>OY744528.1:82281176-82373676 GCA_963556195.1 Sepiola atlantica
GAATAACAAATGTACTGAAACACGCTCGAGTGAATAAGTGTAATGTAATGGTGAGTTTAGTAGCCTGTGATGCATGTGGTTATTTTCCTATTCTCCGAGAAGGTACAGGGGAAAAATCGTCTTTACTTTATATATTAGATTTATAAGATTTTCGTCGATAGTAATATCATTATAATTAATTGTATTAATAATGATAAGAGATTTTATTAAAAAAAGCGATAACGTTTAAATTTAAAAAATAACTTTCTGTTTCAAGGGAGAAAATTACATGTAAACTACCGGCGTTGATGTAAAGAGAACAGATACTACACTTTGATCTTAGCCAAAAGGCCAAGGAAGAAACATCAAAATTATTCTTTTGTGACTACACATATAAAACACGATTTAATCGGAATTTATAAGTGTAGTATCGGTTCTGTTTTCATAAGACCCAGGAATTACCTTCTCCGTATTAAGGGGGTGGGGAAATCTTCTCATGTATTACATCGTCCTTTATATTTAAAACTAAAAAAAACAAAAAACTTTCAAATTACTAAATATTTAAAACTAAAAAAAACAAACTTTGTAAATTACTAACTGAAGGGACATTTCCGTTCGGCGTTCAATTGTACTATAGGGATTATTTTAATATATCGCTTATTTTGTTTGATTTTTGCACACATTTGGATGAACTTTATTAATTAGTCTAACATTGTATTTTTAATCCCAAAATAAAATTCTAATTTATTTTTGAAAGACTTGAAAACTTTAATGTAATGCCTTAATCGCTAGGGGCCATGTTGGAAATTCCATATTTATTACAAAAATTGTGGTCTCTGCGTTATTTTCACATCTATAAAAAGGAAATAGGTTTTACTTTATTTTATTTGTAAAAATATTGTGGGGTCTGTATTCGCGCTTGACATTCATAAATAAGATACTTTGTTTTTAATTTATTAATAACAATAATATTTTAATAGTTTTTTGCTTTAACTACATATTGTATACAGTTCTGTCATAATTGGTCCCCCGATTTATAAAATCCGGGGATTATGTTTTGAGGCATGTCTGTCCGGATTTTTCTCCACAACCATCCATTGAATTTCTCTGAAATTTTGCATGAAGTTGTAACTTTGGTCAGGTTAGAAAGTGACATTCTCCGATTTTAGAAAAAAATCTGGTTAGCCCCCCCCCCCCCCCCAGGGGGTCAAAAGGCCCCGGAATGGCAAAAAATAGCAGTTTTTGCCCCATAACTTTTCATCCATCCATTCAATTTCTCTGAAACTTGGCCAAAATGTAGAGGCAATTGTTCTGGATATAAAATGAGCATCCTTGACCTCAGAAAAATTCTGGTTCGCGCCCCCAGGGGGTCAAAGAGGGTCAAAAATGCTCCAAATTGCCCAAATTTATTGCATTTTACACTCGCCACATAGAATCACATATAGAGAGGGACCACGCATGCGCGGCTTGTTATATAATACTCCCAGCCTAGCAAAAATGTGCAACCAGAGAGAGCATATATTTGCTAGAAATTTAAATTTTAATATTTCGAACGTTGATTATAATTGTCTGAATATGAAACCGTTATGAAAAGCTGGACATTTTCGACTTCGTGCAACGTTCATTCTTTATCTCAACGTGCAAGTTAGTCCACGCGAAATATTTCAACCGAATGGCTAAGAATAACGTTGTTAAGTCAACGTATGCGCGTTCATCTCGTCGTGGATTACATTTAAGAGCAAATAATTCTTTGAGACACGTTGCTTTCTTACGATTGGGTTTGGATTAAACGTCCATCCAGTCTGAGATGATTTTGTTTAGCGCATTTAAAGAAATCTTACCTGTAACATATGATATTTATTCACACACACGCACACGAGCGAACGTGTGTTTTATAAAGTCAAATGAATGTGAAATACAACAACTATGTTATCCACGTGATATGAGAAAAACTACATTAGACGAAACGTCCACTATCCTTGGAAGGTCTTGAGAGTGTCGAGTGACTCTTTAGTTTCCATTTCCCCCAGATTAACTCTGACATAATACTAACACACTTGGAACTTTTCAGAGATCGAACTAAAATATTTCTGTGGCGGACATGGTGAGCTAGAACCTGGGCAGAGTGGTTGGAATAGTCTTGACTTACCTTATTGACACCATAAAATCGCCTAGCGTGTAGAACCCTGATATGAGAAAGAACAAGTACACGCTGGAACGATACTTTTTATACGTATAGACCAGGTGATCAGCGTACTTAGCCGTCCATAAAAGACGTGTTTAATAGAAGTAGATGTTGTTTGAGAAAGGTTTACGACGTGATAAATATCTAGTGGCAAAGAAGTTGCATTGAATCTAGTGTCACCGGAGAAAAGTATTCCGTGTAACAAAGTTCCAGTGGCAAGCACATTATTTCTCAGATGATTATTGTGTATTTGTATTGTTGGCAGAAAAGTCTACTACGTTATAATGATCTGGTGACAAATACGTTGATGCATTGAATACAGTGTCAATAGAGAAATGAATACCATGTCAAAGGTTTCAGTGGAAAGCACATTGGTTCCGAGATTATTATTGAAAACGGAATTGGTGGAGAAAAGTCAACTACGTGATAAAGATCTAGTAATAAACACGTTGTCACACTGTCAACAGAAAAAGTATACCACGCAACAACGTTCCAGTTGTGAGCAAGGCGTTTCCATCAACAGAGACCATCTGTCTCTCCTTTTTTATTCCCTTAATTTCAAAGAAATGAAAACTATTTTGTTGAATAACCGCTTGAAAATACACTTGAACGATTGAAGCAACTGGCGTTTGAATTGTGTTGCATTAAACTTTCACCAGAAAGTCTTATCTTTTATAAATAAAATGTTAAATATGAACACTCTTCTCACGATCATTGTAGATAGGGGATTATTGCTATTGGATTACACATTCCTAGGTCTAATCGCTTAAATGTATTTATCAAACACACAAACAGACTGATATTAGTATAAATATTGATATGTATATATGTGTGTACTTATCTCTATATAAAGTTAAGTATGTGTATATGTTTATATATTGTTATCTATAGGATTTAGTACTAACTAATTAACCGATCATTATGGATTTTGGAACACAGCTGCTAGGCGTAAGGGTAAGTATTGCGGAATATATTTAGTTTAATTTAGTTTTATGTAAGTAAAGAGGGGTGGAAGCCCTACGTGAAAATTCAGATACTTCCGATTTTAGGAAATTTTACAATAGGTGTTAGGCATCAATTAATAAATATTCCCCAAATTTCAGTTTCTTTTGATTATTTTAAAGGGGTTCAATAGGCATAATATAGACACGCTTGAAAGTTCAAATATTTCAGATTTGTATTGACTTTGATCCATCGTCATTAGACATCAATTAAGCAAGATCTTTTGAATTTCAATTTCTTCTTAAACCCCCTTAAGCTTGAAAGTTCAAATATTTCAGATTTGTATTGACTTTGATCCCTCGTCATTAGACATCAATTAAGCAAGATCTTTTGAATTTCAATTTCTTCTTAAACATTCTTAAGCTTGAAAGTTCAAATATTTCAGATTCGTATTGACTTTGATCCATCGTCATTAGACATCAATTAAGCAAGATCTTTTGAATTTCAATTTCTTCTTAAACATTCTTAAGCTTGAAAGTTCAAATATTTCAGATTTGTATTGACTTTGATCCCTCGTCATTAGACATCAATTAAGCAAGATCTTTTGAATTTCAATTTATTCTTAAACCCCCTTACGCTTGAAAGTTCAAATATTTCAGATTTGTATTGACTTTGATCCATCGCCATTAGACATCAATTAAGCAAGATTCCCTGAATTTCAATTTCTTCTTAAACCCCCTTAAGCTTGAAAGTTCAAATATTTCAGATTCGTATTGACTTTGATCCATCGTCATTAGACATCAATTAAGCAAGATCTTTTGAATTTCAATTTCTTCTTAAACATTCTTAAGCTTGAAAGTTCAAATATTTAAGATTTGTATTGACTTTGATCCCTCGTCATTAGACATCAATTAAGCAAGATCTTTTGAATTTCAATTCATTCTTAAACCCCCTTACGCTTGAAAGTTCAAATATTTCAGATTTGTATTGACTTTGATCCATCGTCATTAGACATCAATTAAGCAAGATTCCCTGAATTTCAATTTCTTCTTAAACCCCCTTAAGCTTAAGCCTTAAATTTTAGACTTTTTTCTAGAATTAAAATCATGTAATGGATTTTGATAAAAATTGGAATAAGAATTCGAGAAATAACGTTTAGTATCATTATGACTTAATAATCTTCGTAAATAGACATAAAAGTGGTGCAAAACTGTCCTGTTTGGATAATTAATTTTATCTGTCGTTGTACGGGTATTCTTCTAATATGTATATATTCACCGCCTGTGTATGTGTGTTTTTGTGTGTATTTGTGACTTTGGAAGCGTTTGACAGAAACATTCTTTAATGTACACAAACTGGTCGTCGTAATTAAGATCGGTAAATTCGGAAATATCCTTTATACACTATTCTACCTCTACGAAGTTCCCCCTCATCACACGATCAACCGTATCTCCTTATGTCTATTCGTATTGCGGTGTCCTTCAAAGCTGTTGACATCTGAGAAATATTGAGTTAGATGCACTTTACAGAGAACGGACAGCTTTACATAATCTGACGGCTGTTTGAAAAACTTCGCTTGCCTTGAGCTGTTGCATTAAGTAAACGCGTCTTTTGCGTGGCCACAAATCGCATTTTCTCTTGGTCTTCGCTTTACCGCTGGGTTCCCGAGAGAATATTTAACTTTCCTTACTATTTTATTGGTCTTTCATGTTAAGCGGAAAGGACTTCTGTTTTTGTCACTCTCCGTTATTCAATTCGTCTGTTATTCTGTATCTACCGTTATTCTGTTCGTCTGTTATTCTGTATCTACCGTTATTCTGTTCGTCTATTTGTCCGTTATTCTGTTCGTCTATTCGTCCGTTATTCCGTTCGTCTGTTATTTTATTAAAGCAAAAAATATATATTCACAAGAAGTTTTTTAAAAACAAAAACAATAATCATAAAGTACATCTTTTGCCTTAGGACTGAAGCCTGAATCGTTTTGGGGAGAGGCGGGGATCAATGGTCATCAAATTTTGTCAACAATTGTTAGGCTTTAGCTACGCTAGACACTCACTAAAATACCACATTTACTTTGTGGCTTGATCTTACTTAGATGATCCCCAATTTGTTTTTAAAGGATTTTACTTACAGAAATTCATCGTGGAGAGTAGGACAATATTTACAAATATTCAAAAAATAAAGAAACAATGTAAGTTAGTAGAGGTCTCCCAACCTTTGCTGAGTGTTAGGTCGCCCACTGTTTTCTAGGTATTCCGAAAACAAGTAGGTCAGTATCTAGATGGGAGTTTGGTATGTTAAAAATAAAACTGATCAGAATAAAATATGGGAATCGATGGTTTCCTTTCCAACAGTTAACGGGTGACCGGGGACAAATGAATGTGGGGAGTGGTATCTTTCGAGAATCTCTAGTACCAAAAAAGAAAAAGGGGTCCAGACTCATTTACTCCATTAGCTAAAGATCTTTGAGATTTAGAGATCGTTTTTTCCGTGCCTATACATGTAACACAAACTCGTACGCAGCTCCTCGACGCATACATACACTAGTATCGCGCACTCCCCTCCTATCGAACTCCATGTGATGTAATCTCTTCCAATCGCATCTAATCTTCACTTTAAGCTGATGTTTAAAGTAGCCGATCCAACCCCATGGCCCTCGTCAAGGCGTAAAACACACGTCACAATCTTCGCTACGGCTAGGATGGCTAGTCTTTTATTCCGTTATTCCGTTAATCTTGTATTCCGTTATTTTGTTTCTATAACTATTCTGTTATTCCGTTCATTTGTAATTCTGTTTCCACCCTTATTCTGTTCGTTTGTTATTTCGTTATTCCATTCGTCTTTTATTTCGTTATTTTGTAATTCCGTTCGTCCGTTATTTCGTTCGTCAGTTATCCATTATTCCGTTTGTCCGTTATTCTGTCCGATTATTATTCCGTTTCTAACGTTATTCTGTTAATGCGTTATTCTGTTCATCCACTATTCCGTTATTCCGTTAGTCTTCTGATTTTGTTCAAAATTGGTTCATTGTATGAAGTTGTTATATGACAATGAACACGAAAAACTGACTGAGTCATATATTTAAGAAAAACTAATTCATCTAAAATTCCCTCAAATGGCCCCAAAATGGTTATTTATTATTACAAATACCTAAGATTAACTTCATTATCCTTTTCTCAGAATCTACCTGTTGTCGCAAAGGCCTGTAATAATCAAAGCAAACATAATGGTATAATTAACAAATGTGTATTAATAGCTTCCATCAATAACTGCCACGACGCTTAGTCGTAACTGTATTTATTGTGGCTGGGTAAGTCCAGTTATTCCCGAAATAGGTAGATCAACTTATGCCATAACACCACCAAAAGTTAAGATTAATTGTTATTCAAATGAAAGAATTACTGCGAACCCTAATATCACTAACAAAGATACCGCACATAACCTATGTGAAACAACTAACAGACGACTCACAATGCACTATGAAGACCTACCTGGTGTGATGGAGGATAGAGAGGGATGATGTGAGAGAGTTAGGACGATCTGTGACACTACTACGACAAGAAGATAAAGTCGACGGTATAAATAATATAATACTTTATTTCTTCATGATTAAATATTTAAAAATAAAATCATTTGAAATGAAAGGTAAAATGTGTGGGAAGGATGTAACGTATATAGTGACGCAGCTTTGGTTACAGACGAACCAATTCTCCCAATTATAATGATGTGAATAGGCTGAGAATGCACGAATAATAACTATTTAGGATGGACGATCCAAATTTAAATATGTTTTACGCCTAAAATAATTTTAAAACGAAAACTAAATATTGTCGATTTTTTTTTGTAAAAAGTATTTTTGTTTATATAATAATTGGAATTAACTTTTGGCTTGATAACTTTATAGTATATGGAACTTTCATAGCTTAATGATAAATAATTTCTATCGATCAAACTTTTTTTTTATTTGGAAAAAGAAAATACCATAAGAGCGAGGAAGGAGACAGAGATAGACTTCTGTCAAGCTTACTATATCTATAGAGAACGTAGTTGTTACATCTATTAATATAAAAAACGAGTACTACTCCAGATGAAGCGCCTAATCTACGTGACTGCTCGGCGGCAACGATCGGGCAAGTCGCGGAAGCGCCCGAGAGCTGCCGAGACGAAAACGAGGCTGAATCAAAACTGAAAGTCGTAAAAATGGAAGAGTGGCAGACGACTATATAAGACGAAGAATACAAAAGAAAAAAATACATATATTTAAAAAAAAAAAATGAAAAAATATATAAAATGAACAAACCATAGCTGAAGAACTATAAATAAACTTAAAAAAAAATTTTCGTGGCCCAAATGAACCATTTTAATTTTTTTTTTTTACATAAATCAAAGAATTAAATGCTATTTCTTTTACGATATTCAGACAACTTTTTTTGTCTTTTTTTTACATAAAACAAAGAAGTATGTTATTTCTCTTAGGATATTTAAGCAAGTTTTTTTGTATATATTTTTTTTTTGAGGGGGGATTTCATATATTTTCTTGTCGAGGGTCAGGGTTTATGGATACGTTCGCGGCCGATTCGAAAGGTCTTCCTACCGCTTGTTTTGTTGTGCTGAGCGCAGACGATTGGCAGCGACCTGATCGGTCAGCTCTGCTTCAACCTCGTTTTCGTCTCGGCAGCTCTCGGGCGCTTCCGCGACCTGCCCAATTGTTGCCGCCGAGTAGTCACAGAAATTAGACGCTTCATCTGGAGTAGTACCAAAAAACGTATGCCCACCAATGGTACGTTCATAACACTGGGGTATACGTGGATCCTTGATTTATTTTTCATCCTTTTCGGAAACTCTTTGCTTTCGTCCGCGATGTTAACCATACAGCTAGCCTTCTTACGTCAAAGCACATCCCTACGTCAATTTCCGTTATCATTGAAACAGATTTCTCTAACTGTTCTGTTGTGTATATTCGAAAGTTCATTAATGTTCATAACATATTCATGAGCTTTTTCTTTCAAGTGACAGCATGGAAAAAGCAGCTGGTGAAAGTATGAACAGAATTTTATAGACAAGCATTAACACCCACACATTGGTCGACTACACACAAAAAGTGAAACATTTATTTTGACATATGCTGAATAAAAAAAATGTGTAAATTTACCGGATCGTATATTTTCCCTGGCCTGGTAGAATAATATCATAATGAACAAACATATACTACACTGACTCCCCAAAGAGGAGGTTATACTGTTGGATAATGGCCCTATGGGAATGGACGTATCTGTTGGAAATCGTTGGTTTGACTTGCGCGAGTTAACGCGGGTGCAGTCGAGTGCAGAATAGAGCTTGTTCTCACAGTCAGAGCTAACACCCGTGGCAAGGTTACCGTGTGACGAGACCCCAGATCAAAGGTCAGTCTGCACCTGCGAGAGGCTCTGTGACGTTACTCGTTCTCGTGAGAAGCGAGTTTTCACCAGTCTGATTCGGAAGGCGAACCGAGCAGGACGTGCGATTCACGATTTAAAAATAAGGAAAATATTTCCCTTGAGGAAATACAAGCGAGAGAAATCCTTTCCCCTCTCTCTATGAATGGTTCAGAAAACATTGTTAACTAACTACGATAAAGTAGTGATTTGCCCTCTCCCTCTTTTTCGACGTAGTGAATGACTCCCAGTTGAAATAACAACGCTTGTAATAAAATGAATTAAATTTAAAAGACGAGTTTGTCTTCGGAGTGCGTCATGATGCTTTTGTTGCAGACACGGACGGCGTGGTTCACGACAGGAAGGAACGAACAAAGAATTCATCCACTAGACGACACACCACCCTCTACAACAGTTGAGGGAGAATCTAAGGTATGCAGCAATACATGGGTGGATCCCCCCATAAAAAAAGGAGGTAATCTATGTGAATATGATTTCATGACAACAGAACAGATACACCATTATTTCCTCCCATCAAAATAGGATGCAATACCTGGTAGGATTATACCCTACTCCCATAAACACGAAGGAGGAAATTCCTGGGAGGATGGTATTATAACAACATAACCGATACTACACTAAACCCCCCATTGAAAGATAGTACGATAATAGATTGAATCAGTTTTTTTCATTCGTTTAAAAGTAACTAGTCATGAAACCATTATTTTTATGCTTCATTGGCCTTTTGGCTAAGATCAAAGTGTAGTATGTGCCTTCCCATAAGGTTTTTTGGAATTTTCTGGAAAACTAAGTTATATGGTAAACTGAAATTAAAATGCCATCAACTAGACCCTAGAACCTCTATCTCTGCCAAAAATCAGCTGAATCCATCAAATAATTGATGAGATACAGGGTGGCACATACGTACGTACGTACGCACGTACACACAGATAACATTATTTCATGATTGAACTTTCTGGATCTCTGGGTTGCCTTGACTAATGATGCTGAAATTCTACACACTTATAGAACCTATCAAATAAACATTTTGTGCAAAGTTTTAACTAATTTGGTTTTTTGGTTTTTGAGTTATGATTGATCAAATAAATAAGATTTCCAGCATAGGCCATTTGTGAAGTCTATTAAGGGATATAGCTCTCTCGCGCCTCCCTTGATTCCATGGGTGCCATTTTAGGGGGGGGGGAGTGATCACCCTGTATTCACAGGAAATGTTTGCCAACACCCATAGTGAGAGGTGTCTTGTAGGAACCTATAGTACTCGAGAACAGTACGCCGTGGTGTCACCCTACGCCGATATCCAGTTCCCTACCGTTAACCGCATTCGGAGTGAACTACCGATTGTTAAAACGTTTTCATTTTTAACACTACTGTTTACATGGTCGAATTTTGAATTACGAAATTCTCCTATTTGTCTGGAGTGTATATCAAATTTGTCTCTAAGTATGGCTAGCTAACTGATTGACCCACGGGGACAGGTATGAAATTATAACGCTATTCAATACATAAACAAGATTTTCTCTTTTTCGCGCTCCTTCTCTCTCTCTCTCTCTCTCTTTCTCTCTGTCTGTCTCTGTCTCTCTCTCTGATCGAGATCAGCGAAAGTCAACGAAAGAAAGCGGAGAAAGAAAATTAAGTTACAAATAAAGACTGCCTTTTCTCTCTTTTAAAACCAGAACAACCGTCATATAACCAGAGTTAAGTGACGTTGAGTCTGGTCGGTATCAGATGGGTGACAATTTGAGAATGTATGCCTAGTGCGACATTCAACTTGAGAATCCTGAGCCGGCTTTTATACAGAATATTAGATTCACAAGCGGTCACAAGTCGCATGCATATCCCGGTTAGTGAAAATGATTTTGGCGACGTTAGTTTTTTGCAGTTATCGTCTTACATACAGCGCCTGGTATTTTTAAACGCTCACCCATCTGATACTGACCGGAATCAAAGCCACTTAACTTCGTCCATCTACAGACGAACAGAATAACGGTAGATACAGAATAACAGACGAATTGAATAACGGAGAGTGACAAAAACAGATGTGTCAACGTGATTATTGGTTTTGTAAAGAAAAGAGCTACTAGAGACAAAGAGTCGAAAAACAGACCAGCTTTACTTTATATAATCAGGTACGTGCACTAAATTGACTGAACTTATTCAATAGTAATCAACTACGCAAACACGCGTATCAACAAAAAAGCAGTGTGATACACGATATACTGTCGGAAATACATTCTATTGTAAAATTCTACCTATTGAATGCAGTAGCAAGTGCTCAGCTGTGTGACCAAGTAAACTAGATCGAAATAATCAGAGACTTGGTATATAAGCATGCTGGGATAGTCTATTGTGCTAAGATGAGTAATGTTATTCTCTGGTTGCTAGTCCATGAGTGGAAATTCTAGTGTTCAATATTGCTTCATTCGCGCACAAGTTTCTCTATCAATTGGACACCAGTTTGAGTCCTTGCGTCGGTAAGTGTTTTTTTGATTCTACACTCTCTTGTGGATCTCTAATGACTCTTTTATCTGGACCTAATGTGTGACCGCGTGGATATGCTGGAATTAATTCCACATGGCTAGAAAAATGTCTTTCAAGAAGGATAACGAAGACGAGTCAAATTTACAATATACTCATTGATTTTCTTCTTTTATGAAAGTTACTCCAGACGATGT
The DNA here is from genome assembly GCA_963556195.1 of Sepiola atlantica. NCBI lineage: Eukaryota > Metazoa > Mollusca > Cephalopoda > Sepiida > Sepiolidae > Sepiola > Sepiola atlantica. The sequence goes on from OY744528.1 coordinate 82,292,390, forward strand.
ATGCAGCCATTTGATGTAACGAGCTAAAACAAACGAAAGATGATCAACACAAAGAGAAAAGATGCCTATTTACCTTAGTATTGAAAAAAAACAAAGCTATAGGTAGGAGGAAAACAGTCAGCAGGAAGAAAGTTCTACAGGATTATTGTTCTTGGAAAGAAGCTAATGGAATAGGAAGATGTGTTATAACGAGGTATCTGAACAGCGAATTGATGAAGAGCACTAGACAAACGAGTCAAACAAGCTGTAACAAAGGAAGCGGGGAATAAATTACGCACTTCTGAAAATTCTGACATTTCTGGTCGGCAGTTAAAAAGCTCTACATCTATTTTTAAAATCATATTTTTTTTTATTTTTAGAATTTTAAATAATTAAGGTTAAACAGGCTCGAGAGAGATCGACATTCATCATTGTTTATTGTTTCAGATTTGAGGAATTGGTTTTGTAGTAGTACTTACATTTTTATCCTATCCCCGGCAATGTTATTTGTCACAGAATAGACTACTACGATCTTTGTATAACGTTTTCGTTGTTATGTTGCTAATGTGGAGAGAGGCTCTGTTTGTCTTCGTATAAAGTCACTATCCGACACTAACTCCTACTTAAGCAAAACAAGCCCCATATTCTTTACACGTGACTAATCTCGTCCAATCGGAGCCATTCGCGCATCTGCTACTCCGTTCTTTATGTAACACTATAAAAAGAAAGTGACATTTAATTTCAGCCGCATCAAATAACTCCTCGCAATAATATATATAGCTAGCGTTGTTATCAGAGCCATTCACAAGAATTCGATTCTTTTACTTGAGATGCTGACACAATATAGTGCTATGTCTGACATGTTCTTGTTAGAGTAATTATAAACCGCTGGCCATTATTCCCTTTTGAGGTCGCAATGAGGTCTCCATATGTATTTTTAGATGCGCTTTCGCATTACTGTGAGGGACTATACCGGCGTGTCGGTCTGTCACGCTTGAAACAGCATTTTCACTGCCAAGCATGAAGATTGAAAGGACGCATCTTATTTTAGATACGTCTACTCATCTCTATAAGAGGTTTGGTCGGTCTGTTGATACGTCACGATTAACTTTCAAAGACGATTTCCATCGCTAAATGCATAGACTTAAAGAACGAGATACTTGGACGCATCTGAAATAAAAATTTCAGATGCGTCCAAGTATCTCCATAAAGGGCTTTGTCTGTCAATTTCTTGATTTGTCCGTCTGTCACTCTTAATTGTGAAATATAAATTACGTCGGTCTGTCAATCTTAATTGTGAAATATGAATTACGTCGGTCTGTCACGCTTAATTGTGAAATATGAATTACGTCGGTCTGTCACTCTTAATTGTGAAATATGAATTACGTCGGTCTGTCACGCTTAATTGTGAAATATGAATTACGTCGGTCTGTCACGCTTAATTGTGAAATATGAATTACGTCGGTCTGTCACGCTTAATTGTGAAATATGAATTACGTCGGTCTGTCACGCTTAATTGTGAAATATGAATTATGTCGGTCTGTCACGATTAATTGTGAAATATGAATTACGTCGGTCTGTCACACTTAATTGTGAAATATGAATTACGGCAGTCTGTCACGCTTAATTGTGAAATATGAATTATGTCGGTCTGTCACTCTTAATTGTGAAATATGAATTATGTCAGTCTGTCACGCTTAATTGTGAAATATGAATTACGTCGGTCTGTCACTCTTAATTGTGAAATATGAATTACGTCGGTCTGTCACTCTTAATTGTGAAATATGAATTACGTTGGTCTGTCACGCTTAATTGTGAAATATGAATTACGTCGGTCTGTCACTCTTAATTGTGAAATATGAATTACGTCGGTCTGTCACACTTAATTGTGAAATATGAATTATGTCGGTCTGTCACGCTTAATTGTGAAATATGAATTACGTCGGTCTGTCACGCTTAATTGTGAAATATGAATTACGTCGGTCTGTCACACTTAATTGTGAAATATGAATTACGTCGGTCTGTCACGCTTAATTGTGAAATATGAATTACGTCGGTCTGTCACTCTTAATTGTGAAATATGAATTACGTCGGTCTGTCACACTAAATTGTGAAATATGAATTACGTCGGTCTGTCACGCTTAATTGTGAAATATGAATTACGTCGGTCTGTCACGCTTAATTGTGAAATATGAATTTCGTCGGTCTGTCACTCTTAATTGTGAAATATTAATTACGTCGGTCTGTCACGCTTGAGTTTGAAATAACATTTGCCTTATTAAATGCGCTTAGTAAAAAGAAGACGTTTTATTTCAGATGCGTGTAAGTATCTGCATAAGCGACACTGTCGGTCGGTCATTCGATTTGTCTGTTTGTTACGCTTCAGGTTGAAATAGAATCTGCTTTAGTAAACACGTAGATTGACAGGACGCATCTATTGCTAGATACGTCTACTCATTTATGTAAGAGGTTTTGTCCGTCCGTTGGTTCGTCACGTTACAGTTTGTTTGAAATCGCCTTTTCACCGCAAATTTACAGATTGACTGGACTCATCTTAATTTAAATGCGTCGAATCATCTTTATAAGAGGCGTTGTTTTTCTGTTTGTCTTAAGTTTGAAATAGCATTTTGATCGTTAAACGCGCAGTTTCAAAAGAAGACGTTTTATTTCAGATACGCCTAAGACTCTGTTCGTCCGTTGGTAGATCTGTCGTTCTGCCACGCTTGTTTAAAATAGCATTTTCTACACTAAATGCGCAGATTTAAAGAATGCGTTTAATTCAAGATACGTCTAAGTATTTTCATTTGGTCAAAACATCCGTCACGCTAAAGTTTGAAATAGTATTTTCATCGGTAAACACGCAGACTGAGAAGATGCATCTCATTTTGGATGCGTCTAATCATCCTTATAAAAGGAATTTTGTCGGTCCGTTGGTCTATCACGCTTCAGTTTGAAATAACATTTTGATCACTAAATGCACAGTTTCAAAAGAAGCATTGTATTGTAATATTGCTGGTTACCTTCGCGGGTGTGTCCCCAGGTTTCATCTCCGCCGACTGGTGTATCTTGTCTTCTGAACAATAACGAGGTCTAGTGGTAACAGTTTTATTTGACATAAAACAAAGGTCAGGGATTTAGTGTTTTTGCACGGCATTAAGAGAGAATAAAGGAATCAGAAAAAACTTTCGTCACGCCACCTACTATCAGTGAGTGGACCGGCGCTTCATCACCTCCGCTCTGTTCGTCAGGAAGAAAAAAAAACGATCGAAAAAGCCTCCCACCGTCATGACGTCACTTCCGACTTCCGACTTCCTTGCTACTCCTATTCCCTTACATGGAGTCCTCCTACTATCTGCGTCTCACATTATCTAACAGTATTTCAGATTCGTCTAAGCATCTCTATAAGAGGTCTTGTTCGTCGGCTGTGCTTAAGATGGAAATATCACTTTTATCGATAAAACGCGCAGATCGATAGGGCGTATGTTATTTTAGATGCGTTGAAGGATCTTTGTAAGAGACTCTGTCTGTAGATCGATCGATTGGTCGTTCTGTCACAATTAAAATATGATTTTATCGTTACATACACCATTTAAATGCGCATTTAATTTGAGATGCGTCAAAATATCCATGTAAAAAGATCTGTCAGTCGGTGGGTCACGCTTAGCTTTGAAATAACGTATTGATCGCTAAACATAGATTTAAATAGCGCATCTTAAATCCAAAGTAAAGAAGTTTGAGTCTGTAACGCTTAAGTTTGAAATAGTATTTCATTGGTTGCTCTGTCACAATTAAGAATTTTTGTAGGTATGTCACACTTAGTTATGAAATAGCATTTTCTTTTTTATGTAATGTTTGAACTAGAATTTTGTAAGTTGGTCTTTGATGATTAAATTCGAAATATCATTTTTGTTGGTCTGTGACGCTTAAATTTTAAATGTCATTTTCTTCCGTCTATCATTCTTAGTTTAAAATAGCATTACTGTTAGTCTATCACGTTCAAGTTTGATATCAAGTTTTCTTTCGTCAATCCCGCTCATCATTGGAATATCATTTTCTGTCATATGTCACGCTTATGTTTGAAACAACATTTTCATTGCTCTGTCACGTTTAAGTTTGAAATAACATTTTCGTTAATCTCTCACGCTCAAATTTTAAATAAAATTTTCGTCGTTCTGTCAAGCATAGGTTTGAAGTATACTTTTCTTTGATCTGTCACGCTTATGTTTGAAATAACATTTTTGTTAATCTGTCAAACTTAAATTTAAAATAACATTTTGGTTAGTCCGTCAATCTCAAATTTTAAATAACATTTTCGTTGGTCTGTCACGCTTAAATTTGAAATAACATAGTCGTTAATCTGTCAAGCTCAAATTTTAAATAGCATTTTGGTTGGTCCGTCAAGCTAAAATTTTAAATAACATTTTCGTTGGTCTATCACGCTTAAATTTGAAATAAAATCTTTGTTAATCTGACGAGCTTGAGTTTAAAATGAGATTTTCGTTGGTCTGTCACGCTTAAGTTTGAAATAACATTTTTGTTGGTCTGTTACACTTACGTTTGAAATTATTATTTCGCTAATATATCAAACTCAAGTTTAAAATAATATTTAAGTTAGTCTGTCACGTTCAAGTTTGAAATAACATTTTCGTTAATCTGTCACGCTCAAGGTTGAAATAACATTTTCGTTAATCTGTCACGCTCAAGGTTGAAATAACATTTTCGTTAATCTGTCACGCTCAAGGTTGAAATAACATTTTCGTTAATCTGTCACGCTCAAGGTTGAAATAACATTTTCGTTAATCTGTCACGCTCAAGGTTGAAATAACATTTTCGTTAATCTGTCACGCTCAAGGTTGAAATAACATTTTCGTTAATCTGTCACGCTCATGGTTGAAATAACATTTTCGTTAATCTGTCACGCTCAAGGTTGAAATAACATTTTCGTTAATCTGTCACGCTCAAGGTTGAAATAACATTTTCGTTAATCTGTCACGCTCAAGGTTGAAATAACATTTTCGTTAATCTGTCACGCTCAAGGTTGAAATAACATTTTCGTTAATCTGTCACACCTAACATTGAAATAGAATTTTCGTCGCTAAAAGCGTAGATTGAATGGACGCATCTTAAGCATCGATCCGTACTTGTCTTGGCTACGAATTGATTCGTGTTCGGAGCTTATAAAATAACAATACACGACGAACAAAATGTCCGACAAAAAAAAAAATAGAAGATTAAACGACTTCTTGAAGAGTGTACGAATTAACGAATGGACAATCACTTGTCGACTCATCATTTCAATCACATGTCCAACATGGCAAATTTGATTATTTCATTAAGACGATCCATCGCTGCCTTTTTGATCAATAAACGACCGAGAAAATCTAGAAATAACTCGGGGGAGGGAGGGGGGGAACAACAAACGCATTTTTAATTATACGAGCAATAAAACGTTGAAGCTATCTTGCGCTGTTGTACTCTGTACATGGAAGACACTTTTAAAACATAAAATATCGTTGCTAATCTAATGAATGATGTAGAGAGTAAGACAGTAAGTGCGTTTATTATTGCGAGTTCAACATCCTTATTATTTTATGCGAATTAAATTAAATGTCACTTTCTTTGTGTAGTGTTACATCATGAAAAGAGTAGAAGAGACGTCAATGGTTCCGATTGGATGAGCTTTGTCACGTGTAAAGAATATGGGGCTGGTTTTGACTTACTCTACACTGTTTCTTATCTACGCACTTATATATCTACACAGACATGAAAGAAGTATATATATATATATATATATATATATATATATATATATATATATATATATATATATATATATAGCCTCGGAAGTTTCTCAACCATTAAAACTATATAAGGAAAAAAACAACAAAAAAACAACATTTTAACCACAAGTCGTTCAGTAGAAAATCACTCATGTAAGTCAATTTATTTTTTGTAGTTACTATATTATTTTTCTTCCAAGAATTTACACTAGTCTTAACATTATTTAAGGGATCATCAGTTGTTTACCATGAAAAACTGTTTCGGGAATTTAAAAACAAGACAGTATTTAATTCCATGGCTTCTCAGCAGAGTTGATCAGACCCCACTTCCCTTAAAAGACAAAAGCATACACGTTCCGTATACTAAATCTAAGTTTTGTTCCGTATAAATGTTTTGCTAACTTATATTAGTAATTAAAAAAAAGAAATAAGTCTTCTTTATCTGTGTTGTTCGTCTGTGTCTAATAGAATGTATCCGTTAATTACACAAATGTTGCTGTATTTTAAAGTGTTCGGACGAATCAATTACACTACTTTTTAGGTAAATTTATAGTTTAATGTATATTTTTATTTTTATATTAAAAATATTTAAAAATTAAAAAAATGTATATTTACATGTATTTTATAAATATATATATATATATATATATATATATATATATATATATCATACACGTCTAAAATTTCTGCTTCCTTCGCCGACGACAAGTACTTGGAGGCGTACAAACGCCATTAAAAGTTTCAAACATGCATATTTTGCTCTAATGGGCATTTTTTGGCGTTTCAGATATCAATATATCTATTTATATATTACCGTGTAAGTATTATACTGGCTGAGACAGCGTTAGAATTATCAGGATTTCAGATGAGACATATTATAGGTTAATCTGAGGCATTAAATCATCGCAAGCATCGAGATTCTACTTTTCACTGTTAACCGAGTGATTGTTTAATTAGTCAATGAGGGAAAATAGTCAATACAACTTTTTCTAGATCCATCAGCATCTTCTGACTGCAATCTTAATTATCAATGATACTAAGGGTTGTTTAAGAGTTTAAAAGGTCTTAATAATGGCAGTATAATTTTTTTTTAAAAATTACTTTATCCTCTAATGTTCTTTCAATAGATAAGGGAGTCGCGTGCAACTGAATTCTCTGTAGTATTTAGAAGCATTTGATGTACAAGAAGTGAATTGGCAAGAAGTGTAAGACAACAGGGACAAAAGTAGAGTAGAAAGTGGACCTTGGATTTACTTTCGGCAGCCTCGTAACTTCACTTCCCTTATTTTGTCCTTTAGCCTTAACACTGCATGAGCGATGTTTATGACAAAGTGGGAAGAATTGCTGCTTTCTGGGTCGGAATCTATCCATCTAACACATCGTTGGCTAGTTATTAACCTTGAAGTAGTAGTATTTTAGCTACTTACATCAAGTGGCTTCATGCGTTGTCTGGAGCGATTTCCATTTCTCTCTCTGTCTCTCTGTCTTTTTTTTTCTCTCTCTCTCTCTCTCTCTCTCTCTCTCTATATATATATATATATATATATATATATATATATATTATATATATATATATATATATATATTATAGATAGATAGATAGATAGATAGATAGATAGATAGATATGATATTGTTTATGTAAACAGTAAGTTTTTGGTTAATGCCAATGGCGTAAATTAGAAGGGAACAATGTTAAATAAACGTAAGAAACTTATCACTGCTTCTAAAACCTAAAAACTGAATACTAAATTTTTGCTCTAATTTAAGTAATTATAGAAAAGCATTCGTAACCTATATATTGTAATGTTAAAAATGTGGAAAGATTATTACTAAAAGGTGCACCCGTATGATTTTCAACTGGTAAATATTGAAATATTGTCTGTTATAAAATAAGTATTCGGTGATATAGATAGTAGTATCAGAACTTGTCACTATGAGGGTGAAAGCTCCTTCACTTTCTTATATTTCTGCATAAGAAAAAAAAACTATTGCCCAGGAATATCGTTTAAATCGATTGAAAATAAAACTGTTGTTTCTTAAAACACGGACCAATAATTAGCCTAAACAACTATCGAAACAGATTTCTTATCTACGTTTTAGTATTAAAGCTATTCCTATACACAAAAAAAGCTATTCCCACAAAAAATAAGGAATTATCTGACTTCACTTTATATATAGAGTTTAGAAAACCTTAAAAATGAAAATAATTTGATGAAATTAACAATTTATTCGCCGTTATTTGTGTAAATCTCGGCTTACTAATCCAAAATAAAATAAAATTAACGTACATTAATAAGTCTTATTGAATTCGTACCAACTGGCCGCAGAATTATACATACATTCCATCGGGAACTTTTTTTATATAATAAAATGCTTAAAAGGCGTATTCAGAATATTATCGATTAAACATCAATTTATCAGATAAAACTAGAAAGGAACAATGCTAAATTGACGTTTTGGAATTCATTATTTTTAAATCTCATACATACTACTTAATTGATAGTATTCCTAAGGTAATGTTTGATTCAAATTTAGTTAGGCGGGTGTTGGTGGCAGAAAATCGTATAATTTCAAGGAAACTTTAAACATTGTTTTTATAAAATAACCGTAAAGTTAAAAACATTCGCTCCAGACAAGGCATGACCTACTTTTATTTCAGGAGATAAATATATATAATATTGATTATATATATATATATATTTTTTTGTTTAAAATGACTCAAAGCTTCTTTAGACTATATATATACAATAATATTTTTATAAATAAATAAATATTAATTATTTAAATACCTAGAGACATCGATGTTTCTTGCTAACGCAATCTTCAGTCTAGGAACTAATTCTCAACGGTCGGTAGCGGTTTGTACTGCTTGTTATTAAATCTACTCGAAAGTGCCCAGCCTTTGTGGGAGGGGGCTGATAAACAATAATATTTTTATAAATAAATATTAATTATTTAAATACCTAGAGACATCGATGTTTCATGCTAACGCAATCTTCATATATACGTAGGAGGAAAACAGTCATCAGGAAGAGAGTTCTACATGCCTGCAGTTCTTGAAAATAATCTACTGGAATAGGGAGATGTATTATAAAGACGTACCTGAACAGCGAATTGATGGAGACCATTAGACTAACGAGTTAGAACAAAGGAAGCAGAGAATAAATCAGACACTTCTGACAATTCTGACATTTCTGGCTGAGAGTTTAAAATATCGACAGTCATATTTAAAATCATCATTTTTTTTTGAGAATTTTAAATAATTTAGGTTTAACAGGATCGAGAGAGATCGAAATTAATCATTGTTTACTGTTTCAGATTTGAAAAATTAATTTTGTCATTTCGGTTTTTTTTCTTCTGAATAACACATGCCATAGTAGTACTTACATTTTAATTCTATCAGCACTTTCTTCCGGCACAGTTATTTGTTACAGAATAGACTCCTACGAAAATTTCATTACACTGTCGTTTTATGTTGCTAATTTGACAGAGGCTCTATTTGTATTCGTATTAAGTCACTATCCGCCACTAACTACTACTTCAGTCAAAACACGCCCCATATTCTTTACACGTGACTATGCTCGCCCAATCAGAGCCACTGGCGTCTCTCATACTCTTGTCTTTATGTAACACTATAAAAATTGACATTTAATTTAACTCGAATCAAATAACTCTTAGCAATAATATATTTAGCTGGCGTTGTTATCAGAGTCATTCGAGGGAATTCAACCCTTCTGGTCGAGAGTTTAAAATGTGCACAGTCATTTTAAAAATCAACATGTTTTTATTTTAAAAAAATTTCATTGTTATCTGTTTCAGATTTGTGAAATTGATTTTGTCATAGAATAAAACATTTGTCATTCTAGACTGCATTTCTTTGCAAGCATTATTTCTTTTAACGTTCTCCATATGTGCGCGCATACATATGTGTGTACATATATATAGATATGTGTGTGTTGATACATATATCTGTGTATATACGTATGTATATATGTGTGCATGCATGCGTATATATGTGTGTATACATGTGTATGTAATTGCCATATATATATATATATATATATATATATATATATATATATATATATATATATATATATATATATATATATATATATATATATATATATATCCAAGCAAGCGTTGTTGAACGTCACGGAACTTTTTCGTTTGTAAATCTTCTTCGTGAGGTTCTCGAACCGTCGAGCTATCCTTCTGGTTTCAGGTGGCAATCCGTAGAGTATTTCACCGATTGTTTTAAATTCGGCAATTTTTTTCGAGAACTTTCGACTTTCTTAGTCGTCTTCAGGATTAGTGTTTTTTTAAAATAAGAAGACTTGAGTAAATGTTTTATAGGTATCGTTACGGGCGAATGAAAGAAAAGAGAGGGTGTGTGGTTGAGTTGATTTTATTATTATTTTTACTACTATTTATTTATTATTATTTATTATTAATTATTCCTATTATTACCATTATTTATTTATTATTTATTTTTTATAACTTTATTTTCATTTAATTATGGAATAATTTTAATATGTTAGTACCTGTGTTGAAAGCTATTTTGATAATATTAGGTATTAGTTTTAATGAATATTGCTTCTAGTATTTTAAGTCTGTTCATGCAGTTATTTTTGTGTATTATTTTGGTGTTAGATGTTAATATTCTCTCGTATATCGGCTGACTGTTGTCTTTGGTTATGTGTAGTAATATGACGTTGGATGGCGCTGATATCAGATAAATGGTAGGTTCGACGTTGAGAGAGAGTGTTAGTATGGCGAATATATGTGCTATGTACTTGTTCTGTTTGGGTTATAGGAAGACATTCCTTAAAAGGGCATGAGAACATATATATATAACGTTAGTTTGGTTGAGAGTTGTATTGGCGGTGTTATTTTGATTAATTAGGTTATTGGTTTTTAAATTTTGTGTAGTAAATTATTAGTTTTACCTTTTTTGTTGGTCGTTAGGTTTAGTGTATCGTTTTATTATGTGAAGTAATGCCACCTGAAACCAGAAGAATAGCTCGACAGTTTGAGAAGCTCACGAAGAAAATTTACACACGAGAAAGTTCCGTGACGTTCAATAACGCATGTTTGCATAATGACTTGCTGCCTAAGTATATATATATATATATATATATATATATAAATATATATATATATATTTGTAAGTTCTAATAAAACAAATATTTAGGCATATACTCCTTATGATTTTTGAAATATTTCCAATTGCATTCTCAATGAAGTTGTATTACATAATTCAGAGCATATATACTTAATAGTTGCATTCTAATAACGACAGGAAAAATCAATTCAAAACCATAATTTTCATATTCAATTCAATTTCCTTTATTTTCGTATTTCAGCGAATGCCCGTGTTACTTCTTTATTCTTCTGACAAACAAAACTCTTTTTAAATTTTTGATTGATTGTTTCTGTGGTCATGGGAGTGTAACTATATATATATATATATATATATATATATATATATATATATATATATATATATATATATATATATATATATATTGTTGTTGTTGATCACTCTTCGCCGCTGGCTGTGAATATACGCCGACTTGGTATTTACAAAGTTAAATTCCTCCTAAATTCCAAGCTAATTTCTGGTGACCAACTGTTAACTCTCTTGACTGCGAATTAGTTGCGATTTGTGATCGGATTTCGCGCCCGTCGACCGTCGGGAATTAGCTTCCTGCACTAAAGATTGCGTAAGCATGAAACATCGATGTCTGTAGGTAATAGATAATTAATATTTATTTATAAATACTATATATATATATATATATATATATATATATATATATATGCAAACATTGTTAAAAATAACAGAAGTCATCTGTTTAATTATATCTTTTTTTTTCTGATGATCTTTTTTATCAAAATCAAAAAAATTAATAAATGTGCCATAGGTTTCACAGGTTTCACGAACGTTTTCGATTCTTCGTCGAATCATTCACAAAGCAAATGAACAAAAACGCTGGAGCAACGCGCATAGAAGGCGTTGACAATTTTAATTCAGCAACACTGGATGACATCACAGTACATATTAAAATGTTACCACTGGTTTCATATGTGATGTTATTAATTTTAGGTTATTGTGTTTTTATGTAGTTGCTTCCAGTATATATATTTTTTAAATTGGTTTAATTTTCAGTGTAATTAACTAAAAATTTTCTTAAATCAGAGAGAGGGCAGTTATATTTTTGTAGACGTTGGGAAATTGAGCTAGAGTTTACAAGATGCATTGTGAGGCGACGGGATAGGATAGTGCTTGTGTTTGCATAAATGAGAAAATGCTGGCTAAATACACACACTTAATTTCATTATAATAACATTAGATATGCGAGTGTTTATTTATTGTTCTCCTTTATATATCAAACCTGGAGTTATTAAAGAAGTGAAGAATATTAAGTTCGTCTTCCTAATTGACTTATTAACGATGTTATAGTTGATCTTACTTGTGATATTATCTTCGTCTTGTCGGATTCACAGACGAGAATTCATCTGGTCTGATGGAGTATCTAGCTTAGTGCTGTTACTTGAGGTAGCATCACTAGGAGAAGGCACCCCATTCATTGTATAGGCCAGTGCGTAGCCACGCTGAGGGGATCTTATTTTGGACTTCGAATAATTTGTTATTTTTAATATTTGATCAGGGTTTACTTGTAGAGGGAAGTACCCTCATGTAAGTCTGTCCTGATAAACACAGGTACAGAGAAACTAGTAAGCATTCAAACTCTCTCAAGTAGGAATTCCAACTATCTCCAGTGAGCATTCAAACTCTTTCCTACATATGTATGTATTTGTGTGTCCGTATATATATATATATATATATATATATATATATATATATATATATATATATATATATATATGAGTATATGTGTATATGCAAGTATATATATATATAAATATATAGTTGCACTTATATATATGTATGTACGTATATAAATATATATATATATATATATCAGATTTTCTCTCTCTCTCTCTATATATATTTCATATATATATATTATGACAACAATATTTTTTATTATTATATACGCGCTTAGCACGTGATCCCGTCTCATATGCAGCATATCACCACCCATACGTTAATTTTAAAAGCCATATATTACCGTACCTTTCGACGAACTCAGAAGTTGTGAACACACCAAGACTAATTCCATCCCAGAAGAGGATTGAATAGATTCAATCGAAAGTACTCGTGAAGAATGGAATATAAATGCAACGCATTTCTTCATACAACAATTTGACAAAAATACTCGATGGACCAAACAAAAAAATCGAAAAAACGACAAAAGGTTCTTATTAAGCATAACCAAAAGAAAAATCCATATTTAAACGAAAAGTAAACATTTCATTAACGTTTCTAGTGTGGACTTTTTTTATTGTATTCAACAAAACGTAAACCACGAGATACACACACGAGGCTTTCAAACACCAACTGTCATAACATCAAAACGAATTTCATCTTGGCTGCAACAATGTCCCAATGAAGAAGGAACAAAGAAAATGAACGAAAAAAAAGGTTTATACTTTTGACAAAGGCGTAATCGCTGAAAGATCTCAAGTTTTTAGAATAAATAAATAATTTATTTTGAACAAAAAAAAATACGTTGTTCTGGTTTTTCAAAATATTCTTATTATTGCCTTCTATCAACGTTTCTAATGTGGACTTTTTATTGTATATATATATATATATGTATATATATATATATATATATATATTTGTAAGTTCTTATAAAATATATATATTTAAACATGTACTTCTTACAATTTCCGAAACATTTCCAATTGCAAGCTCAATGAAGTTTCGTTACAAGATTTAGAGCATATATACTTTACAGTTTAATTCCAATGATGACTGAAAAAATCAATCCAAAATCTTCATATTCACTTCAAGTTCCTTTATTTTCATATTTCGGCAAATGGTTCTTTTTTATTCTTCCGACGAATAAAACTTCTTTATTTATTTATCTTTTCATTTTTTCCTTTATTTGTTTTTCAAAATTAAAACATTTCTTACGCGCGTTTCACAGCAAGGTAAAATATAGACTTTAGTGAAACTAATCATAGCATGGATATAATTTACAAGTAGCAGGTGTTTGCCGGAATATGAATATAAAGGAATTTGAAGTAAGTATGAAAATTATGATTCGAATTGATTTTGCCGTGGTCATTGGAATGCATATATATATACATATATATATATATATATATATATATATATATATATATATATATATATATAATGTGCAAAATGGGAAAGTTGCAAATTACATTAAAGTATCACTACACGAAATATATTTCCCCAAAATTTTGTCGTTATTTGAGGAAATGAATTTAAAATGAAAATAATCTGGAATGCTCTTATTTAGTTTTCTATTTTCAAATTAGTCCAATGTGTTTTTTAGAGCTGTTTAAATTAACATTGTTTTCTAACATAAATGTGTCGCCTTATTTGAGCCCAGAAGTATACATATTTTGTTTTTTTACCTCATTTATATAAAAAAGTAATTACCTATATTTTCAACCTTGTTAATTAATAAGGTAAAAATCAGAATGTCGGACCTGTCGATGATTATGAGAGGGGGGTAATCTTCAATTTTTAATTGTAGTTACCTTTTATTTGTTTTACTTTATTTATTTTACTTTAATGAACTTAAATGACAACCTTTTCTGGTTTAAACATTGAAATTGATAAATATTCTAATCAAATTATAGGCTAAATGTTTCAAAAACGAGGATTTTTCAGTACATTTATGCAGACAATCTTTGATGCCATTTCCTCAAATAACAATGCACGTAAAAGATCTAATTTTTAGTTTGATAATTAATTTATTATACAAATACACAACTTTCCCTGCTCAAAGTAAGTTTTTTTTAATGTTAAAAATCGACTTACCCTAATATATATATATATATATATATATATATATATATATATATATATATATATATATGAATATTAAATTATTAATATTTACATACGCTAGCGTTTCAAGCTTATTGCTCTTATCAGTACAGGAAGTAACAATTTCAGACGGTCAGGAGGCGCGAACCCAATTTGCAAGCAGTCGCCATATCCACTCGGCCAACGGAACTGTCACGTAATTAAGGGAACTTTAGGTCTATATGTACCTAGAAGCGGGCACAGATAGAATGTGCTACGAACGTATTCGGAACTTTAAGGTCAAAACAAAATGAGGTCGTCGGTTTCAAATCAACGAGAGTTTTGTTCTTGTTGATTATCATCAACCAATATCGTAAGTTTTGTATTGATAAATAATTTTAAAAAAGCAATACTTACAACATTGACTGATGATACTCGGCAAAACTCAAACGCTTGTGTAGTTTAAACCTATGGTATCATGTTGTTTTGACCTTCTGTGATATGATATATGAATAAATATTACGCCCCTTAAAGTGATCTGACAATATTCTGATGAGCCGCATGAGCGAAAGATCCCGGTTTCGTATCCTAATGAATCATGTGACTCTAATCACGTGTTACTGCTTTAAAGAAGTGCTCTTTCATTTCTAATTTTGAATCTATATAAAATGGTGGCCTGTTGAATTTCAGCTGGTATCCAGTTAGAACTGAAAGATGTCTGCAAATGTGTAGACAAAAATGCTTGTATAAATGAAACATTGTGCCAAATAAATATGCGGCTCTATTTACAGGTGAGTACTTTTATATAAACACAGCGAGGATTCACTGGATTATACCCTATTGCAATACTTACATGGATTAGGTAAATTTCGAAATAAGCAGACATACTAAGGCGCTAAGCGACGTTCCTTGTCCCAGCATGTCGAACACTCTCTGACTGTTTGCTGTACATATCCGCCATTTGACATTTATAGACATAGCATTCCCTTCTTTCCGTGTTGATTAATGGTGGAATTGGGGGTAAAGGTTCAGACTGCAAAGTCGAAGGTGACTTTGTAACTGGGTTCGAATGCTTAGTCCAGCAGTAGTAAACATTTCCTACACTGATAGTTGCATATAGTATGAAACCCTAGTGTCTGCAGGTAAAAAGTAACATATATATATATATATATATATATATATATATATATATATATATATATTTGAAGTTTTTATATTTAAAAAATACATTTTATACCATAAAGAAATTGTAATAGCTCAATAGTGTGAGGCTAGAGTTATGGTATAAAATATATTTATTTAATTTAAACCACGTGCAAATTTTAGGAAGAACAGATTCACAACATTTCACAAAATTTTTTCTTTTATTTCCAGCATACAATTGTTTCGGCTTACTATCAAGATATTTATAAAATACTCCTGTATCCTACGCATTTATTTCCTGGGGTGGCTATCTTCAGTGCTCGTATACAAACAAATAAAAAACAAGCAAAACAAAGAAAAAAAGAAAGAGAAAAGAGGGATTTTTCTATGAAAGTAAAGCCTCAATTACAGTCAGTACACATCATCATTTTTGTATACTAATGGAGCTGTTAACTCCTAAAGGTCCAAGTTTGTATATAGAGGCCTAATATTCAATCTTACCCCCGCTTCATTGCTAGGAATTTTAAACAAGCTTGTTTAAAATTTACTAACTTTTGATTCAATTACATCCCTATTCCACTAACACAACCGGAAATCATTTTAACTTGCTTTATTTACTTCTCGGTATTTATAATTATTTAGTCATATAATCGAGTCACAATTGGTAGCCAATCACCAAGCAATTCTGCCCACAGCCATTCATGCATTCCATTACACAGTTTTCCAAGAAACGAATTAGAAGATTAGTGTAGATTATCAAACATTCATAGAACTTTCACAAATTGTATTATTACGAAGATTTCTATAGCTTAGCCTATTTACTTTACTAAGATTGGATAGACAACTCTACCTTAATATTTCGTCTATCCTTTTGTTTTTTCTAGGGATTGGCTATCCTATCGGATGCCGTTCATCTACTCGCTATTTCAAAGACTTAAACCGAGAGATCTTTTAAAGTTTCTAACCGTCCCTTTGAACTCAATTGTTTGTATCTCTCTTTCACATCGTTCACTGGGTATATTCACTAGGTAGTTTAAAAAAAATGTTTTTGTTAGCTCGGTTGCTCCTATGATTACTGGTATAAGATTCTAGTTTCTTTTCATGTGGCACATACTACCTTGGTATTTTTTTTATCTTCTCCCTCTCAGCTCTGTTTAAGCAAAATTAATTAAGGACACTGACTTCAAGTAGGGTTGCCACTTTTCCCCTCCTGTCCTATATCACTATGCCAGATTTAACAGCTCCGTTGTCTAGGTATGTAGATGTAGGAATTGTATTCTCATAGTGGATAGTGTATGACTTATTTCCAACAGTTCCTTATGGTTTTTGTCTATAGATTATAGCTTCCCAATGGCTTCATAATTTCCCCAGGGGTATAACGTAAAGTAATGTAATAGCCCTGACATTATTCAAACATGGCTCGCCTTGTCCACAATCCTCCCCTGTGCGAACTCACATCTCTCTTAGTAATTAAACTCACAATTTCATGACGTTTACTTTTAACGAGGTTTGTATGCCTGGCTGACAGAATTGACGTTGCAATCGAAACTCCATGTCTGGACATTTGAAATTAATTTCTGCGTAAGAACTGCTTATTTTCTTTTCTATCAGCATTTCACTGGAAGTTTTTACACGTTTCTACAGCTCACCGTCTTTAATGGTCTATAATGGTCAAGAAGATACGTTTAAACTAAGGAATGTCAGCAGCTGAACTCATGTTCACAATAAAGATTCGATCGATATTTGATAAACTGATGCCTAACAAAATCAACAAGTTTAAAAGAATACACCAATGAAATTATTTTCAAACCGAACGAAAAAATCTATTCAAAAGATTATAACAGTGGAAAGACGGAAAGAAGATAATATTGAGAAACGAATAGGAAGATCAGTGAAGACCATAAAACACTCGAAATAGATAATGAAACGACACTATAATCACCTTTAAAAAGGATACACATGAATCAAATAATCGTACAGTAGAGCTTATAAAAGTAAATTATAATTTATTAAGTGTAGCGAAACATAAAATAGCACGAGAACAGAAACGTCTATCGTGCATGAAAGACAGCTATCCTTAACTGTGTATATTAATCCAAAAAGACAACGGTATGGCTTCCGGGGAAGTAGACATTTCAAAAAGGGGAGATGTTGTAGAGTGACACCACCTCTCACATCAATAATGAACTAAGTTCGAATAGGACTATAAATAGTTGTTATTTGTATTTGTCATTTGTCATGTGTGTGTGTTTGTGTGTGTGTGAGAGAGAGTAAAAACGATATATAGTTTATTCCCCTTATTCAAGTATATTTATTTCTATTAACTGTTGGCGTATAAATTCGTATTGTCCGATTCTGTATTAACAAATTACGAACAAGAATATTTAACAAGTTTTAAAAAACAAACTATAGGGAACTTTAAAAGTTTCGAATTGTAACTTTTCAACTAACAAGAATACAGTGTAGTCAAGACATGAAAAAACAAAAAAATAACAACGTAGCCAAGATAGGAAAATGACTTCAGAAGCTTCCCCTATCACAAGAGTAACATTACATCTGCTTCGTAAAGACGAATATGTATTTATTTTTTTTAACTCGAGCGACAGAACTTAGTTCAATTACATGCGTGATTGATTGAAACGATGGTCAAGTACTGAAGGATTGATATTCAAAAGTCGAATACAAAAATATTGATATCCAAATGTTAAATAACACAAGACAAGACTAATATCCCGAACACACACTTTACACAATAATACTGAAACCACACAACATATTGTTGCATAAAGACATTTTTAATACATAAATTGTGGCACACGGTAACAAATGGGGTATGGGGACGGCTGTATATGACTATCTGATCTCATTAAACTTGTTGTATAACCAGAGAGAGGGGGGGCGAGATATTGTGAGTAACGTTACGGCGATAGTTGAAAAAGTAACGAAAGGTTATTTCTCCAACAGTGAACCTCTTATAGAGACATTTATTTCGGCTGGTGTCGATCTTCGCTCCCTCCCAAAAGCCAGCTTAGATGATAGTGAAGGTCCTTTAATACCGACCGGTTAACAAGTACGGTTTTTCGATATCCTGGCCAAAGAGATATAGCATTAATAAATCTATGAAACGTAAAGAGAGGTGTATTGTGTCTTCTTGATACGATTTTGTGTGAGTTCGCGCACGTGCGTTTTTATGAATGGGGAGGAATTGTGCAGCAGCTCTCATGTATCAAATGCGAGAATCTCGTGTTGTGATAACACGCAGATGAACAAAGACGACTCTTTGTCTCGCTAAGAGGGAAGACTACGATACAGCATCGGGCAAACGCATTTTCTCATCCAAGCTATGTAACAAACCATCAACATCTGAGCATCTTTGAATCATTTTAAGACCACTACATGTAGGCTTGACTCAACATAATTAAACACTTTCTGATCACGAAGCTCTGTTTTTACTCAGTTTTCACAACAGCAGTATGTTTATGATGATAATAAAAATACAATGCTTTCTTAGTATTATGAACCCGTTCAAGAACGAGTACTTATGCTGGTGTATGGAATAGAGCTCTATCAACCCTATTTCCTTTAATGACCTCTTCGTTTTGAAATCTTATACCATTTATATTCCATCGAAAAATAAAAAATCGCATAAGACTTCTATAATTACGGACGTTTCAAATAACCGATAATGTTTTCCATCATTCCTGAACACTATCTTGCTTTAATAAAAAACAGACCAGTACTGATAATATAGGCATTGACGTAGAATATAATTCATAGATTTAAATAAGTGTAAATAACTGCATTATAAAGAAGACAATTTGTATCAAGAATAAACCACCAGCAGAAGGAACGAATTAAAAAACTGTAAAAAAGGAACGAGTGAAAACGACTAGGATAGAACATTGAGAGTATATCTATATGTCATTGTTACTGCTTGTTTTGTATTATTCAACTGAGCTAGTGTTAAGGAGAGTTGAAAAAAACGTACATGATTATAGCTTATAAGGGAATTCTGTAACTAAACAGGAAACTCCTATTTTCATAAATAAATGCATGAAGGAAAATCTGGATTAAGCAGTGAATATCTCGGCCATCATGAATAATAAATTCCTGAAATCGTAACTCTATTTATAGTGTCTGGAAGAGTCCATCTATTCCCGAAATAGGGTAGATAAATATAACATCATAACAAAAACTAAAGACATGTCGTAAAGTACATAATGTCTCAGTATGAACGGGAGCTATTTTATAATCTCTATAATATATATGCTATTATTTTGTATTTTTCTGTGTTGATAAGAATCAGACTATGGTTTAAAAATCATCCAATTAATTAATATTGGCGGAGTTATACACCTTGAATTGGGTGTGGTTCTGTGACGAAGTTCACTTCTCTTTACCAGGCCACGTGAACAGCGAGAACTCATGTGTTCTGGAGATTTTAAACGTCAGATGAAGTTCTTCGGATGCCATCGCACTGTGCAGTGCACCGCGTTGCCATCTGTCGAATAACAATGGACGGGGCGTGTCAGGGTAATCGAGAAAGTCACTCGGCGGCTCCAGGCGCCGTCAGCACCGAGGAGCACATTTAGAATATCTCTTGTAAAATTATATTTTCATAGCGAGAGATATTAAATGAGCAATCATTTTGATTGTTAGCATGTCAGTTTTTAGGAAATCCAATAAATAAACAAATCCAACAGCAGTATTTGATATTTAAACGATAATTGCGGTGAATAGAATAGGCATTCGCTGTATCCTTCTCCAAAAAGATGGATAGAAGCGGCGTGGAAGCTTGAGAAATAAATTTGAACTTAACTAAATTACCTTATACTCTGATTTGCGTATTTTTGTGAGGATTTGGGAAAGAATAACGGAGGCACTTTATAGACATCAGATGTCTACCTAATTCAACAATAGACACACACACACACACACACATATATATATATATAATTCAGGTTCATATTATATTCCAATAACCATATTTTTATTTTATTATTTTTATTTTTTTCACATTTCCAAAAACATAACATTAATGTGAGATATTTTTTACGGTCCGTTTCATTTGTCTTGTGCCAAACAACATTTTATGTCAATATCGTCTCTGCAACATTACAAAATCATCAGAAAAATTCACA
Organism: Sepiola atlantica; assembly: GCA_963556195.1. Lineage (NCBI taxonomy): Eukaryota > Metazoa > Mollusca > Cephalopoda > Sepiida > Sepiolidae > Sepiola > Sepiola atlantica. The sequence continues at coordinate 82,313,351 of OY744528.1, forward strand.
AAGAGTAAAAAGTTCTTGGATTAAAGTGTCTTGAAAAAGCCTACACTATACAGTGGTTCATTTGTGGGTGAAACCAAACAAAAAACAAAGAGAAGAGCAAACTAATATATATATATATATATATATATATATATATATATATATATATATATATATATATATGTCTTTATTCATTTCTGAAAATATCATTTCTTGACGGAACGTTTCTTCTGTAGAGTTAAACTACTAGAAAAATCAGGATATATTGCTCTGTATGTCGGCTGTTTAAGTGTTAATGAGACGATCCTGAAATGTAACCTTCTATCATTTATTTATACATGCTTTAGAGTTAGAAAATGAATATCTATTGAGGTGTAATTCTCAAAGTATAACGATTAATGATACATATTTACATATGTATATTCATATATATATATATATATATATATATATATATATATATATATATATATATATATATATATATATATATATTGTCACGTAACGCATAAATTAGATGTTAATAAAGCCTTAGACAATGTAAGATATTATCGAGCGAAGATAGATCTATTTTTTTAAATATTACTTTATTTTCCAGCTTGAGAGATAGTAACAAAAAGAAAAATCGCCGAGCCGGTATATATATATATATATATATATATATATATATATATATATATATTCTGTTAAAAGTTCCTTTGTTCGCCGGATTGGGAGACGAAGAGACAAATAATGAATAGGGGTAGAGTGAGAGTATTTTTCCGTGGGCTTCCCACTTTTGAGTCTTAAGAATGTGACCGTTGAGAAAAAGGGATGAGTAATCTCGCTATCTCTGTGGAGGTCGCGCGTACTCCGCGACCCGTCCCCAACCTAACCTGACACCGGTTCAGTGCGCACCCTTTTGCCACCATAGGGAGAAAGAGGAAGAGAAATTAAAACTGCTTGACACAATCTACCCGAAGGCTTGGGGGAGTGAGATGAAGTGAAATTCGTCGCTCCGAACTACGACAGGAAAACGCGACAACTGATAAAACTTTGGAGAAGCATTTGTGCAAATCACTGCATATTGGAAACTGCAAAACTGTCTGGACGCCGACGCAAAGAGGACAGCCAGGATGTATCCTGTTAGATACATACCGAAAAACATTCGGTTAACCAGATAGCCAAAGCGTGCTAGGTCGATAAGAACTTTTCTTAGCTTTTTCCCCGCTATCGATAACGATACATCGACGACAACTATCCACAACTGCTCGAGGATTTGAGCGTGCCTGACGAATTTGAAAACTGTGAATCAGACCCCTTTCTTTCTCTCAAGCTGGTACGTTTTGTGTTATACATATATTTTCGCTCAGCCTAGTTAGATATCCGTTCAGACCCCATCCCATATCATATTGTTTTTGTTTTGTATCTCATCCCTTCTTATACACTTTTATAAATAAACATTGTCATTTTAATGTCTTAACCTGTGTTGATCTTCCGTTATTTCACAAAGTGTTTGTGTTCTGTCTCTTCATTTTTACAAGTGTTGTGAGAAAGAGTCCAATTTCACCTCTTCTTCGGTATGTATACATATTTGAACATGAGGACTTCAGACTGTTTTATCTTCTGTTACGTGACCACCTTGTCATTTCCAACGAGACTCGACCGTATCAATATATATATATATATATATATATATATATATATATATATATATATATATATATATATATATGATAAAAAATGAGAGATAATATTCCAACTTAATGGAAAATGAAAACAGGAAACTAGAAATATTATTTATGTATTCATCAACGTTCCGTCTCTATTTTAAGACTTCCTCAGGATGATTGATTTGAAGAAATAACACACAAGTACAAATATTTGAAATAGTTTTGTCTGTTTTGTGACGTAAAATTTACAATGGTAAAAAAAACATAATGTACCAACCTGATTCAGCCTATTGCCTAGAATACATATTCCATAATTTATAATGATAAGTTCAATAGTTAAGTATTTTACCAAGCACATACATATGAGCGACGCTCACGCTAGGAAATCGCCCCTTTAAAAAATGTCTTACTTGATATAACTCAGATGCACAGCAATTCTTTTTTCCAAATTTTTTATATGTAACTTATTTTAAATTTTTTTTGTGGCACACGCAAGTTCGTGTGAGCACATCCACTAAATGGTAAAGTTTACAAAAAATATAATGCGCCCATGTTACTCACCGTGTTGTCGAGGATATATATTCCAAAAATTTATAATGATCGGTTCATAAAAAAAATGGGAAAACAATTTATATATATGCACCCCCTAAATGTTAACATTAAAACATGATCTGTTCTATATTTTAGAAGATATATTCATAAATTCATAACCATTCAGCCAAGGCTACAATTTCGCATCTTGCACCTTTGGGAGATGACTTAGTCTCCTTGTTCCCCGGATCTTTCTCCTATCGAGCAAGGATCCAATAAAAAATACTACCAATACTCATCTTTGTGTATTTTGTAACATGGTCTCAGTGATCTGAAGACCATCATTGTACTCGCCATCTTTTGGGTGATTGAAACTAATTTTGGTCGAAGTAATAATCTTGCTTACCCGCAAGTTGTCGGCGACCGTGTGTGAGTAATTTATTTAATATCAATTCTTAAAAACAAAATCAATCTATATCTCTCAGAACCTCATCCTAGCATTACCCACTCATTTGTCATTTTCTTTTATTTATCGTTGTTAGCGTCAATGTAACTTTGACCTTATGACACAAGCTAATTAATTTTATGATATAAACATGCAACAGAATTAAAAAAAAAATGTATGTGTGCAATAGGCCAGTTTAAAATAAATAACAGGTAAGGATTCATTTTAAATTTTATTGTTAATATTAAATCTGCAAATTATTAAAAAAGTTTGTTTGTATAGAAGAAAAATTGTGTTTTTTTTTCGATACAGATAAATAACATTTCAAATATATCTTATATATAACATTAAGTCAGTAAGATTCTCAAAGTTTGTCATTAATAGCATTGCATCTGACGAATCCGTATTTGATTTTGCCGATCCAGTAATTTGCGGAAATGTTCTCTGCAAAAAATTAAACTAAAATCGACTCCATCGCTTACATATTCTATCGGTCCCGATAATTCTTTTAGCAACATACATTTCTAGGGATTCGCCGTTAATTTTCATTGGCTACTCATAATTACTCATTTTCTTTAAACTAAAAAAATAAACGCACATGTTTAAGGATAAAAAAAAACAGCGTCATTAACGTATTCAATTTACGACCTTCTTCATATTAATGTGCACCTATTTGTCTATTTTGCATAACAAAATGATCGTGTGTGCGTGTTTGTGTTTACATAAGAATAGTATAGCACCTGACGAAGACCCCCTCTCCCTCTGGGCGAAAAATATTAAAGTTCAAACGGCTTCAAAATGTTGGTTTGAATTTTTCTTATTTAACTTATATATATATATATATATATATATATATATATATATATATATATATATATATATATATATATGAAAGAATAAAGGATAAATAAATCTGATGATATGAGCTAAAATTGAAAAAAGAAGACCTGAAACTCAACAATCAATCTCAACGTTTCGCGTGCATATTTTCTTACCTTCTCTCCCTACACTTATTTAAATTTATCATACACCGATTACTATATAGATTACCCTAAATTACAGATTTTTTCGTCGTTTGCCACTTTTCAGCTTCGTATTTAAAACACCCATGCAACAGTGTCACGAAACGTTGAGATATATTCGTAAGTTTCAGGCCTTCTACTTTCTATTTAGCTTATACACACACACACACACACACACACACATATATATATATATATATATATATATATATATATATATATATATATATATGAAGCAATCCAACAAAAGATATAAGCATCAACTAATATCTTATAATTAGTGAAACATCCGGATAAAAACTGAAGCTCAATATACTGGATAGAGCATTAATACTATAATATAAAATGAAGTAATAAAATAATGTGGCAATCAAATTTTATTAGAATTCAAAGTTCAAGCAAAGTATCTTAAAGTCCTTAGCTCATGACTTTTCAAAGATAATTCTTCTCTTCAGAGGACCATTACCGCAGTTATACAAAATTTGATTGACACCTTATTTTATTACTTCATTATATATATATATATATATATATATATATATATATATATATATATATATATATATATATATATATATATATAATGTGTTAGAGTGAAATAAATTCCAGAAGGAAATCCTAGTATGAGAGCTCAATGTCATAAACAGAGCAAGAAAAAAATAAAATAAAGTAACATGGAATCACATAATCAAGGGTGCGATAATTTATTTCGACCCTCCGGCCTTTTCAAGCACCCAAACAAGGCGATTACATGTTTGAAAATGCAAAAAGAGAAATTCACACTCACTATTCAATACACATATAGAGAGAGGGGGAAATTGTGCGATTTATAACGGAATGCATATAGTGAGGGGGAAAGAGAGTGACAACATATTTAATACATATATGGAGAGACGGGGAAATTGAACTATTAATAACGGAACGCGTATATTGAGGTGGAAAGAGGGTAATAACATATTTTATATATATATATATATATATATATATATATATATATATATATATATATATATATCGAGACGGGGAGATTGTACGATTTATAACAGAAGTCATGTAGTCAGTGGGAAAGAGAGCAATACCTATATAGAGAGAGGTGGAAATTGTATGATTTACAACAGAAGGTATATAGAGACGGGAAGGAGCGTGAGATATCAAATCAGGTCAATCTGTCTGGGCCCCTTACAAACGCTTAACCCTAAGTTCTTTTTAATCGTCGATGAAGGCCAGAAATTCAAATTATAACGTCTGCAAATCCTCAGTTTGGCGATTGAGAAATAAGTTAGAAGAGAGAGGGGAGGGGAAAAGGAGGTTGGAGAGAAAAAGAAGGAAAAACACGAAAACATACCGCAAGACAGCCAAGGCTGTGACACGCCGAGACCATGTCAGCATGTCAGACAATTTCTTTTTTTTAATTATTCATGTTTCGCCAATAGATTAAACAATTATCAAAAATAGATGCAATAGTAATAATATCAGCCGTAACGTTAAGATTAAATACCAGTCCCCAAGTCAATAATAATATTTAGCCGCTCACCCATCCACACCTCTACATACCTCTAGGTCAAATATTAACTAGTTTTGCGTTATTATGAAGTAGTTGGAATATAAGCACCATGAAAATAATTTTAATTGTAGATAACTGAATCATGGAGAACTACCAACCAATCCCAGTATTCATTACGGCAACCAAATCTAATGACGGAGCAATAATATCATTTAAAACCCAATGATAGCAGTTACAATACCACCAATAACTATAACGTTATTATGACAATAATACTCAAAACCAGAAACAGTATCACCGATCACCATTATGAGTTACTGGTTATTTTTAATTTACATTTATGTCTGCACTCGCCATTAGTTCATCTCTTCTGTTTAGAAAATTGCAGTGTTCGTATCTTAAAATTGTTATTTTTCCTCCAAACACAAATTGCATCTTTGCCTAAATCCATTCAGAGTGTTAGAATAGCACAGGATTGACCAAAAAAACACCGGTGTTCGATTTTCATTTTTCAGTAGCCACCATTGTTTCGCCAACTCCGTTTTGTTCGTAAGTTCTGGATTTACGAATGAGTGTTTGTGATCATAGAAACGCTGTTTCCAGTTTTCCGCAGATATGCTAATGTAGACTTTCTTGTCCCTGTTGTTATCTTCCGGACATATTGTAGCCTTATAAACCACGCACTCTACTTTGCAATTACCGTCTAGTGGGCATTCATTCTTCACCTGACAATTACACTTATTTACCTTTGCCTTAATGTTACTAGATTTATTTAATATTTTCGGATTATTTGTACTAATTACCCTATCCATGTTCTTCGTACAAGAGTAACTAATTTTAATTGTTTTTCTATTGAATATCTTACCTAGTGGAGTGTTCGCGTTAAAATGTCTGTCTATTATGTTCAGGAAAGCTTTACCGATGTTTATGTTAGATAGTTGACAGCAAAGCGAGTTGAACCATATTACTTTCCGGCCTCTATTCCTGGATTTATATTTATTTTTTTTCTCAGTATATTCGAGTTTTTCGGTGTAGCCACTGCTATCTAGTGCTCTATTATATAAGTGTTTATTCGCTTCAAAAATTTCCTTATTTGACGAGAGTTTATTAATTCTAGTGTTAATAGTTTTAGGTATTTGCTTAATTATACATTTAGGGTGGTTGGATCTAGTGTTTATATAAATTGGGATGTGGTTGTCTTTATTAAAAAGGTTTGTAAATCCCCTCTTTCAAGTTCAGGGTAATGTCTAGATAATTTACTTCCTTACAGTTTGGGGTGATATCTATTTTTAGTCCTAAATATTTGAAAGCTCTTATTAATTTTTTGTGTATTTTTGTTACCAGGGAGGCGTCACTATTAGACCATCACCCCTATATAAACCCACTAAGTTAGACTCTACAATTCTACTAATAGTGTAGATTATAAAAATGCCCACCAGATCGGCAATCAGTGCTGAGTCAAATGCTTCCATCGGGACATGAAAGTTGCTATTGTTCTGTTTAATCCATGTTTCCTGATTATTTACAAGAATGGATTTACGACAAGCCATAATCAATCTTAGCTGTTCATCGGATACATCCATGAAGTTCCTAGCATAGTTCATGCTGTTAGTGACTAACTCCTTGGAAATCGAGGAGTAAAAATATATTATGTAGAATTTAATAAAGGAGACATTCCCCTCGTTTTCAATTAGTTCAAACTATTTATGGCGTCCGATGAATCCTTTCAAAGATTACATTGTGTAGCTTCCAACGTCATATTTATAATATGCCTGAGAATCTCTCTAGAGACGTGGCCCAGTTCAGATTTGGTGTAGTTAATTAGTCTAGACTGTTGTTTATTCTGAAAATTCTTCTTGTGGTCTTTGATAAGAATATACGAATTCTTCCTATCTATCTTCCCCACTCTATCCTCAATGTTTAGTTTTGATGTGAAGTCTCTAGTGTCCTCATGTATCATAGACTCCGTTCCATGACTATTCTTTCTATAATTAGTAGAAATTTTATCCAAAACAGTTTTACTATATTCGAATGGGCACATCTTATAAATATTTGTTGACTCAGACCTTGCTAGATTTTTAAAATCTAAACTGAATCTGGAGAGGAAACCCGAAAGACCCACGAAGAAGCACTTCGTCAACATCACGAAGAATAAGCCCATCGTACTGGAACCAATCCCATACGAATTTGTCGCATAAAAAAATCTGAAAAATATATTATTTATATATATATATATATTCCACGATCAACTTCCGATATTACGTCAAACAGATCAGCTTCGGAAAGATTTTGGGATCTAAAGTTAAATTTTTCCTGTTGATCAGATTTCGCGTTCCTTAAAAAGAAATAAGCCTTCCATCTCAATGTATTGGTAAAATCCGTGATTCCATGCATTAGAGAGAATGTGAAGCTGTGCAAGTTGGGAAAAGGTATGTTTTTCAGTGAACATGGCGGTGTGAATTTCTCCATCCTCAATCCAATGTTGAAGTAATTCCGATACGAGAAGTCCTTAAAAAGCTCAACACACGGGTGATGTGGAGCCAATATTGTGTTAGAGTGAAATAAATTCCAGAAGGAAATCCGAGTATGAGAGGTCAATGTCATAAACACACACACACACACACACACACACACACACACACACACATATATATATATATATATATATATATATATATATATATATATATATATATATATACATAAAATAGATAAATGCCCGTGTAAATTAATGAACTGGTAAAATTAATTCTCCGAAGAGAAGTTTTGCACCAATTTTATGTCCCCTTACGAATATTGAAATCATGATATAATGATGCTTAGCCTATGTCTAGATTCTTTATTCTAATTTTGATCAAAATACATTAAATAATTTTTATTCTAGAAAACGTCTAAAATGTAAGGCTTAAGCTTAAGGAGTCATATGAAGAAATTGAAATTCAGGAAATATTGCTTGATTCGGATCTAATGACCTTGATCAAATTCATTTACAGAGCTATTTTAATTTTGAAATAGGAGTAAGTGATCATATTATTCCCCATGAAAACATTTTAAATACCCAGAGAAATCGATATTTGGGGAGTATATTAATTTATGTGGTATACTTATTGTAAAAATTTTGTTTAAAATCAAAAGTCTCTGAATTCTTGCGAAATGGTTTCAGCCTCTTTTTTACCCATTTGCATGAAATTAAATTAAATATAGCGAGTGAATCCCGTACATACAAGTACATAAACATATAAACATACCTTACTTTATATATATATATATATATATATATATATATATATATATATATATATATATATATATATATATATATATATATATATATATATATATATATATATATATATATATATATATATATATATATATATATATATATATAAGTAAGTCAAGATGAATAAAATATGAATATTATTTATATCAGTTCCAAGAATTTAAACACAACGAATATTTGGCATACGATCGTTTCTAAAACAATTTTGAACATTTTATTTTGTATTATATTTTAGATGATTCAAAAAAGTATTTTCATCGGCACTCCCTTATAATCTAATCACATATATAACAATAATTATATATATATATATATATATATGAGATTAGAATTTAGAATATCTCAACACATACCACGTGATATTCGCTTACACAAGGTTTCGAGATCATCCGGGTATTTTCAGGCACAGGAATCAGCCATCGATAATCACCTCGTTAGTACAAATAGTTGTTCTGACAACTATTCCGATGGGTGGTTTTCTGTTTTACACAGTGCCAGGTCGAACTACCATCTCAATATTATTGAGGCGTTAGTTATTAAAAATTCTCGACCTAGCCTGTGTAGACAAAAGATTTTGAAGCATCAGTTGGAGATCTTTAATGATTCAAAGCCACCATAACGTTCAGAGATTTACCTTTTTTTTTCCTCTCTCAATCGTTTTCTCCAACTGAAACAATTTTTTCCGTTCATATCTCATTCGACTTTTAGTTTTTAATTTACCATTCTGACGTTTCCTCTTAGTGGGTCAGACGATAAGGCCTTAAGGTAATTTTAACAATTTTCCTGTTTTTTTTTTCCACCCGCCTGTTTCATTGATTAAAATAATGCTTCCTCTAAAATTGATCCTACGATTCTGTTGTACACGAAATTTACTTACATATATATATATATATATATATATATATATATATATATATATATATATATATATATATATATATATATATACATATATATATATATATATATATATATATATATACATATATATATATATATATATATATATATATATATATATATATATATATTCCAGGATCAACTTTCGAACGCCGAGAAGGTTTTTGTTGACTGCAGTTCTTGTAAGAAAACCTCATTTATCATTCATAATTTCCTTTGCGTTCTGATTTGATGTTCCCGTGTTGAATGTCAAGCCACTGCTTGATGAAATCATTACGCCAAAATGTTAATACATTTGCTAAAGAAAACCGTTCATACCGAGGGCGGATAGTCCAATTTTAGTAGTTGCTCATCTTATACCGGAAGGAACGTGAGCTATGCTGATTTGTCAATTTGGTATTATACATACACATCTCTTGTTCAAAATGAACACAGAGCAAAACTAACAGTTTCGGAATTTTAAGTATATATATATATATATATATATATATATATATATATATATATATATATATATATAGTAAGGTATTAACAATATATTCATGAAAATATATTTATGACAATTAAGCTACACAGAGGCTTCCGCGTTTTATCCCCGTATGGAATCGTCAGGCTTAAACTGACGATTCCCTACGGAGATGTAACGCGGAAGACTCTGTGTAGCTTAATTACCATAAATATACATCTATAACTTACTATTTAGCTCTACTTACGTATTGAGCACTGTTGAAATAAATACTGAAAATCGATAATACAATATTATATCTCCTTGTAGTATTTTATGTGGTTACATAAGATAATTATATATATATATATATATATATATATATATATATATATATATATATATATATATATATATATATATAAATATATATATATAAATATATATATATATATATATTCAGCCACGGTGATGAGTTGTAAACGACGAAACACTTCTACAGGTACATAATCTGCGACACTGGTATGTCGATGTTATCAATCAGCAGCTGTTAAAAGTTGAGATCTCATTGGGAAGTATAATAATCTGATTTTTCTCTTATGTCATATTTGGAAGAATGGAAGGAAACGAAAAGAAAACGAAATTCGAAATTTAAGATGGGAAGGTGACGTGGTCAAATTTGAAACCGTCGAAAATGAAATATAATATACATTCATGTTGTGAATAAAATGAAAAAGGGGTCAAATTGTCGTGGCACATTTTAACGGCAATGTAATGTTTAGATGTGTGTTAAGATTTATTTCTATGCGTCAATATTCTGGACGATATGGAAGTTTGAAGGAAGAAGCAGTCTTTAACGAGGCCTTGATTCTAGGTAAAGGTGGGGTGTTAAGTCATTTAGATCTAATTGAGTTGATTTTTTTATTTTTTATTATCTGTTTTTTGTTAATTATTTGTTTTATTTTTTTGTCATTCTTTATCCTATTTTTAACTTTATATTTTCTTGTGAATTTTGATCACAATAAAATAATAAGGATGATCAGATTAGGAAAATAAAGTAAAAGTAATCAAAATTAATTAAAAATTTACTAAAGTAAATTGACATAATTTAAGGATGGTAGTGGCGACAATAATAATAATAATAATAATAATAATAATAATAATAATAATAATAATAATAATAGAAATAATAGAAATAATAATGAAAATACCAATAATAATAATAATAATAATAATAATAATAATAATAATAATAATAATAATAATAATAATAATATAAATAATAATCGTAATGGTAATAATAACTGTAATGGTAATAATAATAGTAGTATTCATAATTGTAATGGGGAATATCGATAAGATTACAATTATGATAAATAAATGATGTTGAAATAAAGGTACAGATGAGAATGTATACGTAATTAATAATAAAAATCCTAGTTGCGGCGATGATTACTACAATTACTACAATCATAATAATAATAATAATAATAATAATAATAATGATGATGATGATGATGATGATGATGATGATACTAAGTAAGAATGTAATTCCTTTCTGTTTAGTCGAATATTAGTTAAAGTGAAATGTGCTTCAACATTACTCACAACGGAACAGATTTAAGTATGCATTTATAATATGGTATATTATTAATAAATACATTCATTTCATTGGCTTAGTAACATAGTTAGTCAATAACGATTGCGGCCTATATCTCGAGTTATCACTTACTAAAATCAATAAAATATCGGATAGGATAGAATATACAATCGGTAACATCGATTGGAATATTTTATTTGAGGTAAACAAACCCGGAATGAAAAATTACGTAAATGACTGGCGAGTCAGAATGACATATCAATTTGACAGATGCATTGGTATTTAGGTCTTATTTTAAAAGTTGACCGGATATATATATATATATATATATATATATATATATATATATATATATATATATATATATATATATATATATTACTATTCCATGTATCCACATAAAATTTTATAAGGAGATATAATTTTTTATGTATCAATTTTTAGTATTTACTTCAACAGTGCTCGATACGTAAGTAGAGCTAGGTAGTAAGCTATGAAAATGTATTTTTGGCAATTAAGCTACACAGAGGCTCTCGCGTTTCATCCCCGGGGGAATCTTCAGGCTAATGAATCTTCATTTTAGCCTGAATATTCCCCCCTGGGATGAAACGCGGGAGCCTCTGTGTAACTTAATTGCCATAAATATATTTTCATAGCTTACTATATATATATATATATATATATATATATATATATATATATATATATATAGCCATCAACGGAATGTCTGTTTCACTGTATCACAGCTTTTCAGTGTGCTTAAATAGGCAAGTGCTTCAAGCCGGGGGTCGAAACAAGACAATCGAATTAACAGTTAGCGATTCTTACCATTCGGCTGTCAGACACGAGCCATGGACTAGCGACATGTTAATGTTTATAGAAACACAGTCTACCAAAGAGTGTTCCATTTATTTTAGGAAGAGTTTTGAGTTATCGCTAATGATACTTGGCTATTTCATTTTCCAAAGTGCTCAATCCAAGAAAGTTGAATATGCAGTTATCTACACACTGTACATTTCGCATTATCGTTAATGGTTGTTCGACTAGTTTTAGTATATCTGTCTTGATTTCCATATTGTAAATATCCCTCTAACCAAATTGCGTATCCACATAGATAACCACGAATTTCCAAACGTTCGCTAATACTTTCATAACTGTGATTACTAAGAAATGGTCTGAGAGATATGTAAAATAAATAACTATACAGAATTGTATTTAGAAAAGCTTTAATGGGAAAACGAATACACAAACGTACACACACACATACACACACACACACACACACACACACACACACACATATATATATATATATATATATATATATATATTAATTGAAAAATGTTGATTTTTTGGATTTAATAACAATCACTCATCAGACAAATCAAACATATACTTGTTTGATTTTTCTTTACTTATGAACAAAGAAAAAGTGTGATATATAAATCTTTCAGGTTTTTAGGTTTTTGTGTCCGAGTCCAGTGACGTGTGCACGTGTTAATAATTACTGTTGGTTTAAATGTATTGAAATTTTAAAATAATTGTATGTTCTTACCAGTCTAAGGAAACGTCATCAACATAAATCCGACAGTGACTTTGTTGCTGTCGGGCTGAGGTATGGTTCTGGCCAGTCTCAGGAGACTCAGCCTCCCAGGCTTTACCATCTCTTTGAGAAGGGGTTAGTTTATGGCTAATCGCCTTATGCGCCCCTGCAGGGGAATGCCGACGAGACTGCTAAGACAGAGGAGGTAAATAAACATGCTAGAACAGACGTAACTGGACTCGGATGTAAAAACCTAAAAATCTGAATCTACAGAAGACTGTAGTAACAACATGCCGAAAGAAAAAATGGTTTGTATTTTCCTGACGAAGACCCTTTCATTGGGTCAACATTAGAATTTAAATAAATGGATATATAGGCTTGGTGAACATAAAAGAGATATAAAAATAACAATTCACTAAATGTACTGTTCTCTCATGTATTACAACATGATCATTCTTTTGATTTTAAACACGCTAAATTTATTATGAATAAATATTGCGAAAGACACCTTGAATCAACACTCATTATAAGCTCTGACATAGTCAAACAACGTAACGGCTTCTAAAATACATATCCTTTAATCAGAAAACTAATACTAACTGAACATGATTCAATTTTAGATCCTGGCTAGCTGTTTTACACCACCTACCAAACAACACTGTGTGCATAACATCGATATTAATTAAAAAAAACGCACCACATATTTTGAATTATAACGTCGATCAGAAACATTCTATTCACGTCAAAGACGCGGCACATATTTTGAATTCTAACGTCTATTGTTTCGTTCGCAAGAACGAAATCATCCTTTTCACGTCACCAACGCACCACATATTTGCAAATATTGACTTCTATGCTTTTCTTTAAATCAGTCATCTTGAGAAAGTCTTGAAATAAAGATAAAACGTTGATGAATATATAAAAAAAGTTTCGGTTATTGCTCTTTCATTTTCCTTCACGTTGGATTATTATTTCCATAATTATTATCATATATATATATATATATATATATATATATATATATATATATATATATATATATATATATATATATATATGTGTGTGTGTGTGTGTGTGAAAAATGACAAACGGAAAACAGTTTAAAGTTCAGAAGAAAAACAAAAAGAAGAGATTTGACCGGTTTCGTTCGTATTAGCGAACGTCTTCAGAGAAAGTGAAGATTTCCAAATCTTCACTTTAACCTGTTTTCCGTTTGTCTTTTTTTCACGCATTTTGTCTACCCCGGCATTTCATTTTCATTACTTATCGTGTACCTTACCCCATATATATATATATATATATATATATATATATATATATATATATATATATATATATATATATATGTGTGTGTGTGTGTGTGTGTGTGTGTGTGTGTGTGTGTGTATCTGTGTAAGCTTCATTCGTTGTTTCTATCTACACAATTATTTAAATGTTTATATAATACACAATTCACACATCGGGGTTTTTATCTATTGATTTATTCTGACTCACAATTGTGTTAGCTTTTAATGGAGATTTTTTTAGAATTAATGTAATTCGATTCATGTGTATACGTGTATGTACGTATATATGCGTATGTACGCTTAGTGTGCATTTTTGTATTTGGTGACGAGTGCATAATTTTCGCATATTGTGACACATTCATTACTAATTTTATATCATGTTACTTTTGTATTGGAGTATTTTTTATATTTTGTATTTAAAAAATCTTATAGGCAAGTCCACGCACCCGTTACTATTTGTATATTTTGTATCTAGGAAAATATCAAATAAAGACGGTTATTATTATATTATTTTTATAAACGCAGCAACTAACCAAGTAATTCATCGTAAAAATTAAATACAACTTAAAGTTGGTATGATGCTTCAACGGACATGACTTTGCAAGCAGACATTTTTATTTTAGCGTGTTTCCATCGTTAAATGGGCCATCAAAAATGAAGAATTCATTTTCAAAACGAGGCCTACAATAACATTGACTCTAGCAGTACTAAAACTTCGGATCAGAGTGGACCTAGGAGTATTGATTTACTCCTCTCCAGAAGTTAGGCACAAGGCCAGTTTTTATCTTACTCCCACAAGTAAGATATGACCCAAGGTCGGGTCGGGAAAGTGGGGTTTAAAAATTGCCTGGGCAGCCCCGTCGGCATTCCCCGGTAGGGGCGCCTCAGGCAGTAAGCAATAAACTTACTCCTCCCCAAAGAGGGGAGGCGAATCCTGGGAGAGTGGACCTCCTAGAACTGCACAGGACAGACCCATACACCGGCGTAAATCAAGCCCCGAAGGCCAAGACAATACCAATCTATGGGGTGCAGTATCCATCGGAACATATACTACACTTTGATCTTAGCCAAAAGGCCAACTTTTAAAATGACAGCCTCACCACTCTATGAAGTTTCAGGTCATAAAGCATTAATGGTGTCTTGTAGTAGCCCCAACATAATTCGGAAACAGCACACCTAGACCATATTCTCGCCTTTTACCACTCCCATATTTCTTAGGGATAAAATTGACAGCCAGAAAGATAACAATCACCCGATTAAAATCCACACCTTAACCCGTGTCGGAAGTTTTCATGTAATTAGCTCTCTTAAATCCGAACAATTAAAAATTCTTTTAAAACGCTATTGTTTTTCTTTTTAATAAAATCTCTTCAATTAATTATATCAATAATTTTAATAATATTACTATCGAGGAAAATATTATAAATATATAATAAAATTTAACAATACCAATTATAAATGCATATTACAGGATATTAATTTATTAGAAACTTTTTAAAATATGCAAATGTGCAAAAGCGGTTTTTTAAGAAGTTTAGAGATTACTATTTATACTGTATCATTATATTTAAGTAAGACCGAAAGATTTTTATGTTAATATACTAAGAAAAAAATCGCATTTATTCATAAGTAGATTTGATTAGATTAGATTGGAATATTAGATTAGCTAAATGCAGTATACTCCATTGTTTCGCACTGGTGCTACCAGATCAAGCTGCCTGAAAATACTGGCTTCCTGACCTAAAATGTACCAAACATCGATGTTATTGTGTTTTTCTTTCCCCTTTGCAAAACTCAATCATGTTCTGCAAGGCCTTAAACAAAAACAACTATTTTCCTCTACAAAACAACAAAACCAAGCAACAGTAATAAATATTTTAAGGTATAAAGAACTTGAAGCATAAAAAATCTTTACCAAAATGACCGGATTTCGCATTAAATACACCGAAAAGGGTTGATATGCCGTAAAACTAAACAGTCAAACCAAACCATTATTTCGAAATGTATTTCTTTTAATTTGGTTGAAAAGTCAGGCAATTCCATTTCGCGATTTCTCAATATTTATACTTATTTTTATTCAGTTTATGGATAATATTTATGTTCAAGTACTTCCACTATAGAACAAGTGCATCGCTATTTTTAGAGTGTATTCGATAAATGATGCAATCGTTTCGACTATTGGTCATGACACCAATTACAGACTGATTCTTCAAGTTGATTATCGATTACCATATTCCGAGATGGTCGTTGGGCTCAAAAGGAATTTCAACTGGTTTGATTATCTTCCAAAGGTCAACACGTTTACATGTACAGTAATAAACCGTCGAGTGGCGATTGCGTTGTAGTTTTATCTAAAAATCTATAAATCTAAATACATATAACTTAGTCACGGTTGGCAACCAATCTCCTAGCAATTCTATCCTCAACCAATCACGCTTTTCATAACAGTTTTCCATGAAGGCTAATAGCAGAGATAACCCTTTGAACAACTGCATCTTGTGCTATTTCGGAATTTTCCGTGTATTGAATACGTTGCTTTACAAATGATTCAGAATCTGGTCTTCTCGAATATGTAATTCATAGCTGGAGCGATATTTTTATTATTTTTTTTATTAAAGGCTCGGATGTAATAATTCAAACAGAATGTAATTAACAAGAACTTTTATTTACAGAAAGTACACAAGTAATAGATTGAAACAGTCTGCTTTCCAACTACGCTTCTTGTTTTACTTATTTTGATCTGTCATAACGACTATATTCAAAAATTTAGGAAGAGTCCATACAGTGACAGAATATGGTATATCGCTATAACATTTATACTAATGAGTCGCCACTTACCAAGACTAAAAGCCACTCGAGGATAAGGGTTAATGATATTGTCAGTTGTATGATGTACAATACTATTAGAGGCTTGACAACGATGAAGGAATGGAAAAATTTGATTACTTAAAAGGACGGCTCGACAAGTATTTGGTGACATTGGACTTGAAGATGACCAGGTTTTATTTTCTAGAAAATAAGTCCCGTGGCAATGTGTTCCCAGATAGGAAGTTCTTAAAAAAACCCTCTGTTCATGAAAATTTAAATTGGTTTTATGTACATAGAGTAAGAAAAGAAAATTAATTGCAGTGATGGTAATTAAACGAGCACTTGCTGTGAATATTTTACAGGGAAAATCATAGATTGGCGCTCAGTCGAGGTGATAGATGGATTGAAACCTTTACCAAACGTAATGCACACAACTAATGTTATGTTTACCCTAACAGTCAACCCTAATATTTAATCTCTAGTTGGAGAAAGGTTTTATATGAATAAGTCGCCACTTACTAAGGCTAAAATCCACTCGAGGAGAATAGGTTAAGTAGAGTTTTCAATGTGATGATGAGCTATATTATAAAAGGCTTAGAAACGATTAATTACGGCTCCACAAGTATTTATTGATATTGGACTTGAAGACGGCTATGTTGAAGTCTGTAAAAAATCAGTCTCGTGACAATGTGTTCCAAAGATGGGAAGTTCTTCGAAAGTAAATTTGGTTATGAAATTGCGTTTGGTTTTTAGATATACAGAAAAATAAAATAAAATGTTTTGCAATAGTTGTAGAACGTGGGTTCTTGCAGTGAATGTTTTATAGGGTGGAACCAGAGATTGGAGTCCAGTCGGCACGACAGATGGATTTATACTTTTATCAAAGGTATTGTAATAGCCCCGGCATAATTCAGACACCTAGACCACAATCCTCGCCTGTTACCACCTTTGCGTCTCGAAGGAATTGAATTGACAATTTGATGACACTTATCTTTCAGCTAGGTTTGTACGCCTCGCTGACAATTTTGACAGCGTTGACCCGGGGGTTGATGTGCTAATGGAAGTTTCAGGGCTTCACCGTGTAGACATTTGAAATTAATTTCTCAATAATGTATTGTTTTGTTTTTTATTATTTCTATCAGCATTTCTCAAGAACATACTACACGTATCAACTACTTAGCATTCTTTTTCTCTCGTAATAACATACACGTATAAAAACTTAGAATTTCTTGTCTTTGTATAAGCGACTTTTATGGAATTATAGGCTGATTCTTAAAGTCGATTTTCGATTACACGTACACGAATAACTTAAAGTGTCTTGCATTTGTGTAAGTGACATCTAGTGAATTATAAGTTGATTATCAATTATTATATTTTAAGAGGGTCGTTGGATTCGAATAGCAAATTTCACCGATTTGGTTATCTTCGAAATGCCAACAGGTTTTCATAGGCAGTTATCAACCGTTTAGTGGTGATTGCGTTATAGTTTTATCTAAATATCTATAAATACATATAACTTTGTCAGAATTGGTACCCAATCTCCAAGCACCTCTATCATTAGCCAGTCACACTTTTCATCACGTAGTTTTCCATTGAGCCTAATAGCAGAGATAAGCCCTCGAACAACCACAACTTGTGTTATTGCTGAGTTTTCTTTGTCGTAAATGCGTTCCATTACACACATTTTCAGAGTCTACTCTATTATAATATGTAATCTATAGTTAAATATATATATTTTATTATTATTGTGGCGTTGAAGGGTTGGAGGTAAAACACAAATAGAATATAATTAACAAGAAATTGTATTAATAGAAAGTACAGAAGTAATGGGTTCAGAGACGTGGCTTTTTACACTGCGATTTTCTTCTTACTTCTACTGATTGATCATCACGACTCTATTCATAGAGTCAGGTACATTCCATACAGTGACAGAATAGGGTAGATCGCCATAAACTGTATACTAATTAGTCGCCACTTACCAAGACCAAAAGCCACTCGAGGATAAGGGTTAATGAGATTGTCAGTTGGATGATGTACAATACTATGAAAGGCTTGAAAACGATGAATATAATAGACAAAATTTGATGACAAAGAGGACTGTTCAACAAGTATTTGTTGATATTTGACTTGAAGACGACCATGTTGTAGTCTGTGAGGAATCAGTCCCGTGGTATTGTATTTCAAAGATGGGAAGTTCTTAGAAACAACTTCTGTTCATGGAAATTTCAATTTGTTTTCTTTACACATAGGAAATAAATTAAAATCCTTTGCAGTGGTGGTAATAAGACGAGTATTTGCGGTGAATGTTTTACAAATAAAAACCAGAAATTGGAGCTCAGTCGAGATGACAGATGGATTCATACTTTATGCAAAAGTAATGCATTCAACTAGTGTTATTTTTACCTTAACAGTCTACCCTTATATATAATCTCTAGTTAGAGAGAGGTTTTATAAACGAATGAGTTTTCACTTACCAAGACCAAAAGCTACCCAAGGATGAGGGTTGATGAGATTGTCAGTTGAATAGTGAGCAATATTATGAAAAGCTTGAAAACGGTGATTTGCAGTTCGACAAGTATTTGTTTGTATTGGACTTGAAGACGAAGACGAAAGCAGTCCTGTGGCAATGTGTCCTAAAGATAAGAATTTCTTGGAAAGAAACTCTAGTCATGGAAATTGCGTTTCGTTTTCAGATACACAGAGGAATGTAGGATCTTTACTGCAGTGGTTGTAAAAAACGAGTTCTTGCTGTGAATCCTTAACAGAGAGGTAGCAAAGATTGGATCTCAGTCAACATGACCTTTAGCAAAGATAATATAATAGCCATGATTATGACACTACACACCTAGACCACAATCGCATGTTACAACTCCCATGTCTCTTTGGAATCAAATTAGCAATTTTATGACACTTATATTTCAGCTAGGTGTGTATGCCTCGCTGACAATTTTGACAGCTTTGAGCCGGGAGTTGATGTAGTAATGGAAGCTTCAGAGCTTCACCGTGTGGACATTTGAAATTAAATTCTCGATGATGTATTGTGTTTTTTTTATTATTTCTATCGGCATGTCGCAGAAACATTCTACACGTATCAACTACTTAGAATTCTTTTTCTCTCGTAATAACATCCACATATAAAAACTTAGAATTTCTTGTCTTTGTATAAGCGATTTCTATGGAATTATAGGCTGATTTTCGAATGGAATTATAAGTTGATTTTCGATTACCATATTTCGATATGGTTGTTGAGCTCAAAAGGAAATTCCATTCGTTTGGTTATCTTCCAAAGGTCAACACATTTACATTATAAACATTATAAACTGTCGAATGTCGATTGTGTTGTAGTTTATCTAAAAATCTATAAATCTAAATACATATAACTTAGTCACAGTTGGACACCAATCTCTTAGCAATTCTATCTTCATCCAGTCATGCTTTTCATCACATATTTTTAATGGAGGCTAATAGAAGAAATAACATTTTGACCAATTGCAACTTGTCTTGTTTAGGAATTTTCCGTGTCTTCAATGGGTTGCTTTACCAACGTTTCAGTCTAGTCTACCCTAACATTCAATCTATAGTTAAGACGATCTAATTGATGATGTGGCCTTAAAGGGTCAGGGTAATGACACGAAAAGAAGGTAATTAACAAGAAATTGTATTTACATAAAATTTTGGAGGAGTCCATACAGAGACGAAATAGGGTAGATCACCATAACACTTATACTAATGAGAAATAACCTACCAAGGCCAAAAGCCACTCGAGAATTGGGTTATATAGGATTGTCAGTTGTATGATGTGCAATACTATGAGAGGCGTGAAAACGATGGATGGAATGGAAAAAAATGATTACTCAAGAGGACGACTAGACAAGTATTTGTTGCCATTAGACTTAAAGAATCCGTCACGTTGCAATGCGTTTTAAATATAACAAGTTCTTAGAAAAAACTCTGTTTATGGAAATCTCTTTTTGATATTAGGTACAAAGAGTAATACGATGTCCTTTGCAGTGCTGGTAGAGAACGAGTTCTTGCTGTGAATGTTTTACTGGAGTAAACCATCGATTTAAGCTCAGTCGAAATGACAGATGATTCATACCTTTAGCAAAATCAATACACACAACTAGTGTTGTTTTTATTCTTACAATCTACCCTAATATTTAATCTCTAGTCGCCACTTACCAAAGCTAAAAGCTTCTTGAAGAAAAGAGTTAATGAGATCGTGATTTTAATGATGAGCCATATAATGAAAAGCTTGAAAACAGGGACATAGGGTCTGACAGGTATTTGTTGGTATTGGACTTTAAGACGGACATGTTGCAGAATAGTAGTCGCGTGACAACGTGTTTCAAAGATGGAAATTTCTGAGAAAGAAACTCTGGTTATAGAAACTAAGTTTCGTTTGTAGATGCATAGAGAAATAAATGAAAATTATTTCCAGTCGTGGAAGAACACGTGTTCTTGCTGTGAAGATTTTGAAAATTTTATAATACTTATATTTCATCTAGGTTTGTATACCTCGCTGACAGGTTCGGCAGCTTTGAGCCGGGAGTTGATGTAGCAATGGAAGCTTCAGGGCTTCGTCGTGTGGACATTTGAAATTATATTCTGGATATTTTTTCTATTATTTCTATCAGCATTTCTTTTTCTTTTCCACGAAAAACTCAAAGTGTCTCATTTCTATATAGGTTGCCGATATAGAAATGAGACACTTTGATGTTTACAAAATAGTTTTAACAGCAAAATAAAGTATTTTCGAAGTTGTCGTGTTCTTTTTAATTACCTAGACATTAATTTGAATTTTACGTCCGCTACGATGGTACATTGATTCTCAGACGGCATTTTATGGTCACGAGTTTAATTGCTTGGCGCCAGAAAAGTCATTTTTCAGATAGAATTTACATCAACTTCTCTGATCTCTGATCTAAATAAACAGGCTTGGCAAAATGTGTAAAAATCTGCATTGTTAATCTATATCAACGTTTTGAAAACGTTTTGTGGGCACAGTTCACACCTTAGAAAGGGTCTTGTCAATCTGAAATGTGTATATACTTGTACATATATGTTTTAACTGTATATATATATATATATATATATATATATATATATATATATATATATATATATGTGTGTGTGTGTGGGTGTGTGTGTGTATGCAAAGATATGTGGAAATATTAACGAAAGTCTCCGATAATGATAATTAGTATAGAGATGAAGGTTGTAATAAATAATAATAATAATAATAATAATAATAATAATAATAATAATAATAATAATAATAATAATAATAATAATAATATATCTACCCAAAAGACGTCTTGAATCGGCGTGCTCGAGAGTTTAAATGTCCATTGGCTTCTTAAAAAAATAACGGAAACTTGACTTGACTCACGTGACTAATAACTATTCTTTTGGAATCGAAGGGAAGACTGAGATCATATAACGGACGGCAATGACAAAAACTGCTGAAATCTTAAGGAAAATCCTTAAATGCGGAAACCTTTCCACATAAGCTACGAAGGCTAACCAATCACAGGCAAAGTGCAATAGGAAGAAAACAAAAACACATAAAGAGCACCACAAAACCCCAAGGAACAGTAACTGCTCCTCCAAAGTGATAGCACTAGCTCCGGCTGATACTACACAAAACAGTCGTGACGAGTCAAGGAGGATGGAAAGACCGAGGAGGGATAGCACTAACCAGACTTCCGCTGGAAGAGTGCGGAGAGCACTAAAAAATTGAGGCGGCTTATTGCCATCCAAATCGCAGAGAAGGCCAATGGTCGTTGCCAACGAGAAATCGATGGTAAGCGTCTTTTGTGATAAGGAAAATTCATTTGCAGTAGTTATCAAAAGAGGTGGAGAGCACTTGAAATCTGGGGAGACTTGTTGTTACTCAGACTCCAGGGAACACCACTAGTAACTATCAGTGAGCAATTACTAATGACGGCCTGTGTGAGAACTCCTAGTGAGTAAACATAATAATAATAATAATAATAATAATAATAATAATAATAATAATAATAATGTTATATTATGGAGGCCCATGTCTTTAGAAACGATTAAGTTAACTAGTATGGATTATGGCTGAGGTAAAATGAGACAATGAGTGCGGGTCGAGCTGACATGCACTGGTGGGGATTGTTATGAGCCAATCATGTTTATTTAACCATAACAAAGTTCCAAATTCGGCGCAGACACAGGTAATCTCGGGTCAGAGAAGGTCAGATATGGCACGATTGTGAATGTCGTGTCTGATTGGCCGATCCGAGGAAATATCTGTTTCGTCATGTGTTTTTATCAAACACTATAGTTTTTGAGAGAGCACGTTTTGGGAGCTCGAAGCGTTAAATCCACGATGTAGCCGCTCGTCGTATAGTCCGGATCTCGAATATCCCCATGCATCGTCGTGCCCGACAACAAAAAGTATGAATGAGTGAAGTATGGAATTGGACGAGTAAATGGAAACCCGTCCACAACCAAGACATCGAATAAAAGAATCGAATTTCTCTGAAGAAAAACTGTCTCCGAGTTTTGTCTCCTGCCGAAAATAAAATTTGTCCACAGAACAAAGACCACCAGAATCGATCACAGCCAAAGACGCAATGGAACCACGGCACAGATTGCGATCACGACCAGTGGACGAGGAAAGAAACTGTAAGGTAACTCTTTGTGTTGAAAATTTTCGGGTCCTAATGTGATAAACTGAAAGAGTTCAAACGGAAAGAAGAAGTGTACGATGTTAAAAAGAGAACAATGTTTAAAAGGAAAAGTGTTTCGAATAAGTTGTTTAAGATGTAATGTTTAAAGAAAACAGGGTTTGAAAAAGTAATGGTAAAATTAGTGAGTAAAATACTATAAAAATGGATTGTCAGTTTTAAGGTTTAAAAATGCCTTAACAAAAAAGCTGAAAACGCTTCTAGACCTTTCGTATTGTTTTCGTATTTCGAAGAGCCTTTGAGAGACTATTGGTTCCGTGACAGTAATTTCATTGAGAATATAACAAATGTCTGTTTGTTGACCGTCACCAGTGCCTCCCCGCATGAGGGCGCTCGAAGCAGGGTAGCCACGGAAAGGAGAAAGGATGGCAACGTGCGCGGTCCGAATAAAAAAAAGAAGAAAATGCGAGACAACGAGAGAGAGAGAGAGAGAGAGAGAGGCAAAGAGGAGAGAGAGAGAGAGTGACGTTAACGAACAGTGAGTACTTCGTATTTTTATGTTGGATATATAAATTGAAAAAAAAGAAACTGTTACGAATTGAAATTAAAAGAGAACTGTAAAGAAGTTAAAGAAAAGAAAGTAAAAGAAAACAGACAATTGCTCGAGAATATTTAACGGACCTTCGAGAGACTTGTATTTCAGAAAAAAAATGACGTAATTTAAAAGAACTTTAAAAGTGGACTATAGTAAAGAAAAAAGAAATTGAACATTAAATGCAAGTTATTAAAAAAGGCTGATGTGTCGTTACAGAACAATTAGTAAAGAAAAAATATTTGCTCACACACGCATTTAAACATTATAATTGTTTGATTTGATTGTAAGTAATGGTTGACTTATATGTTGGAGAGGGGGCATTCATTCGTGTAATTTTGTGTTAAATGTTTTGCTGTTTTTTTTAAATGGTTTTAATGTGCTAGGGTGGACGACAGGAGAAAAACAAACACGAAAAAAACCAGAGAAAGAGAACGAAAAAAAAAGAGAAAAGTGATGTTGGTATATGTTTTTTTTCCGTCCATGATTGTTAAAGTTAAAAGAGAGAGAGAGAGAGAGAGAGAGAGAGAGAGAGAGGGGGGATGAAAGAGAAAGGAGAGAGAAAGGAGAGGCGGCCATTGTTCTTCGTTCGGGTAGCGTGAAATGGACGACTGCATAAACTAGCATGGACACTGGTGCTGCCCAGATTGGGGATTGACGACATATCAACCCATTATGGTGTCGGGCGCTGTTTTGTTTGTTTTTTTCTTTCATTTGAATTATGTTGTATTGTGGGTGATAGTTTTTTTTCTTGGGTTGTTTAAAAGTAATTGTTTTTTATATAATTGATGTAAATTTGTGTTGAATGTTTTACTGTATAATTTGCATTGTGGAGATGGGTATTCCATTCGTTCTGTCTGTTCCAATTTTGATTTTTTGTTGTTGTTGTTGTTTGGAATGAATCTTGTTTTGAGAGGTCAGTCGAGTAAGCGAGAATACTATAAGAAAGTTACGAAAAAGATTTTAAAAAACCCAGATAATTTAATAGATATAAGTTTGGGTCAGCCGGGCGGTTGAGTTGATTAGGTTCGGGCAGTTAGCGATAGTGAGAATCAGTTTGGGTCAGGTTGTGGAAACCCTTAGGCAGAGTTGTGTTTTTTTTCCCGGGAAGGATCCCCGTGTACAGAATATGTACAGGCTTGGAAAGTTAGTGAGGGATTCCCGGTGTTTGCTCGTATGCTATCTTGTATAGAGTACCCATGGGTAGTGGCGAGGCTTGTGGTAAAGCCTGCATACGTTAAAATTGCGAAATGGGTGGAATGACGGAGGTATAATCATTCTGTGAGATCACGAAGGCGGTGGTCAGTTGGTTCGGTCGCACGGCTCTATTTGGAGAGCGGCAGTTTGGCATGGCAAGATTGAACTAAACGTTCGTACCGCGTGCGTGAAGTTGCGGACCAGGAGGGAATGGTGGAAGTTTGCCCATTCAGAGGGACCACGATAAAGGACGGTGGTCAGTTATGGAGATTGTTTTTTGTGACCTAGGGTTGTGCCCAGCTACACCAATAGATTGTATGAAAGTTGTATAAACTTTATGCTTTGCAATTGTGGTCCCATCTTTTTGGATTTTAAATGTTTGCCGACATGTGTGCTGAGAGAAATCCCCCACCCCTTTACCGCATAGATAGAGCCACGGGAAGGGAACACATGGAATTGGTGTCTGCTCAACACCAGTGGGGATTGGAGTCAGGCTCGGGTGTGGTGTAACTCGAGTGCGCGCGTCGGGAGCAGATAGAACCATAGGGGGATCGATTTTAAAAGGAGGTACCGGGTGTTGGTTAACTTTGGTTAATAGGTTGGGCCTAGTTTTGAGTACTCGGCGTTTTCCGGAAGCAGAGATTATTCGATATAACATTTCACCTTGCCGCCGTACTAACTAGTTAGAACCAGGGGATAGGGACCTCATCATTTAACAAAAAGGGCCGGGAGTTTGAAACACGGGTGATTGTTCTCGGACATTCGCGCCGAGGGCACTAGGGTGTCCGGAATGTATAGTCCAGATTAGCAAGTGATGTAAAAACGGTACCTCACGTAGATCTTGGAGGCTGACCATTTAAGTTTACGTGTTAAGAAAAAGGGGTTTCTGTTTTTGTTCCCTTATATCCGATAATGCGCGGGAGTTAGTTTAAAGTGACAATCGGTCGTATACCGATGATTCAATAAATATGTGTGAGAGTGAGATGGGCACCCAGAGATAACATACGGACAATTCGGTGCAAGATAGTCGGGCAGATGTGAGGTCAGGTGAACACTGAGTGTGTATAATTATTGATTATGACATGGGATGGCCATTGAGCCGAAATCGATCGTGAGATGTAATTTTTTCTTACATCCCAGTAACAGTGTCATATTGTACCGAAGGAAATTCCGGCTGGATAAAGATGATGTTAGCTCCGCAGTGTTTCCAATTTTGACCAGCCCCAGTGATGTTTTTTTTTAATCCTGGCTTTTTTTCTGATAAGAGAGGAACGTGAATTATATTATGGGGATCCTTGTCTTTAGAAACGATTAAGTTAGCTAGTATGGATTATGGCTGGGGTCAAATGAGACAATGAGTGCGGGTCGAGCTGACATGCACTGGTGGGGATTGTTATGAGTCAATCATGTTTGTTTAACCATAACAAAGTTACAAATTCGGCACAGACACAGGTAATCTCGGGTCAGAGAAGGTCAGATATGGCATGATTGTGAATGTCGTGTCTGATTGGCCGATCCGAGGAAATATCTGTTACGTCATGTGTTTTTATCAAAAACTATAGTTTTTGAGAGAGCACGTTTTGGGAGCTCGGAGCGTTAAGTCCACGATGTAGCCGCTCGTCGTATAGTCTGGATCTCGAATATCCCCATGCATCGTCGCGCCCCACAACGAAAAGGATGAATGAGTGAAGTATGGAATTGGACGAGTAGATGGAAACCCGTCCACAACCAAGACATCGAATAAAAGAATCGAATTTCTCTGAAGAAAAACTGTCTCCGAGTTTTGTCTCTTGCTGAAAATAAAATTTGTCTACAGAACAAAGACCACTAGAATCGATCACGGCCAGAGGCGCAATGGAACCACGGCACAGATTGCGATCACGACCAGTGGACGAGGAAAGAAACTGTAAGGTAACTCTTTGTGTTGAAAATTTTTGGGTCCTAATGTGATAAACTGAAAGAGTTAAAACGGAACGAAGAAGTGTACGATGTTAAAAAGAGAACAATGTTTAAAAGGAAAAGTGTTTCGAATAAGTTTTTTAAGATGTAATGTTTAAAGAAAACAGGGTTTGAAAAAGTAATGGTAAAATTAGTGAGTAAAATACTATAAAAACGGACTGTCAGTTTAAAGGCTTAAAAATGCCTTAACAAAAATTTAAAAAATGCTTCTAAGGTTCTGGTTTCGAGAAGCGTAGTTTAAGAGACTTTCGAGCGTAATAATTTTCATTGAGAATGTAACAATAACTTGCTGTTAATATCCGGCGTTGCATGGGAGTCTTAAGTTTCAATTTTGTTTCGTTCATTAAGACATCAACTTAATTACAATTTAAAGAATTTTAATAAATTGGATTTTTCTTTTATTTTAAATCTTAAAAAATGTAAACATCAGGAATAATCGCTACGTCATGATTTAAAAATATATCTATCTAACTATCTATCTATCTATCTTTCTCTCTCTCTCTTAACCTTACATTTTAGCAGCCGATGTGATATTAGCAGTAGTTTCGCTCGTATATGTTAGAAGAGACTTTGCGTTCCGCTCGTATGTGTATGAAGAGGTAGGGGATCCGTTGACTCGCAAACATACCTTATTTTCCTATAGTAGCAGCCGATGTTATCAACAATAATAGTCGTGGTGAGAAGAGGCTTTGTGTATCGCTCGTCATCGTCATTCTCTATATCCATCTCTCATCCGGAATCTCTCTCTCTAGCTCTCTCTCCATCTCTCTCTCTCTATCTCTCTCTCTCTCTCTCTCTCTCTCTCTCTCTCTCTCTCTATATATATATATATATATATATATATATATATATATATATATATATATATATATATATATATATATCCTTATCTGTTTCTCTTATGTCAGTAACCGTGCAAAATGTAATGCCAGCGTATTTAAAGATTGTATGTTATATGTATTTAGCCCTATTGTGAGTTGATTTTTTTTATTTCGCAAGAAAAACTAGATTTAGTTTGAAATAATTAGTATTATATGTGTTTTAACGGGCGACACATTAAAATTATTTATAGAAAAACTTAACATAATCAAGAATAATAATCCATGAATGAGACAAAATGACCGCTTATGTAATTGCATGTAGATCACAAAATAAGTCATGTAATATTGACACATTTTTATACTTATTACTGTGATATACAAATAAACACATAAATAAGTCAATCTTTCTTCTAAACATATGCAATTATTTATGTTAAAGCTTTAAATGAATAGAGATATGTATAAATTTTATATAAACACGTGAGAAATCGAAAATGTGAAGTTAATGTGTGAAAAATTGCTCCATGTTAACAAAGTTTCGAGCCGGAATAAGTATTATGTGAATAGAAACTGTAGCAAAATTTATTGTTATTTTAAAAAGCATTGTCCAAGGAAAAGTCAATCTAACCAAATATTTATTTATCAGATTAATTACTATCAAACTTCGAAAATTCGACATGATAATTTTATATATTAGGTATTAATGCAACTCACCAAAAGATAATGCACGAAAACACATATAAACTTGGAGAGTGACAGAATATTAACTGACAGCTGGACAGAACAACAAAATCAGATGGATATACATAACAACATAGACAAAACTCGAGTAAACAGTAAATGTAGATTGTGGACAACGGAACGTAGTGGCAAAGCGTATCATAAATAAATGCTGAAAACTGGCACGAAAGAAATATAAAAGAGACATGGTTGAAAAGATAACCCGGACCTTTATAATTTCCAAGTAAACCTGTCTCGTCTTTGTATAGACGACTATAATCACGTTGACGCACCCGTTCCTGTAAGACCACCTAAATTAAGCCACCTTGAGAATGGTCAGTACTAAATGGGTGACCATTTTGGAAGAATAAGTGCTGTATATAACAAAAATCTCTTCAAATTACACTCAACGATGGAATATCGCTGTCAAATTAAGGAAGGTGCAACTCACAACAACCTTTCCTGCATTGACCGAGTACAAAATCGACTTCGAAATCTAGTGATGGCTGATCTCTTTTCTTCTCTACAGCCACTTTTTCACAAAATTCAAGCTGTTAGTCTCTCTCTACTCTATCGCCATTTCCATTTAAATGCCCGGCTAAGCTCCAGTCTTTCGTCCCTCTTCGTAAGATATTCAAGGCAAGAACTCGTCTACTTACCACAACGAAAAAAGTATTTCCTTTCTGCTTCACATTTACTTTGCGTCAGGAAGAATTTCCATGGGCAGAGCTTCTTTGCGGGGGCTTTCCGTCTGTGGAGCACATTACCGCGGGACTGCTTCACTGCTGATTACAACTTGGTCGTCTTCAAATCATATGTTAACAAATTCTTGTCACGGACCCCATAAGTCATCAAACGTACTTAACACCATTGATCTATGTTAGTACTCCCATGGTGTTCTTCATGTTTCAGCTGGTAATCATTCCCATCTTATTAATGGTTTATTGACTTTGATGAATGGTGACCCTCATAGTTAAAAATATACTATAACGTTTACTATGTGACAGTTTATCCTATCTTTGAAATCTATTTGAAATACTACTAAAGCTGAGTTAATGATTGTTTGTTTCCTTAAGACCTTTTCCTATATATTGTAATCACACAAAATACATGTTAAAATAATTATGAGTTTTGAGATTGAGTTATGTTTTTAAAAACTGTCTTTATTAGCCGTAAACACATCTATGATTTCTGAAAAACACAACTTTACGATGGTTAATATGCAGTAAAACCGAACATCTTTATATAAATGGCCGCCATGTTGATGTTCTTTTTACTAATGAGTCACCGTTTATCAAGGCAGAAAGGCCACTCGAGAATAAGGGTTAAAGACTTTGTCAGGTTGACGGTGAGACGACACCGTGATGATTGATACGATGGTTCGCACTATGCAGAAATTGATTATATAAGAGGGCGGCTCAATAAAAAAAAATTACATTGAACTTGAAAACGACTAGCTTGGGAAGCAGTCCAGAGGTATTGTGTTTCACCGACAGTAAAGAAACTTGGCCCATGGAAGTTCCGTGTAGTTTTAAGTACACATAGGGAGAAAGGGAAATTATTTACAGTGGTTGTAGCTAGACGAGTTTTTGTTCTGAATGTTTTACAGGGGATAACCATAGACTAAAGCTCAGTCGAGCACCTACCATGATAATAACGATAGAGCAAGGAAAGACTAGCAGCATCTCTCCCGTGATAAAGTGATGTTTAACGAAAGAGACAACAGCTGAATAAAGTTGGGGCTTTTTTTTTTCAAAATTTCAAGTTCTCTTTGAGACATTAAATTTAATTTTACGTACGATAGTAAAATGATTCTCAGACAAGATTTTATAGTCACAGTTTTAATTGCTTGGCATCAGGATGCTTTACGTTCAAGTTTCAAATATCAGTTCCATCGCTAATTAAATGGACGTATCCTAATTTAGATAAGCCCAAACATCTTTAAATGAAGCTATGTCTGTCTGTCGCCAAATTATATCTATACTTAACTTTCAAAGCATACTACCGCAGAGAATGCCGGAAATAAACCTCCAAGTCACTGCAGAGTTAGGGTTAGACGGTTCATAGTGCTTATTTATTTTAACAAAACTAGGGGGAAATATGAATACTGTTTATTTAGCCCATTATTAGCGTAGATAATAAAAAAACGACCGGTTAACTTTTTAGATAGTCCTCAAATAATCTATATAATTTTACATAGTCAATGTTTAGCGTGAATAGTAAAAAACAGCTACCTTATTTTCTAATAGTCTATTTTAGTGTGGAAATAAAAAAATAATATATGATTTTTACATAGTCCATTTTTGCGTGAACGTAAAAAACGACTATTTTTTTTTTAAATAGTCCATTTTTAGTATGGATAGTCTACAAACAACTATATAATTTGTACATAGTCCATTTTTAGCGTGAACGTAAAAAAACGACTATTTATTTTTTTAAATAGTCCATTTTTAGCGTAGATAGTCTACAAACGACTATATAATTTGTACATAGTCCATTTCTAGCGTGGGTAGTAAGAAAACATCTATTTAATTTTTAAATAATTATTTTTAAACATGGATGAGTAAAAGTCGACGAAATAATTTTTACATTTAAAAATATATACATTTAAAAACTTTGATTCCCCCCTCCCCCCCGAAGCAAGGAACATTGCCATGGCTACTGTGATTAGGGGCCAGCTTTATAGGGGACATCTTTAGGGTTGAGTCGGACACCAAGATGTTGGTTCATATTACATTTAAATTTCTGCATGTTAGTACAGCCGAGTAAACAGGGAGCAGGGAGGGAATTCTAAAGGAAAGTGGACCTAGGAAACCAACTCTTAGAGTAGAAAGTTTTCCATCATCCGGGGACTACATGTCAAGGGGGTGGAATTTGCTGGGTGTGTCAGGGGTATTCACGTTGAGGGGATACAGGTTCTGTAAATTCATCGGAGCTGATTCTGTTGAAGTACTTGTAAAACAAAATTCTGGCGATGGAACAGGGGCTGGAGTTTGGTAGACAGTGCGGGACCTATTAGGTTAGAGACTCTTTTTTATACTCCGTCCAAGAGGAGAGACTAGTGGTTGGCGCACAAGTCCAGATGTGGTAAGAATATTCCGTGCATGGAAGAATGGTGGCTTTATAGAGATGTAGGATACTGGATACTGGCAGATGTTAAAAGTTTTCTAGCCCGATAGAGGGAGCCTATCTTCTTTGCAGTAGACTTGGCAGTATCTGCTATGTATTTAATCCAATTCATGTTGCCGGTGAATGTTAGACCAAGGAGTTGAAACGTTAGACTCTCGGGAAAGGTACTATAAATCAGTGGTTGGTAAGGGTTCTTATAATTATTCAAGGAAAGGAGAATTGTCTTTATAGCATTAAATATAACCATCCATTTTTGGCCCAATTCTACTACAGACTAGAGGTCATTTTCTAGATATTCAGCCATTGTGTGTGTACGATTTACCTAAGTTTTACATAATCCATTTTTCACGTGAATAGTCCAGAAAATGGACTATTTGATTTTAAATAGTCCATTTTTAGTGTGGATAGTCGAGAAAATCGACTGTTTAAATTTTAAATAGTCCATTTTTAGTGTGGATAGTCGAGAAAATCGACCGTTTGAATCTTAAATAGTCTAATTTTAGCGTTTATCGTCTTATAGTCACAAACCTTTAGAATCTCACCTCATTCCAAAGACAAACACATTTTTGACATTTAATGTATTAATTGATACCAAATAACATTACGGGTTTCAGTTATATTGTTTACCTCAATAATAGACAGATGTTATTATTTCGTTTTCACTAACCTTAAAAATATGCTAAATCAGAAACTAATAAATAAGTCTATATATATATGAGAAAGGTCAAAATAGTTTGAAATTATTTGTATTTGAATAAATTTCGAAACACTGGAAATAAAACAATTATTATACAACCGCCGAATGAATTACTCAAGGCTTTTTTCCTATATACTTTAATCACACGAAATACATTAAAAAAATATTGCTCTGTGTTGGGATTGAGTCATGTTTGTAAAACTCCTGTAATAATTGTCCATAATAATGTGTAATTTGCTCTTACGACCCATCCCTGCCTAACTTTCTATCTATTACTTTCACTTTCTCTCACTTGATCTTGTTTGACCCTCTAAACGTCGTCTACAACGCTCGCTTCTGTCTCTCTCTCTCTCTCTCTGTCTCTGTTTATTAACAGTCGAATGTAATAAAAAACAAATTGGAATAATCCATAACAAAAGGAAATACCACCACAAGCTGTAATAATATTTAACCCCGAGTTTTCAAAGATTAAAATCTTATCATCAGAGGAATTACATAGATAGATAAGTTGGCAGTGGAAAAGACAAAATTCAAAATTTGAAAAAATATTAAGTAATGGAGAGTAAGAGTGTGCGTGTAAAGAGATATGGGGGTCTGTCTAGTTGGTAAATGTCCGTTGATAAGGTGTCCAGTGAAAAGAGATTAGAGGATGGAAAAGATGGGTTTTCGTGAAGACAGAATTGTAAAAGTTTAAGAATGAAGTAAATCCAATAGAATGATGTTTAGTTCAATCGTATGTGGAACGCACTTATTCGGAAGTAATTTTTAGAATTCGGGCCATTTTGTATATATATATATATATATATATATATATATATATATATATATATATATATATATATATATATATATATAGAGAGAGAGAGAGAGAGAGAGAGAGAAAGCAAGAGATAGAGGGAAAGCAAGATGGATATATATAGCGAGCAGAAAGCGGCTAATTTTAGATGTACTTTTATTTTTATATATAACTGGTTTTGCAAACTCACTTTTCTATAATTCAAACAATTTAATCCGAGCTCAAAGGCTGACACAACGGGTCACGTGTTCTTAGAATAATTCAATTTAAACAGCACCTAAAAAAGGTTAACGAATCACCCAAACAACTTTGTTGAAACTCTAATACTATGATCTATTAAGTTAAACGAGACATGTGTAAATTCCACAGTGTATAATTTACTGTTAATCATATTAGCATAATAAACATATGTCAGGGTCAATACTGTTAAAAATGACATTTTGCTCATCTGTAAAAATAATGGTCGCAAATATTCGTTAAATAAATATTTAAATGTTTAAAATTGTAGTAATTTAG
This sequence comes from Sepiola atlantica, assembly GCA_963556195.1. NCBI lineage: Eukaryota > Metazoa > Mollusca > Cephalopoda > Sepiida > Sepiolidae > Sepiola > Sepiola atlantica. The sequence continues at coordinate 82,347,435 of OY744528.1, forward strand.
TTCTTTTTAAAACAACAAATATTCTTTGTGTTCTTACCGTTAAATAATTGTCAGCTAAGAATTCTTCAAATCAATGAAACGAATGTCATCTTTTTGATATATATTTATTTAAAATTGTACTGTTTTAGTCGACCTGATGAGATAATTTGATTTTGAAACAATTCATTTCAAAATGGTTTAAGTCGGAATTGTTTACCTTAGTAACATCAGATAAATCACCAATCACCAATCAGCATCCTTGCTGATTAGACGATCTCATTTTTAAGGTGTGCGAAAGGTAATAACGTACGTATGAACATGAAATGACATAGCGTACTATTATATAGATTGGAAAACTCAAATAAAATGTACATTCAAAATAATAATAATAATAATAATAATAATAATAATAATAATAATAATGATAATAATAATAATGATAATAATAATGATAATAATAATAATAATAATAATAATAATAATAATAATAATAATAATAATAATAATAATAATAATAATAATAATAATAATAATAATAGGCTTATTGCCCCACAAACACCAGAGAAGATCAATGCTCCTTACCAGCGAAAAATAAATGGTAAGCGGCTGTTGCGATAACGCAAGGTTATTTCCGGTAGTTATCGAAAAGAGGTGAAGAATACTGGAAATCTGGGGAGGCTTGTTGTCACTCACACTGCAGGAAATACCACTGGTTGTTTTCGGTGAGCAATCACTGACGATGACCTGTGTGAGAACTCCTACAAATAATAATAATAATAATAATAATAATAATAATTAATAATAATAATAATAATAATAATAATAATAATAATAATAATAATAATAATAATAATAAATAATAATAATAATTAATAATAAATAATAATAATAATAATAATAATAATAATAATAAATAATAATAATAATTAATAATAATAATAATAATAAATAATAATAATAATTAATAATAATAATAATAATAATAATAATAATAATAATAATAATAATAATAATAATAATAATAAAAACAACACTTAAACTGGATAGAACTGAAACTGAAAATAATATGATAAACTGCCTCTTACCCCCCCCCCCCACCAACCTCGGCTGATACCACATCAAATAATCGTGAAGGGTCAAGGAGGATTGGAAGACTGAGGAGGACGATCACTAACCAGACCTCCACTGGAAGAGTGCGGAGAGTACTGGCATCTTGAGGAGGCTTATTGGCACCCAAATTCCAGAAAAGATTAATGGTCGTTGCCAGCGAGGAATCAATGGTAAACGGCCTTTGCGATCACGCAAAGTTATTTGCAATGGTTATCGAAAGAGGTGGAGAGTACTAGACATCTGGGAAGACTTTCTGTCACTCAGAAGCATCAAGGCTATTAATGAATAACTGATGAAGGAAAACAGTTTCTGTTGACTACTGAACATTTCGAAAAAGGTCTCAACAAATCCTGTGGTCGACAGAAAAAGAATATTCTGCATTATTTACAAAAGAAAAGGACTAAAATAAATGCCTTTTGTGTTTAGTTTCTACTTTCGGTTTTGAGTTTGGAAGTAAAGCAGTAACATTACACGACTGTCTTTTACCTTTTTATTGACTGTCGTCAATCAAAGAGCTTACCAGGAAAAATGCAAGATTTACTGTCTGGAGAATCTAATATTATCTGCGTTGCTTTTAGCAATTCAAGTCTCCAATACATTTCTTAATCAGATAAAGCTAACGGAAAGAATAACAGCTGATATGAAATTAGAAGAGAAACAAAAAACTCGATGTACAATAACGATCTTGAATACAAAACAAAATCTCTATATTTAACTGTTCATAACGGCATTGCCTGGTAGTGTATTTGCTTTATTTAAAGTAACCCGTTTTATTGAACATTTTACGATTTTGTTTTTGTTTGGAGTTAAATTTAATTAGTACAGTATCGTTTGGTTATTAAATTAATTGAATCAAATAGTTATTAAAAGTAAAGAATACGGACGTAAAGTCCCGCGATTGAAAACGGTATCTTCAGAACTCCAGTCTGACGCTATACCATCCGACATATTTCGCTAGGCTATATATAGCCAGTAATTCTAAGCAAGTATATAAAAGCAGCTGTCTATAAATTAAGTAACGCTGCTTTAAGCTCTCATTCTGTCTATGAAAGCAGATTCTCAAGAAACGCAAGTAATGATTATGACGTCTATATAAATGAAATTATTATATTATATTTATTAAAAATAAATAATAATGAATGCATTTAACATTTGAACCTTTTTCAAGTCGATATCAATTTCGGTGATCTGACACCGATGCATATAAATGTATTTTCAAAAGTGAAATCCCAATCGGACTAAGTACATAAATGGTAAAAATCAATCGTAAATTATTATTTAAGAACATAGTCAAAAGGGTATCAGATTTGTTTATTAAAATTAATTTTAAAATCTAGTTTTTTTGAATAAAGTGATTGATGATCAACATCGACAAAATGATTGACTATAGTTTATTATATAAATAGAATATATAGATATTTTGTTCTGTATTCAAGATTGTTATTTGTCTTTTAACGATTTCCTTATGGAATGCAGGTCTGCAACACATACTAATTATAAACCTCCGTACCACGAGGATAGTTTATAGCATAAAAACGAGTGTGGATAATATGACCCGGCGTTGCATTTAGAGAACTTCAATATAAAATGTAAACATCTGATTCTGACTTTAAAACAAATGAAGAATAAAGTGCGTGTAGTGGAGCGCCTCAAAGATCTACCAGATGAACTGACCGAAAATTCACTACTCTTTGCAGACACTGTGAAACTGGTTTTAGCTAGACGCAACTATGATCAACTTCCGAAAATCTCAATAAAGTTTGCTCCTTTCCTCAAGCTGGTATTTACCACTAAACTGTGCAAAATGCAATCATCATCTTATCGGCTCTCAACCTACTGTCCACTGACTATCTGTTCTGTTAGTCCAATAGGGCACATATTGGTACATGGTGTTAGAAAACAAAATTTTACTTTTGGTTATCTTCTTCGATTTTAATATTTAGTCCTGATCAATATTTGATTTTTTTGGGTCAGATTTAGAGGAAGTCTTAGGAGAACTGACATAAGCAGTGATATGTACTCTTACTCGCCTCATCAACCCTATTGCTAAAATTTCATGAGACACAAATTTAGAAATTCACTGGAAAATAGTGATTTTGCTATTTTCACATGGATCATTACGCCGACTTTAATTTAAACTATTTCTAATTAATCCGACTTCTTTAAAATTCCTTTTTTACATCTTCAAAACAAACACATTTGGTAGCATAAACACAATACAATTTTTAAATATGCCGAACAAAGACAAGCGGGTTCTCTATCTGATTCGAAGATCCTTTCTCAACCTAACAGCAGACTATTTCCGTTCTTTATACATAATTCTTGAGTATTCCATCCAAGCAACAAATTCCTATCCTCAAAAGAATATTGTACACCTGGAGCGTGTTCAACAATTGGCAACTAGGATTGGGATACGACTCTCCATTATTACCTACAAATAGAGGCTTAAAAGATTAAACAAAGCGGATTCAAAGAATAAATATGTTCTCAATAAAGCAGCGGAGAATGCGAAGAGACTTGATTCTGGCGAGCAACATCATCAACAGAAATTTAAATCTATCTTTTGATGAGTTTTTTTTACCCCAGCTCCAAGTCTCGCTCTTTCTGGACATCTAAAAAAATGTATCACCGTCGCCTTCGGCCAAATAGAAGAAAGGTGGCATTCTTTGTCCATGTTTCTGCTCCGTGGAACAGCTTACCAGAGAACATCGTAACACTAACTATCATATCCTAACCCAACATTCAGACTGTATTTTCATGTAAATTACTTCTACAGGTTCTTGGCCTTTTGGCTAAGATCAAAGTGTAGTATCTGTTCCGATGGATACTACACCCCATAGACTGGTATTGTCTTGGCCTTCGGGACTTAATTTACGCCGGTCTATGGGTCTGTCCTGTGCAGTTCTAAGAGGTTCACTCTCCCAGGCTTTGCCTCCCCTCTTTGGGAAGGAGTAAGTTTATTGCTTACGGCCTGAGGCGCCCTACCGGGGAATGCCGACAGGACTACCCAGGCAATTTTTAATGGCCAGAGTGCTGACCTCTCGGGCGCTGGCTTTTCAAACCCCACTTTCCCGACCCGACCTTGGGTCACATCTTACTTGTGGGAGTAAGATAAAAACTGGCCATGTGCCTAACTTCTGGAGAGGAGTAAATCATTACTTCTACCTGTCTCTTTAAGTGACTTGTTGCATTTTGCTATTTTTTATCAATAAATTTTAATAATCGAGATTATTATCGTTTTAAGCAATAAACAAGAAATAATGTTTTAAATATAACATTTGTTTTTCAAATATTTTATTTTTTTATATTAAAATTTTCAAATTCACTTTAAGCTCCAATTTGTTGAAGTGGCATAACAAAACTTAACCAATATCCACCAACTCTGTGACTGATATAGATGCATAAGCTCTATAACCTATATTGAGAACTATCCCCTTTACACAGACACAAATAAAAGTAAATAGACATCCCATAAAATAATTAAACTTTCTGTTTCCTTCGCCGACGACTAGCACTCGGAGCCGTACAAAGTAGCAGTAAAAGTTTTAAAGATCAATATTTTACACTAATTGATATTTTTCGTGTTTTTAATATCAATATTTTTTATGGAAGTCGCTCCAGACAAGGCATGAAGCCACTTGATGTAAGGAGTAAAAATTACTTCATGGTAAAAACTAGCCAAGAATAAGTGTTAGATAGATAGATTCCTACTCAGAAAACAGCAATTATCCCCCCTTTGTCAGAAACATCTCTCATGGAATGTGAGGACTAAAGGACAAAACAAGGGAAGCGAGAGTTCCGAGGCTACCGAAAGTAAATCCAAGGTCCACTTTCTACTCTCTTAACATACCTATCATATATCACCATTTAAGTATGGCACGGGCCAAAGAAGCGTTAGAATTCTCAGAGTTTTATGAAAGGTTGACTTAAGCCATAAAGGTGGACTTAATTAGTATTAAGTTTCTACAGACTTCGGGATTCCACTTTCCACTGATAACTGAGTTATTGTCAAATTCATCAGCGATGGAAAATAATCAAAATTATCTCGCCTATTTCAATCGGGATCCTCTGACAGCAATCTTCATTATTAATGATAATAAGGCTGTTTATTTATTTCGTTCACATCTGTGTATATAAGTGTGTCTCAGTCTGAAGTTTTGCCTTTTTCTGGTGTGCCAAATTTGTAATTTTACCAAAATAACTTTAATTATTGATAAGTGTTATTTTGTCATGAGTAATTTGTAATTGCTTTTATTCTAATAAAACGTTTAGTGATTACAAAGACTAATTTGTCCCGATGTTAATCGAAAAGGACTCATGTTTGTGATACGAATTTTCTCCAAATTGGTTCGTTGATTTTTCACGAGATTTTTCATAAAGTTATGTTACCATAGACGCAGAAAACTGACGGAGACAGATGAGAGATTTAAGGGGCAAAACTTTGGTGTGGCCCAATGAGTAATTAAGTCAAAGTAAATAACGAAATGAGTAAAAATATTGTCTCCAAACCGATTGAAGGTTAGACTTAGTAGAAGTGTCATAAAAAAGAAGCGTCAGCCATGTTTTGAAATAACCGATGTCGTGGAGTGCAGCTGGGTTAAGATTTGACCCGCTGAGCTCGATATTTTACATTAATTTGGATTATTTAGATTATTAGGACTACTTTTCACATATTAGATTTTATTCTCATAACGTTTCGGCCGATGTAACCTCCGGCTTTCTTCAGGTACGTCTTGTCAAACTCAGGAATCCATATTTCGAACTCGGGAATCTGTACGGAATTTCGAACGGAACCCTTTAGTTAATCCACGGGTGTAACTTGTTCTCATTCTGTCAGAAGTATCAAGTAATTCGTAATTATATTCTTAGTATCTCCATACTGAATGAACTATTTCTCGAAATTATGCCATGGAAACATTGATAAATCAACTATGTATCTGATAAGGCTGAAAGTTTGCATGGTGTGTACTGTTATCAATGAGCATTAAATCCATACATCAAATTTGGAAAAATCGGAAGTCCAAATTTCGACCATGACCGAACTTTTCAAAGTTAATGTCAAAGGTCAATATCATATAAGATGCGGGGTTTCATTGGCTACAATATAAGCCAAATAGCGACTCTCTACTATGCTAAAAGTGTGAATGTCACCTTTCCCGTGACCGTTACCTCGATCTTTGACCTAGATATACCAAAATGAAATAACTTCTAAGATAAACTAGGACCGATATTTTGACCAAGTTTGGTGGCAGTTGGTCAAGCGATGTGGAAATTAGGCTGTTCACAAACAACGAAACATAATGAAAAACCAACAAACTCGATCGAAAACATAACTTCATCGGCATAGGTAAATATAACGGCGTATTATAGACACATCCCGTATACAGCTATGTAGTTGGGGAAGTGTGTTTCTCTTGAGTTTTGTGTGTTTTTTTTTGTGAGCCCTGGATGTTTCTGTTTGGGACGTTCTTCGTCCGACGTGTCTTTATCACTTACGTTAGTTGATCGAAAAAAGTGACGCCATTTTTAATAAGTGTACTTTTAATTTTTTTATAAAAGTAGGTTCGTTATAGAAACAAAAATAGAAAATGAGAAATAAAGAAATATCGCATTCATGTCTTTCTAACAGTCTCTGACTGAATACCTACTTATAATTATATTCTAATCCCATGACATGTTTCTTATCTGGCGTGATGATCACTCATTCAAAAATGAGCTGTTCGTTTTTGAGAAGTCAAATATTGAATGCCTATAGCATTTGATATACAAACCAGCCAACTAAGTATAGTTCTTATTTTAGTTTTATATACAGGTATACCTTTCGCAGAAAGGGAAAGAGACATGAACAGAGAACTATCTTATTCCTATCATTCTGACGTATATTTGTCCTTCATACTGCAATCGTTGCACGAAGACCTTGAACACCTTGTATCCCTCTACGAATGCTCAATATTATGTGTGATGATTACTCATCTGAAATCGGCTGTTCGGTTAAAGTTGACTCATACTTTTGACTTCGCTTAAAACAAATCTGGAATACATATAAAAATAAATATTTGACAATAGGGGGCACACTCTAAATGTATTTTAATAAATCATAAGGTTATTATTTTATAAGTTTACTCATAAATTATTCAACTAATTCCCCTTAAGTATTAGGAACTTGCTCTAAAAATACCCTCGGGATTAAATATCACACAGAAGCCATTTTGCTTGGCGCAAATAAAGTTTGAATCACTTGCGTAAAGTGGATAATCCATCAATGTCGTAAAGTTGATGGAAACCATATTTACGTCGAAAGATAACACTAAATATGTCAGCTCTACAGTTTTTTGCCCTCTTCGCTAGGATTTCGCAGTTCGTTTTGTTGCGTCGCTTTCTAAATCACCTGATGGTTGCTACTGTTGAGTTTTGATAGAACAGCGTGAATACTGCCACGGACTGATTATTTGCGTGCCATGTTCAAATCTTGTCGGATCCACAGTACCACTTTCATTAGTGATCTTGACAAGCATTACATGATCCCGCTTGTGAGCAACTGATTAATGTCAGCAATTACGAATGAAGCTAGTCAATCTATCACAACTTGCAAATTAAAACCGATTGTTTGCATTGCTAATCCTAATAGTATTTGAGCGAAAATTATCTAAATGAATAAATGCGAAAAATGTTCATATATAACACATATATTACCACCAAAACGATTCAATGTTACTTAAATCAATAATACAACATAGCCTTTTGAAATACTCTATATACAGTAGAGAGCAAACTTATAAACACAGCTATTTGTATACCTAATTTGCATGACTATTTTTAAACAGTTTATAATAAATTAATGTTTGGTGTTATTTATTTGTGATTTTATTGTCTTTTTCTGTACACATACAATAGTTTTGTCGATATTAACAGTAATTTATTAAAGAGGTTTAATAAAAGAGATAAATTATCAAAACCTTTTTTAAATATCATTGTCATTCATTTTGAAGGGTGGCAATTTAAATGAAGACTGATATATGTTAACTAGCTAGAAAAAATATATACTGACGAGGCATGAGAGTAATAATAATAGTTCAGAGACAGAGAGAGGGAGAGAAATAGACAGACAGAGAGAGAAGCAGAGAGAGAGAGGAAAGTGACATCTCTCTCTCACACACACTCATTCCCTCCCCTTTCTCCCTCTTCCCCCCTTTTCGTCTCTTTCTCTCTCTCTCTCTCTCTCTCTCTGGTTGCCATTTATTTCAAATCAATTTTCGAATGAAATCAAAGTAGAATAAATAATATTTGTTATTCTGACCCAACGGGTCACGGCTACATCTAGTACATAGATAAAAAGATAAACCTACTCCTCATGCCCTTAGATGATTAAAAGATTTTAGTTTCAAAATAATCGACTTTGATAAAACAAATATTGCTTTGTAGTTTAACTAGAGTTATCCGTCAATTTCATGCATATGACAAAGTGCCGGGACCCAGCGAAGGATTTACGGCGATTAGAGGCGTAAGTATACATTTGGAAGAGGGTACCGAGAAAAATGAAAATAATTATTCACACGAATTGTGAAAGTAAATCGAGGCGAAGAGAATTGTTTAGACTACGAGCCGAGGTAGAAGCACCGTTAGCGGAAACCCCAAATCCAATCCGAGGAAATAGTTAGGTATGGCCAAGAGTGATGAAAATATCGACAGAGAGAATTTGAGTACGCGAGATAATTCTAGTTAAACATAGCTAGGCTAAGTGATTGACGTGCATAGCCTTATTCCGAAGGCTGAGTCAAGGTAGCCAGCGAATAATGGGAACGCGTACTGGTAGTGACGAAAATATTGTGACCGGGCAATTACAAGTGACAAATTTAACTATATAAAGTGTTGCGCGAAGCGAATTTAGCAGTGAGTGAATTTGTTTTTGGAGACAAAAAGACTGATTTAGGCGCTACGATCCTTTCTCACCTGAATCGAACGAATTCGCTTGTCTTAAAACCCGGAGTAAAGATGTCATTTCGCATCGATCGCCAATTGAGTTAAGAGGGCGTCAAGTTGAAAATTTCCCTAGTAGCATATAGAAGCAAAGACTTTACATCTCTACCTACTAAGAAAATAAGTTCTTTGTATATACTAGTTTAAAGGAGAATACAGTTTATTTACTTGAACATAAATAAAGAGTTTTGTTTTGTTTTTGAATTGTTTGGACTATTTGTTTGATTACACTATTTTATTGTTTTTTTTGTTTTGTTTCTACATGTACCTGTCTTCCACTAGGTGATAGAACTCCTGGGCAGCGGCGACTTATACTTCTTCCCTAGACCAAATCACAACGTGTGTAGAGATACAGTCCAACTTACTAAAACGCTTTGTTCCACGCTGCGAATCAGATACCGTTGTATTCACGTTCGGGTTTTTCTGTCATTCCCGGCTGATAATTACGGCGTCGGTTCATGTGACGTCTTCACACGTTTGGTCATTAGTTGTTGACGGGGGCGCCAAGCCGATGTGATCCACCCTTTAGAATCGGCTTCACAGCGTAGAAATCAGTTTCTAATCGATTTTTAAAATATAAGACAAAACGTAATACAAATAAATATTAAAAAATAAGATGATCTCAAAGGCTTATTTGGAGTAGATTTTCAAAATGTCCCACTGTAGAGCTACTCTTATTTACTTATTTTTCATTATAACCGTTCAAATTCGTCTTCACTTTTGCTGGGGACACAAAATACAAGATTGGTAAACACCTTCCCCTCTCTCTCTCTCTCTCTTTCTCTCTCTCTCTCTCTTTCTCTCTCTCTATGTATATATATATATATATATATATATATATATATATATATATATATATATATATATATGTGTGTGTGTGTGTACGTGTGTGTGCGTGTGTGTGTTGGCCGAATTGCCATTATTATCGATAGTTGAGGAACAAATAATCACTTCGAATTGTTTTTCTCACAAAGAAATGTTAAAAACAATTAGTAAGATAAAGGAGACAGAAAAGAACTACCAATATATCTTTCAGTCGACGCTTTTCAAGGCAATTAGGGGGAATATCGATAACAAATGTGGTCAAAAGACCATAAACACTTATTGATGGTATATATATATATATATATATATATATATATATATATATATATATATATATATATTAGTATTTCATGTATCCACATAAAATTTTATAAGGAGATATAATTTTTTTATGTATCAATTTTCAGTATTTACTTCAACAGTGCTCGATAGTAAGTAGAGCTAGGTAGTAAGCTATGAAAATATATTTATGGCAATTAAGCTACACAGAGGCTCCCGCGTTTCATCCCCTGAGTGAATCTTCAGGCTAAAGATTCCCCTGGAGATGAAACACGGGAGCCTCTGTGTAGCTTAATTGCCATAAATATATTTTCATAGCTTACTATATATATATATATATATATATATATATATATATAGACGGTTTTCGTAAATTAAAATAATTTTTATATAATTTTTCGAACGAGCTCTGCAAAATAGAGAAAGTCTCATCCGTTTACCCTCCAGACTTCGCACTGCAATAAATCATCACCAATGGGTGACTCGTGGGCTTGTGAACTCCCGAATGTCGGCCGCTGTCTGTGCATACGTATCTAACGAGTGATATGTTGGGAAATTCTTTCCTCTAAGCGCTGGATGGAATGGCCAACTTAATAAGCCTCCCACTAAAGTTCGAACTGTGTTCAGGATTAAAAGCGCGTTGACCTCTTTTCGGAAGGAGTGTATCTCCCCCACTCAATATGACATGGTCGTTCATCGTTTTATTGGTCATTGCGAAGCTGACTACGTGTGTGGTAAGATCCGCGCTCAGGGGTAAGAATTTCCCAACACATCCCTCTTTCGATACGCAGGCACATAAGGATGATATAAAAAACTTATATTTTTTTTGTTATGCAAGAATTATTTCTTGATAAATAATATTATTTGTGATTTTCGAATAAAATCAAATAATAGTAATGGCTATACCCCAAAATGACCAAAGGGGTTGTCTAATATATATTGTTCTGAAAGTTTTTCAACAATTAAAACTATATAAAAACACTTTTAGACCCAAGTTCTTCGTTGGAAAACTACTTTGTTTGTAATTCAATTACTCTAATGCATACACACACACACATATATACATATATATATATATATATACATGTACATATATATACACATATACATATATGTATATACACACATATATACACACACACACACACACACATATATACATATGAAACAAACAAAATTATGACATACCACTTATATCAGTTTCAGAAATTTAACATCAACAATATTTTTGGCGAATTCGTTGAACTGATATACGCAATATGTCATAATTTTATTTATTTCAATTTACTATACGATACCTCTGATTGACTTAAAGGTCGAAACATTGAGGTGAGTTTATACATTCAGTATTATTGAGTATATGTAACTATAAGCTTGACTTGACCACCCTTATATATTTAAAGTGGGATTAATGCTTGCTCATTTGTATATATATATATATATATATATATATATATATATATATATATATATATATATATATATATATATATGGCAACAGAAGCTGAAGAGAGCCGGAGTGCTAAGTCCTTCCGTGATTGAAACCGACGGTACGATGTTGTACTAATTTTTCTGTACCAAAATTAATATATATATATATATATATATATATATTCATAAAGTGTCTAGCGTAGTAATTAACATAAGAAAATTTTGAGCCGTTAGGCATCATGATTTTGAATTCAGTCTGCGCATATGAGGTAATCACGTTTGCATGCAGCATCTCATTACTATAGACCATCTTTCAAAATTGTTAATACTAACCGTTAACGACGTAGCAGTAGAAGACAGTAGTTATAAACAGAACAAGATTAACCCAGTCTGATAATGATTTGACGAATCAAACCGAACATACTCTCGAAATAAGAAAACTCATGAAACTTATATACACCATATTGATCGGAATACTAAATAGAGTACTTGGAAAATTGAAACTTTTTTTAAAAAGCCTCATGAAACAACAGGCTTCATGTTGTTTAATTAGATTTGCGTGAATATGTTCGAGAGCTATTTGAGGACATTTTAGTATGTTAAATAAACAACAATATTTGAACAAAAAATGTATATGATTAAATCAAATTGATAAAAAATATCCTTGATGATACTTTTTCATCAAATTATTCTATGAATCCACTTTTTGCGGCAATGCCTGCTTCTATACAGGCTTGAAACCGTTCACAAGCTTAAATTAACTGGTCCTTATTAATTTTGGACATCGCATGAAAAATGGCGGACTTTAGTGAAGCTATGGTACTATGTGAATGTCGTTTAGTCTCCCTTTCAACAACGCTCTACACGCAATAGTCCATAGGATTTAAATCTGGTGAACATATTTGGGAGTCACATGATTGTAAAAATTATCTGATAACCAGTCTTGCGCCACAATGGCTTTGTGAGAAGGTCACAAAGACATGACTTTCCATTGCATACTTTATCTATCGATGGCTTAACAGACGTTTCAAGAACATCAAGGTATTTAGCAGAATTGACCTTGTAGGAAAATGTAAGGTGACCTTTACTGCTCACAACTACTAAAACCACCACAGAAGCTATAGATCTGATGTGCACCACCCTGGATACTTAAGAAGAATATACACATAGCCACCTTAGGGTAAACGTTGCTATCATACCCATCTAGCTACAAACAAACCTTATGAACAAATGACTTGACAACATGTAAAAAGTTACTTATTTTTTAAATCACTATGTTTTGCAGCTAAAGCAACTATGATTGCATGTATTTTTATTTCTTGGGTTAGAATCTTTCTTCTGAATGGGTTATCTGAAATAAAAAATAGTATAAATGATTTGAGTGTGTAGTGAACTTAAAACAATATGTCCTTAGATAGCCATCACACTCGGTATATAGTTAGTTATCTATGTTTGTATCTATTATTGTACGTTTGATAAACATTCGTATGTTATAGCATGTTTTCATGTTTGTATTATATATTCCTGTATCTAATTAAAAAGAAGATTTTCTTTCCAAATTTCCTGACTATGATTAAATAAAAACAGACGTCTAGTTTCTAGCAGAGTCCGTAATTTTCCCGCCCTCCCAGTGTCTTTCACGCAGTCTTATTTGAGCCACCCACAACATTTACATGAAGACACCGCCATTTTATCACGAATACAATATGTCATTACCATTAGACAAAATGACAACGCAATGACAACTAGACAACATCAACCGCCTATGTGAACCAGTCGGCCGTTGGAAGATCACCAAACCAGTTAATATTCCTTTTGAGCCCAACGACCATCACGGAATACGACAATCGATAATGAAGTTGAAGAATCAAATAGCCTATAATCGGTGTCATGACCATAAGCCGAAGCAGTTTGTACTTGCACTAGAATTAGACCCGCCCATTGATGTGTACAAACTATGTAATATGAATGCTTATTTTATTGTTTATTTGTTTACAAACAAACGGCAAGCGAATAATCCTGCTATTGTAAGATAATGAAGAGCGGCAAAAATGAACCGTGGACGAGTCCATTGTGGGTAGCACGTCGAGAGAGAAAGAAAGAAAGTGACTTGATAACTGTTAAAAAGTAGAAGGTTCTGAAGTGCAAGCGAGACTTGAAAGGCGGCGGTTTCAGAAACGCGAAGAGCCGGAGCTCTTGATGATTGGAGTGTCAAAATACCGGAAGAATGGAAGTTTACAGATCTTTATGGCACCGATAACGCTTTTTTGGCTATGGTACCCAAACACGTTGTGCTGTTAGGCTTTCGTGTCCGCTGACTAAAAATGCGACTGATAAGCAAGTTGGTACCGTGAAGGAATCCCCTGACTTGTATTTCATCAAACAGACAATTGGAATTGCTTGTAGAACAATTGCTTCAGTTCACGCTCGGATAGACAATGCAGAGTAAATTGCTTTCCAGTCGGGTGTATATATGAACGAGTTTCAAGCGGAAACCAAGTCTGTGACCCCAGCAAGAAAAACACTTTCATGAGACAAAAGTATGTCAAAAGATTTTTATATGTGTTTGCGTAGTCGGTGTAAACCATCTGGTGATGGAAAATAAACAAAACCAAAGTTTCTCCGTATACGTTCTGTTCTTTGTAATTCTTGTTGGATCTTACCGGATACTCCGAAAGAACGGATAATGCAACACTATTACTAAATTGTCGAAATTCAAATAACATTTCATCAGAAAAAATCAATAAATATTAAATACGTGGGTGCTTTATTATTTATTATTATTTATATGTATATGTATACATGTACGTACATGTGTATGTATGTATGTATGTATGTATGTATGTATGTATGTATGTATAAATGTCTGTATGCTTAGCGGTTTTAAACGAGGGAAGGAGTGCTTACGTGGCAAAGATCGAGTTGGGAGGATATAGAGAAAAAAAAGTGTTGTGGGTCAGCCTCGAAGAGATGGATCCTTACAACGGCTGAACTGCCGTAAACAACTGGTTGGGGACCACAAGCCTTCCCTAGATTCCTGGAGCAGACTGCTACAGAACGTGTTGTCGTGTTTCTCTCTAGGTTGCAAGGTAAATCACTCTGCGTGTTTTTCGTGAAAATAACCTACGTTGGGTAGAGTCGAATATCAACCGCCGTCAAGGTAGAGAAAGAGGTTACTTCGTAAGACAAGGGAAAGAACAATAATGCCAAAGGACTTTTGCTAACAAAGTAATATTTAATTATATATATATGTGTATACCCAGGGCTTTACGGAGCCCTCCAAAAAGGAGCGTGCTCCAGGAGCACACTCCTTTTTGCTGGAGCGAAGGAGAGGAGGGCTCATTTTATATTCATCGGGAGTGGAGCGGGAACAACTCCATTTGGGACTAAAGAGCGTGGTTTTATCGTCCGCGCTCCTCGATCCAAAATTATTTGATTTTTATTTTAAATATATTTTTTTTTTATTAAGCAATAAAAAGGAAAAGAAACGAAAGTCTCAGAGTTTACTTTGAGTTACTTTTAAAAATTATATCTCTGGTAAATGTATATGAGATAGGGAGAGAGAGAGTAAGAGAGAGAGGGAGAAAGAACGAGAGAGCTACGCATAAAAACAGAACATTTGAATTTCTCAGATTTTTACATGGACATGTTAAATTTTTGATGGAACAGTTTTCTTAAGGCAGAAGACAATTTGGCAGCAAATGTCTTTAAATGCCCCAGTGAGTCTATAGATATCTTTAAAGTTATTTTCTTATAGATTTGAACTTTTTTGTATTTATGACAAGGATGTTTATTGCTAATTGAATAAATAAGCCAATTTTTCTTTTAATTCGTGTTTTTAAATAAAGAATTTTAGGTTCAATTATACTATAGGGGCCGTTGGATTTTCTCGCCCATTTCGCTCGGTATTCACCCAAATGTTCGATAAAATCGATTTTTAGGGTGAAATGGTACATTTTGTCATGTCAAAAAATTCTAATTCCTTTTTTAGCATATATCAAATTGAACTTTTATGCCATATTTTCACCCGTCGTCTTTTCGGCGACATTTTGTTATTCTTAAATTCATGACTAGTATGTTCTAACCTTTTCATGTGTTCTTTTAAATTCGTTAAATTCCGTTAAAACTTACTTTTGTAAATAGAATGTTCAATGTTTTTTTTTTGTGTGTAATAAAATGTTAAAGCAGTAAAAAATATCGTTAGTCCAAGGAAAAAATATCTTTAGTCCAAGGAAAAAAACAATAAAAACCAACATATCGCCATCGATTTAAACCTGGAATTAAAGTTAGATTATCAACACTTTAAAAAGTAAATGAGAATTTTATTTCAAGACCAAAAATATAATTAAGACCAACAATCAGTTTTATCCAAAATTTGGGCGAATACCAAGCGAAATGAGCGAAAAAACAGCGGTCTCTATTCTACAATTAAACCGATGTTTAAACTTAATTAAATTACAGCAAATATCTTAAATTTTAATTTAAAATAGCAAATAATTGGACTTTCTGACTAATTTGTCGTCTTTTTAGAACCGAAAGTGGATTAGATATTTTTCTTTATCTTAAAAAATCTATTATCGAATGTTAAAATTGTAAACAGTTTGTTTTTGTTAAAGATTCTAAATATAGACGTTTGCATTTTTTTATTCAAATTTTTAATTTTAATAAATGTTTTTGCCCGACCTACGAAAAATTTGCTCCTTCGGGGAAGGAAAATTTGACCCGATATTTTTTCAACTCCCAATGTCTAGGCCAGATATTTTGTATGAAATTTTAAGACATTAAATGGATCTCTGAATTGTTTATTGATAATTAATTGATATTTTTTGTCCAACTTATGAAACATATTTCTTTATTCAATCTTTAAAAAATAAACTTCATTGTTTTTTTTCGCCCCAAATTGTACTATTGAAAAAAATGGATAAATTGATTTGTTTAAAAGTACTTGCGCGTTTCTCTGTTGTAAATAATAATATACATTATACAATATAGTTACGTTCGTAAAACAAACACATATTAAAGAACAAGACGACAATTAATGTTGCCCTGTCTGTCTCTCCTCTCCTACAGAAATGTTTTCTTTAAAAAGAAAATAATCACTAATAACGTTTAAAAGTAAAACTTTATTTACATAAAACAAATCTAAATCACCTTCCAATATAAATAGAAAAAATATCAGGTCAAATTTTTTTTCCCTCGAAAAATAAGTTGTTAATGTAATGAGAACTAAAATTGTTTTAAAATACTTCAGGGATTTTTCTATTTCTATTTTATATCCCAGGAAACGAAAATTTACGTATAATCCTATGCTTCGTCCGACATGTTCTCCTATAACTCTCAAAATATTAGCGAGATTTTGTTAAATATTATCTTACGGTCTTACACTTAAAGTGACATCCCAACCCATATTGACGAGATCCTTTGACGCCCACCCTTATCCTTCGACAACTCATTGGCAGAATAGAACGTTTATGAAATAAGCTACATTTTAATCATGGAGCGCTAGAAAAGAAGCTGCTCATTTTTTTATAGGAGTTGCAGCAGGAGCGGCTTCTTTTTGAAAATGGGAGCGTGAGAGGAGCCAGCTCCAATTTTGGGCGTTGTAGCAGGAGCGGGAGCAGCTCCAAAAGTAGTGGAGCGCGTAAAGTCCTGTGTATACCCAACTTACACCAGCTGGTGGTGAAGAATAAAGAAACGGAGTTTCTCGAGCACGTTTGTGTCTCCATCGTTTTGTTTTGTTTGATGCTACCGGGTCCCACGAAGGAACGGGTATTGCAACAACAACAACAACAACGATGATGATGATGATGATGATGATGATGATGATGATGATGATGATGATGATGATGATGATGATATTATTATTATGCCGTGTCTCATTTTTTTATATTGATGTTGTGAGAGCATAGGGCATTCTGATACAATATGAGCTAAGGTTTCTTCCCTTTAAATACACAATCTGCACATAGGTGATTTTGGTCATTATTATTATTATTATTTACTCACTAGGAGTTATCACACTGGTCATCGTCAGTGGTCACCCACTGCCGACAACCTGTGGTATTCCCTGGAGTCTGAGTGACAACAAGTCTCCTCAGGCCTCCAGTATGCTCCACCTCTTTTCGTTCATCACCGCTGATGACCTTGCGGTAATCGCAACAGCCACCTACCAACGAGTTCTCGCTGATAAGGGCCATTGGTCCCCTCTGGGGCCCGAGTGGCAACAAGCCTTCCCAAGGTCCCAGAGCTGTCCACGCTCTTCCAGTGGAGGTCTGGTTTTGCGCTTTCCCTCCTCGACCCTCTGTCCATAATTTTCCTGGCGTCAGCCTATGCTTGCGCCTCTCTCGTGCGGTTGTATTTTCCTCGGTTCTGTTGTTTTGTGCTTCCATGTGTTTGTTCTCCATTCGTTGCTTATGTGGGTTGGTTTCCGCATTCGATGACATTTCTCAGGATTGTAGCTGTTTTGATCATTACTGTCCTTTGTATGGTCTCAGTTATCCCTTTGATTATTATTATTATTATTATTATTATTATTATTATTATTATTATTATTATTATTATTATTATTACTAGCAAATATATGCTCCCTCCGGTCGCATATTTTTTGCCGCGTTAGAAATGATAGCTTACGCGTAAACCGATGGAGCCCCAGTCATATTTCTTGGGTGGTTAGACATTGATTTTCTTAGTTTTTGACCAAGAATAGTTTTAGTTGAACGTGAAAGGAAAAGAAAATTCCATCCTACCCCGATTTTTGTTTTGACCTCCCCCATAAATAGAAATATTTTTACTTTGGTATTCACAGTTGAGAAAAAGTAATTTAATTCTTAACGATTGAAAAACGTCTTGCTAATTTTCATAATGCCCTTTCCAAAGTTATCGTCTGCTCGCATTTTTTTTCACCCAATTGTTTTGCGCGGAATCCACGTAAGAATTTACGAAATAATAAATAATAATTGTTTTAGTTGTTCAAAAAGGGGAAAGGAAAGTGTACCGAAATTAAAAGTAACAATAAAGAAATACAGCGAATAAGATTCTAAAAACAGTTATTTAAGGTAAAAGGTGTCCCCACCAAAGTATCGTTTGCTCGCATTTATTTACACCCGGTCTTTTAGTGCCTAATCCACGTAAGTAATATTTTATATCTTTCAAAGTGGAAAGAAAGTGTACGTAAATTAAAATCAACAATTTAAAAAACAGAATACTGACCCTAACCGTAATGTACGTAAATTAAAATCAACAATTAAAAAAACAGAATACTGACCCTAACCGTAATGACGAGGTCTAAGTTAGCGCGGGTCCTAAAGTGGAAAACTAAATTCGTTATAATGTGTGTGTGTGCGTGTATTGTAGTAGTAATTTTTTAATCAATTATTATTTTAATTAAACAATTTGATTCAGTGAGTTTGTGTTTTAAAACATAATGGTTTATAACATTAAGAAAATAAACTAACTAAAAAAAATAATAAGCACGGTGAATGCCAGCGTTAACGTTGGCTGTTTAATCAGTTGCGCCATATTTAATTACCGGAGGGAGTGAGGAAACGACTTATTAAACAGCCAGCGTTGTTAACTACGTAACGCATTACGTGTATGTAAATAAAAGAAATCGATTAATAATGGAGTTTATGTATCTGTCTGTCTAAATTATAATTTATAAGTAAGATTATTAGCGTGCAAAATAGCGTAAAAACCTGTTTAAATCTGAAGAAAAAAACCATGCGTGTATATTTGCGAATAGTAATTTATTAGAAGTTGATAAGGAATTGATCATGTAAATTGCAAAACGCGCATAGTGTTACCGGTGGTTTTTCTAGCAGTATATACCTGGCGGACTTAGTAAATAACGATGTTACTCTGATGGAGTTTCGGCTTCATACAGACAGACAGACAGATACATAAACTCCATTATTAATAGATTATTATTATTATTATTATTATTATTATTTGTACTGACTAGAAGTTCTCACACAGATCATCGTCAGTGATTGCTCACCGACAACAACCAGTGGTATTTCCTGGAGTCTGAGTGACAACAAGTCTCCCCAGATTACCAGTATTCTTCAACCTGTTTTCGATAACGATGCGGTATCGCAACAGCCTCTTACCATTGATTTTTCGCTGGTAAGGACAATTGGTCTTCTCTGGGATTTGGGGTAGCAATAAGCCTCCCCAAGGTCCCAGCATTCTCCGCACTTTTCCAGTGGAGGTCTGGTTTGTGCTGTCCCTCCTCGGTCTTCTCATCCTCTTCGACCCTCTACAAATATTTTGTCTGGTGTCAGCCTAGTCCGGCACCATTAAAAAAAAATAATAATTATTATTTTTTTTAATTAATTCTTTTTTTTTAATTTAAATTTTTATTTATGAGTGGGGTTGGGAGAGAATGGGGAGCTTATGGTGTTTCTTGTAATTTCTGTTCCTTGGTTCATTTTTGTGTGGTGATAGCTGAGGCCGGTGTAATTTATTGGGCGGGGGGATTATGAAGTTACGTTTCTTGCAGTTTCTGTTCCTTAGTTCGTGTTGTGGTTTTCTTCGTGTGGTTTTGTTTTCTCCCTGTTGTAGATTCCTTGTGACTGGTTACCTTTTGTAGCTTATGCGGGTTGGTTTCCGCATTCGAGGATTTTCCTTAAGATTGCCGCTGTTTTGATCATTGCCGTTAGAATTCTTACTTGGTGAGGCGTAAATGTTTGAAATACCGAGGAGGGATAGTACCGGCCAGACTAAACTACAACGGTACAGGTAGTATTGGAATCCTGATAAAGCTTATGCATCTTATCTGTTTTTATGTACTAACGAGTCACGGCTTATCAAGGCCCAAAGGTCACCATGGGTTAAAGGTTAATGAGTTTGTCAGGTAGACGGTGGCACAATACCGTAAGGAACAGTAACAATTGTTGAAAGTGAACAGAATTTCATTATTTAAGAGTGCGGTTCAATAAGAATTTGTTAACATATGACTTGAAAATGACCATGTTGTAGTAATCTGGGAATCAGCCCAGTGGTATTGTGTTCCACAGACGCGCAGTCCTTGGAAAGAAACTTTGCTCATGGAAAGAGAAAGAAACAAAACTTATTTATTGTGGTTGTAGCTAGACAATTTTTGTAGTGAATGTTTTACATCTGGGGACCATAGATCGGAGTATAGCTGAGCACTTACAATGAAAATTACGATAGAGTAGAGAAAGACTAGTAACCTCTCTTCTGTGAGAAAAAGGCTGTAGACAAGAGAAGAAGACATGCACAACTAGATTCTGAAGTGGATTTTGTAATCTATGAAGCGAGAATCTTCGTCTCCAAACCAATATATGTTATGCACTCAATGGACGATGCCTGTCCTCGTTTGTCACTTCTGTCTCCTTTGCTCTCGCTCCTGAACTGTCTATCTTCATGTTCGTATCATTCTAACCCTTAACATTTTACATCACTTAACGCTTACACTCAATCTGCCTTATTAACTAAATTTGATTCCTCATCTACCACACAAAATCGTCCTTTCAAAATGTCATATCGTTTTATAATCTCTATTTTGGTAGACTATCAAAATAGAGATAGCTTTGCTTTGTTGTAAACTTCATGAAAGAATCACGTAATTATAAGAGGTATTCATTTTTTTTACTAATGGGTCACCACTTATCAAGGCTAAAAACCACTCGAAGATAAGGGTTCATGAGATGAATAGATTGACAGTTTAATGATGATTAATACTAGGAGAAGATCGGATATCTCCACATACTACCCACTCAAAAAGAAGTCAACCCAGAAAAAAGCAACCCTTTGTCAGAAACGTTTATAGAATGTGATGACTAAAAGTTAAAATAAGGGGAATCGAGAGTTACAAGATTACCGAACGTAAACTCACGGTCGAGTTCTGATCGTAAAACAGAGACTGGCGTCGGTACCAGTCTAATTATAGAGAAGCACAAACGCGAAAGATGGAATCAACCAAACAGGGTTCGAATCTAGCCATATCTATTAAACTCATTTATAATCTAACACCATTAGGAGAAGTATTAACACTCTTATCTAGCTTTTGGTAAAATTGCAACTTGTATCCAATGAATCGTTTAGGTATGGAATTTCCACGATAAATAATCTTAAAAGGGTTTTCAGGCTTTTTGCAGTTTCAAGAGACAATGGATAACTTCTGTGAGACGACTGGAAACAATACCCGGATGAACAGAAAGGACTACTATTGTTTCGGATTTTTCCTTCTCCTAAATTAGTTGCACACCCAAGGTTGGGGAATATAGTCGATCATATTATTTAATGCATAGCTAATGGGAGAATAAACAGATTCATACCTTTCCCTATGGTATTAGTGAACGTGATGCAGTAGAGAGAACAAGAACCCGGAACGTCAAAGTCACAATTCGCGCCTCTAAACACGACACGCAACTTTCATCCTAAAAGGTTGATCTACCGTAAAGCAAACATAACATTTACACCGGTTATGGTTTTTAGTTTACGATCAGCCTATAATAGCAGTAAACCGCAAGCAACAAAATATACCCGTCTTCTCAACAGATTTGTATTCCAGCCGATAGCTGTGGAGACGAGTGGAGCGATAGGCCCGTCACGCGCGACTTCCTAAACAGCCTTGGTCTGTTAATCACACGCCACACCGAAGATCATCGTGAATTCACTTAGCTTTACGAGCGCCTCCTCATCGTCACTCGTCGTGGACACATCTTGAATCTGCTCTCGGCCTGCCAAGACAGCAGGACATCTAATGAAATGTCCTGATACCTGCATATTGGTTTCGTAATAGAACATTTTATTATAGAAAGAAGTTGAAGAGTGGATGAGATTGCGTATATTTAAGTTTTTGGAAATTAAATCTTGCATTTTTTATCTAAATGAATATATGTGAAAGTTGGGCCAAGTTCTCGTCATAGTAAACTAATCCACATCTAAAATTTATTTAAAACATTTCAGTTTGATAATCGTGTTCTATAATGCATAATCTAAGGACTACATCATCATACGAAGCGTTGTGGTGTGATGTATTAATGACGCAGAGGGATATCGTAAAGCTACGAGACTTGAACAAGAACACGTGTGACTGTAGCGACGTACGTGAGACGTAGAAAACGTTCTCTTTCGGTTTGGCAGCGTGTCGTGGTCTTCAGTTAGCCTCAAAATGTATCATAAAAATTCAAATGCTTAGAAATATTAGAGAGGGTAGTGTGGCCCATAAAAGAAATGTAACATTGTGGTGATTGCAAATGCGTTTATTTAAGAGTATTGATTTACTCCTCTCCAGGAGTTAGGCACAAGGCCAGTTTTTATCTTACTCCCACAAGTAAGATGTGACCCAAGGTCGGGTCGGGAAAGTGGGGTTTGAAAAGCCAGCGCAGTAAGCAATAAACTTACTCCTCCCCAAAGAGGGGAGGCAAAGCCTGGGAGGGTGGACCTCCTAGAACTGCACAGGACATACCCATAGACAGGCGTAAATCAAGCCCCGAAGGCCAAGACAATACCAGTCTATGGGGTGCAGTATCCATCGGAACAGATACTACACTTTGATCGTAGCCAAAAGGCCAAGGCATCACTTATTTAAGAGTAGAATCGACTGAGAATGCCAACCAACTTTATTAAGTTTTTTTAAGGCCATTGTGCCTAATTTGTTAAAATCGTATTACTAGTATTCTTTTAGTAAATAAATAATTCAAAGTCTTATATAGGTAGCGGATTGCATTAGGATTCCGGTAATTTCTGCAGCTGTAGAATGATCCAACCATTTTTCCAGCAACCTAAGCAACATATTAGATCCAGTGAGTGTATAACTCCTGACGCACGTTGTCACTCTCTTCCTCTTTCCCTCTTTCATCAGCCAGTAGCGTGTATATTCTGTAGATAAGCATCTCTTAATGGCACCTCGTGTTATCTTATCGGGTCGGAAATAACATCTCGTTTTACAACGGAATGACTCGCTGAAAAACTAAACGTATCATATGTTGGAACGGTTTGAACAGAAGCGATGAAACGATAATTTGTTTGCGCGTGAAACGTCATTTATATTTCTGAAATTTTTTAGATGAGGATTGATAAGTTGTATTATTTAGATTATTCGGACTTCTGTTCTCATCTTGAATGTAATAGATTAGAATATCATTGATACTGATATATATATATATATATATATATATATATATATATATATATATATATATATATATATATATACAATAATAATACATTTAGAAAGAAAATCCAAGCAATTCAAGAAATAGAGATGCCCGATAAAATAAAGGTCAAAATAACACGTACTTAATAAACACACACGACTTTGACCAAGAGAAGCAGAAAAAAATAACAAATACAAATAAAAAATATCAAAACACATACACACACACCCGTAAACACACACATGCGCAAAAACGCCAAACAATAACAGATTTCCTCAAATGAAACAACACTCTTTCAAATCGAAAGACATTTCTTCAAATGGATTTACATATCTGATGAGAGCGGACCACCGCTTGAAACGCGTTATATAAAATTATGAAATGATAAAACAACAAAATAATAAATAAATATTGAAAAAAACTTTTTACAAATGTTGGTAGCCTTACTTTTATTCACACACACACACATTTATAAGATTCCAATTGTTCAAAGTATTAGAACAAGTCTATTATGGCGTACGGTCGTTTTCAAAACATTCTGGAAATACTTTATTTTACTTTTTAATTTTGTAAAAAATCAACAAAAGCTACTCCAAAACGCGTTATCATCAGCGCCTTTAGCACCACATCTTACAGAAATTCAAGGAAAAAATAACAAGCTCGTCTTAGAGGAAAATCTATTGACAGGAGGGCGTACAGAGACCAACATTGGAAAAAGAATAAGTTCGTAGTGGTATGCTCTCCATATATATATATATATATATATATATATATATATATATATATATATATATATATATATATATATATATATATGTGTGTGTGGTGTGTGTGTGTGTGTTTGTGAATAAAAACGTTTCGTAGGCTTTCTGAGGAGCGAAAAAAATGCTAAAAGTGGCAAAGAACGAGAAGTTCTTAGCCACTTCCGCTGTTCCTTTTTAATTCATACGGTGGGATTATTTTATCCTTTCAGTTTCATTTACATCTCGCGAATTAACATCTCGCGCATAACATCTCGGCGAAAGTAACCCACAGTCGAAAGCTTGTTCAATGTTTGAGCTTTACTTTTAAGGAAAAAAAACACATGTCTGTATTTTCTACATTCTATTCTTTATTCAAAGTTTTAAGCGGCGATTCCAAGTGCAAAGTTTTGTTTACATCAATTACGACTACACGAGTCACGTCATGCACCAGACAAGACATTTAAATTATACGCGCTTAACATCTCGGCGAAATAAAATCTCGCGTATAACATCTCAGCGAAAGTAACACACAGAGAGATTTTATTTCCAACGGGAAAATGATTTATGAAAAAAAAATGTCTTAACTTGTTAATGACTTTGTAAAGTAGAAAGCTTGTTCAATGTTTAAGGTTTACTTTAGAGAAAAAAATACATGTCGTTATTTGACTTTATACATTCTATTCTCTCTCTCTTTCTCTCTCTCTCTCTCTCTCTCTCTCTCTCTCTCTCTCTCTATATATATATATATATATATATATATATATATATATAGTAATATGTGGTAATATATAGTAATAAGTAGTAAGACTACAGCTCTAAAGCAAGAATACTTTTAAGGCTTCTAAAATTCATGCTGAAATTGTCCGCAAAAACCTGTGGCGTAACGGATATAAGTGCTGAGCAATAATCAGTTCCAACCGAAGGTTCAATCCTCAGTAGGGGCGATACTAAGAATACAATTACGTGGATTAAATAAAGAGTTCCGTTCGAAATTCCGTACAGATTCCCAAGTTTGAAAGACAGATTCTCAAGTTTGACAAAACTTGAGAACAGGAACATTGGAGGTTACATCGGTCGAAACGTTGTTAGAATTACATCAAAGTTCTCTATCAAACAGTAATCCAAATAATCCAAATAATACGCGTTATTTATATTTGTCGAAAGGAGTTTGTATTACGCTGTGCCGCATTAGAATGAAATTACGTGAAAACTCTAACAATGTTTTTACCCCACCTAATAAACCGGTATCGTCCGGGCCTTTGAGTCTGGATTTACGCCAGTCTATTGGGGGTTGCTGGTCCTGTGCAGTTCTAGGAGGTCCATCCTCCCAGGCTTTGCCTCCCCTCTTTGGGGAGGAGTAAATTTATTGCTTACTGTCTGAGGCGCCCCTACCAGGGAATGCCGATGTGGCTGCCCAGGCAATTTTTAAATGGCCAGAGTGTTCACCTCTCGAGCGCTGGCTTATCTAATCCCACTTTCCCGACCTTGTGTCACATCTTAACTTGTGGGAGGTAGATTAATAAATCTAACAATGTTTTGTTTATTTAAATTTCATTTGCTTGAAAGTGTTTCATGAAGAATAAACTGTTTACTCAACTATATGATTAGATAAGAGGAGGCAAGTTTACATGACTGTCATGTCACGTGCGATACATAGTAGGCGTCATCTTTTGCTATATCAAAGGCTCGCGTTGATCTCCTCGACGACTAACTTCAGAAGATCCAAGCTAATCTATGAATAGTTGTTATTTGAGAAACACGGTTCACAAA
>OY744528.1:82376176-82468676 GCA_963556195.1 Sepiola atlantica
CAGTTGGAGAAAACGATTGTGTAAAACACAGTGCCAGGTCGAACTACCATCTCAATATTATTGAGGCGTTAGTTATTAACAATTCTCGACCTAGCCTGTGTAGACAAAAGATTTTGAAGCATCAGTTGGAGATCTTTAATGATTCAAAGCCACTATAACGTTGAGAGATTTACATTTTTTTCTTCTCTCAATCGTTTTCTCCAACTGAAACAATTTACCCCTCATATCTCATCCGATTTTCTTAGTTTTTAATTTATCATTCTGACGTTTCCTCTTAGAGGGTCAGACGATAAGGCCTTAAGGAATATTTTAGCAATTTTCTTTTTTTTCTCCACCGGCCCGTTTCATTGATGAAAAAATGTTTCCTCTGAAATTTACCCTACGATTTTGTTGTACGCGAAATTAACTTACATATATATATATATATATATATATATATATATATATATATATATATATATATATACATATACATAAATTTACAAATGCCTTCAAAAAGAATGTGTTAGATGCAGATATTTTTATTAAAATCAAAATAATTTTTTTTTAATCTCGACCTTATATATATATATATATATATATATATATATATATATATATATGTCCTGTTATAGACCTTGTCACTCGTAACTTTTTGTACTGCTTTTCTCTTTGTTCACTCTTCTGTTGGCTGTTTCTCGACGCTCACTGTTTTTTTAATATAATAATTGTTTAAGGCTTAAAAATTCGATTTTTTTTTTTTATTGCAAAACTTTATGCATCTCCATCAATGTGATCTGCCAGACACCCCGTGTTTCCCCGTTGTAACACATTTGTGACATGTCCAATAAACAGGATAGTGTGACTCTAATACTTGTATTGCGTCAAATTTAGTATTTACAATCATTTAAAAAAGTGTCCAATACATTGGACCAGGGATGGAATGGGTTAATGTTATTTATTTAAATATTCTTCGGCAATTGGGAAAGACGTGTAGTTCGCCATTGTTAGCTGCTGCCTACGTCATCACGCTGAAACACTGATTCACGCCGGGTAACCGAAATAAACAAAAGATTAATCTAAATGTGTTTTTGATGGAAACGTTCGTGAGGCTAAATACATTTATAACTGGTATTGGTGTTAGAATCCGATTGGATGGGAAAAGCGTGACACGTCAAAGACAGACAATTCTCGCCTTTTATATATTGCTATCTTGTCATAATCTTTCTATTTACAATTTTTCTACGACACGGCAATACATAATTATAGTTTTTTTCTATTATCCACAAGGATGCCCGACAGGCTTGTTATTATTTATTTGTGTTTCAGGTATCAATTTATTTCGCTTCTGTTCAACAGAACTGATTTAAAATATCGTGATACAAGGAAAAGCAAACTGGATAAACTCATAAATTATTCTACATTTCATATTCTTTTTTAAAACATTTCTCTTTAATTTATATTTGAAATTTATAGGTTATTTCCTAGATCAGTGAGTCTTCCGAGGGATATTCTTTATATTTGATTTAGAAGCACAAATGAACCATAATACTAGATTCTGGTCAAGCAACTTTCATTTTAGAATGTAATTAGTTTCTATCGCCAATTTAAAGAGGTGAGTGTAACGTTCGAAAGTCTAACTCTTCTATGTTGCGTAAACATATTACCGGATTTTTTTTCGTTATCTAATATATAAAGTTATATTCACGGATTTTCCAAGTAAAACAAAAATATAATAAAGCTGTCAAATCAAACGTTGCTTCTGACTAACCAATTTTCATTTGTTATTGTTGTACCACGTTATTAGCAATATAATAACGCACCTAGCTTCAATTTATTAAAAAAATACTTTCTAATTTAGTTTAAATTTCTTTTATATGCTAAAATGGGTCTCTCTTATAAAGACCAGATGCCACTCGGGGATAAGGCTTAACGAGATGGAATGATTGCCAGGACCAAGTTTGAATACTTGTGGGGACGGTTCTAGATAGGAATCTGTTGACATTGACTTGGAAAACAAGCAAGTTGTAATCTGTGGGGAAGTAGTCCTGCAGTAATGTATTCCACAGACAGAAAGCCGTTATGAAAAACTCTGTTCATAGATATTTCGCTGTACGCTATACACCCTCAGGTAGAAAGGAAAGTTTTTCTTCGTTGTGGTAGTAAGCCGGGTTCTTGATGTGAATGCCTTACAAAGAATATAAGATTTATTTAATAATTTCATTATATTTCAAGCTAAAAGTAATAGTTTCCTTAATCTAAAAATATTTGTATCCAAGCTTTACGTTTTTAGCGACTACGTGTTCCGGTATACCCTTCTCTTACACGAGGTCGCTATTTTGTGTTTTACGTTTTCGTGGACAACATATAGCTCTTGAGAGAAAGAGAAAAAATAGTGAAGAAAAATATGGATTTACATGCATGCCCATTTTTTCTCACATGAACAGTTTGGCTTTTCTGGGAGTCTATGTGACTTCTACCAGAAAATGCTCACATAAACAATTTGTCAAAACCAAACGTAAAAATGTTTATACGAAACATAAAAGAAATAACATTTCTAAAGAGAAAGTGCGTGACAATCCCAATACAAACAGAAAGATAAATGTTGCTGAGGTCGGAGATAGGGTCGATATGAGAGCAATGTATAAGTAAATATTGCATTTGTGTTATTCTGTTCTGGGAATCTATGCGACTGCTACCAGAAGATGCGCCGGGCGTACACGACGTCATGGGTTGTGAAACTCATTCAGAGATGGTCAGCCGGTCGGACTACGTAAAAGACCAGCCTAAAAAGAAAGAGCCTTATTATTAATTTCGACACATGCGTGAAATAAAGTTTTCTTAATTTCAGGACTTCAAGTGCATTCCTCTAACGTTGGCCAGAATAATTCGAGGGAGATAACTCGGTTATAATTCAATGGATAGAGTATTATGAAGCTAACCGTTAATAATTAGAATAATTTAACTATTTATCAATATGTGATCTTTATTTTAAGAATTTTAAATGTAAGTTTTATCTAAACAGTATTTGTTTATTTATTGTTAAACATCTGATAAATTGTAGAAATTCTGCTTTTTAACTGTTTTGCAAATAAGACAGATAGGTGTCAAAGAAAATGTCATAATACGTATAACGCTACGGACTGACCAATAGTGTGTGCCAAGTTCGAATCCAGTCGGTTCCATAGTACCATTTTCACTTAGAGATGTTGTAAACCTTCACGTAGTCCTTTGTGTAAGAATGCAACAACAGAATCAAGCCGATTAACAATACGTGTAAATACATGGTTTTCAATTTCTCATAAAACTGTCAATTCATCTGTTTTCGTCCAACATTTTGGTCATTACTAAAACTGTTTCAACCAGTTATATTCCTGATATTCTTCTGACAACTTGATCCAATAATGTATTCGTCTGCCGGTAACGAAATTCTGATGAATCAATTAAATTAACCCGTATTCCACGTTCGAAAACTATTGTGCTGTGTCCCATTTTTCCAATTTATTTTTATTACTCAAAGTTTAAATGAATAGCGAACATATTAGCTCCATTGCTCTTTCTGCTTCTCGTAAAGTCGGTCCTTTCTATCGCTACAAACACTTTCTCAGACCTGAGGCTATTCTCTATTTTTACAAATCTACTATCAGACTTTGTATGGTGTAATGTTGTCATATTTGGGTTGGTGAATCTGTCTCATTTGAGGGTTCGTGATAAGGTTCAGAAGCGTATCTGTAATTTGTTTGACCCCCACTTTTTCTTCTACTTTGCACCCTCTCTCTATCAGGCGTGATGTTTCTAGTCTAATGTTTTTTTCTATAAATACTATCATGGCATGTGTTCTTCAGAATTGTCTGGTTTATTCCCTGCTTACTTTGTTCCAGTCTCTTTTACTCCTTGTGTACAAGTGTTTTTCACCAATTCGCTGTTTTGATACGACGTTATAATTTCAATAGCTTCTTTCCAAAAACTGCAGGCTTGTGTAACTCTCTTCCTGCTGACTGTTTTCATATTACCTATAGCCTTAGTCTTATCAATATTAAGGTTAATAGGCATCACCTGTCTTTGCACTGATCATCTTTCGTTCTATTTATCTCATTACGTTAATTGGCTTCATGCCTTGTCTGGAGTGATATCTATAAAAAGAATTACCTGCCCTTAATAATCCATAGACAACTTTCTTTCTACCCTTTATATATTTTAAAATTATTTCCCAATTTCAATGGCAAACATTTGGTACAAAGTTTACAACAGTATCCAAATTATTCTAAATAAACACTTGCACACATTTTTGCAGATCTTACTATATTTATAACTAGTGATATCTCTTGCAACACTAATTAATAATTGTAGTTTCATTAGATCTCAAGTTAGAGCCGAATTGCTCGACATAGTTATGTGTAATTATGGCATAAGTAAATTTCAATCTCTTCATGCTTGAATTAATTTACAAAAAAAAACATAAGTGATAAAGAATATCTTCTTACTTTGTCATCGTATAGAGATGTGTGGACACATTTCCATGAGAGTCCCCGCCCTTCTTCCCGTCAGTGTATCACGCTTCAGTTTAAATAGCATTATCTTCAGAGAGGCAGTCATATTGGATGTTTTCTTAGACGAACTGGACATTTGTTTTCTTTTTTTTGAGAAGGGGATTTTTCTACCGAAATATCAAACCAGCCAGATTTTATTACTATTAACAGTAAGTCTTATATTTACTAATATTCTATGTGAAAGATCTATCGAAATATAAATAGATAATTGTGAAGATTAATAACTCAAATATTGTCTTTGATTGTATGTTTTTGTTCATCCTCTCTTGCATCATTCCGTTTTTCTGCATTGCTATCGGCCTTCATAAATACTTATTTACTAGCAATGTTTCAAGCAAACTACCATTCCCTTTTAGAATTTTATTAGTTAAATGCGGAGATTGAATAGACGCAGAGTTAGAATATATTGTTTTAGATGCGTGCACGTATTTCCATATAAGACTCTCTCTTACTATTCTCTGACTGTCTATCTGTCTGTCCATTTCTCTCTTTGCCCACCCCCTGTATTTGTTCTTCTATTTCTGACAGAGACAGATCATCACCATCTTCTTTGTAACCATCTTCTACTTTTCGAAACCACCATCCTTCACCTATCTCTTTATGTGCATGTTTTTCTGTTTCTGACATAGCCAGATCATGTTCTTCTTCTTTTTCTTCTCCTATCGTTCTTGTTGTTCTTATTGCCTATCTCCTTCCCCCAATTCTTCTTCTTCTTGATTTTCTCCGTCACCTTCTTCTTCTTCTTCTTCTTCTTCTTCTTCTTCTTCTTCTTCTTCTTCTCTAAACCATCATCAATCACCTCTGTCTTTCCCCCTCTCTATCTCCTTTTGCCTCTTTCTGTACCTGTTTTACTGTTTCTGACATAGCCAGATCATCTTTTTTCTACTCCTTCTCGTTCTTTTTGTTCTTATTGTTCATCTTCTTCTCTTCCCCTTTTTCTGTTTAGTCTATGTTACCCTCTTCGTATTTTCCTCTAAACCAGCATCTTCTTCTCTAAGCCAGCATCTTTCTCTCTCTTGAAACCCCCGTACCTGTTTTCCCGTTTCTGAGAGAAGACGATCCTCTTCTCCAAAGCAGCATCCATAATGGAAGATAAAATATTGAATTTTTGCCAATTCTTTTTCTTAAAAAAAGGTATCTCCAAATCTCTGACTCTGCCTGCGGGTTTCGCGAAGTGGAAATAAAAGATACTCAATCTCGTTTCGCAACCCGAAAAACTGTTTAAGCTTCTTACGACGTGCGAATCTTTCGTTTGAACGAATCTTTTAAGTAGACGATCGACCATCATTTGTCGATTATGATGTTTGAAAATGTAGAGTCAACGACACGTTAAGAGGAGATGGTATTGTCGAAAGAAAACATATACAAGACATTATGTGTTTTAAAATCCTGCCACAAAACGAAAGTTCTTTGTAAATGTGAATCTCTATACGTTAATATTAAGGTACAATATTTAAAATAGGCCATCGATGATGGTGGCTAATTTTAGTTAATAGATTAAGATTATTTATTTTAACTAACATTAATCACAGGAGTATGGTTAAACTATAAGTAAAAATTAAATATAATAGTTAAATTATATGTTACTAGCTGCCTCTATTCGGCGTTTACTGGGATTAAACTGTGTATTATATTAAGTAATGGATATTCCAAAAAACAATAGAGAAAAAAAAAAAACGAGGATGGTGGAAGCTGTGATCAAAAACAAGACATTAAGAAGTTCAGTCTGATCCTCTACCATATGAGCTATATACAACAGGTTTGTTACTTGAAAAAGCTAAACCTTAAATCTGATCTATCGTCAGTAGACACTAATTAAGACACCTTCATTTTGTCTCTTTTCTTTCTTTCTTTTAATTTCCATCGAGATATAAGGTTAGTGCCAAGGTACACAGAAACAAACTTTTGTGTTATTTAGAATTCATCACAACATGAAAAGGTAACGCTATCCATCTTCCATGGTCTTATCGCTTCCTTTCAGATAAGGGAATTAGCTTATTGCCTGTTGCTATATGGGCTCTCATCCGTGAGAGAGTGTTGAGCATGTTATTTTTCGGGAAATTGCCTCTAACGGCCCAGTAAACTATAAATTGACTGTTAACGGTTCTGTTGCGCCGACTGCCCGTTTTCGTGTTTTTTTTTCGGACTTAGCGTTACTGTTATGATACAAAGAAATACAGCACTTCTATGTTGTTTAAAATTCATCACAACATCCAAAAGTTGCAGGTAATCATCTTCCCATGCATCACCTCCTATTTTCAGAGGAAAGATGGTTTTATTGTCTGTTTTCTGTAGCGCTCTCATCCGTGAGATAGTACCGACGGAACCGACCCAGAGATTTCAGTGAGAAATTGACTTTTATCGCGCATCGTTTCTGTTATTTTCTTTTGTATATTCTCCCTAATTTACGGTTAGTTATAGTTCTCTCTCTCTCTCTCTCTCTCTCTCTCATATATATATATATATATATATATATATATATATATATATATATATATATATATATATAATATATAATATATATATATATATATATAATATTTTATAAATAAATATTAATTATTTATTACCTACAGACATCGATGTTTCATGATTACGTAATCTTCAGTGCAGGAGATAATTCTCGACGGTCGGCGGGCGCGAACTCCGATCACAAATCGCCACTGCTTCACAGTCATATATATATATATATATATATATATATATATATATAAGGATAAAACATGGACGCTTCTATGTAGCTTACTAGCCATATATATATATATATATATATATATATATATATATATATATATATATATATATATATATATATGTTAATACTATATATACCTATATTTATATATATTATGTGTGCGTATGTGTGTCTGTGTGTTTTATGTTTAGACTACTTGTAATTCTTATTACGGCTCAACATCAAAACACATTCATTTATTTGAAGGATGAACTAAAGTCAACATGAATATGATAAAGCATCTCGAGTGTTATGATAAAAATATTGAGACGACATGAAGAGTTTTTCAACATCAGATTCATTTCGCTAGAAAACCTAGCTCTAATAATAAAAAAGACCCAGCTGTCATCTCGTTGATTTCAAGCTACGATTCCTTCGAGGATCATTTTTTTTTTATCTCCGTTGACTGTTTCCGTTTTTAAAAGCGTGACAGTTTTGTAACTAGATCCATTTTCTTTATAACGCAATGATAAGACTCCCATCTTGGGATAAGTTCTATAATTTGTTTTCATTAAGTTTCCCCATTTTTGTCCTTCTTCCTCCCATTTAATAACTGCGATGATAACTGACATACAAACGTCACGTAACTTTTCCCACATTTCATAATCTCCAAAGGATCTTCGCACATTTTCTTGATACACAATCCTTCCATTTTGTTCGATGTTGTTCCAATATTTCAAAGAAGATCTACATCGCTACGGTTCTGAACGACACTTTAGAGGTCTACCACAAGGTATTTGAGCGGGAAATTCTTTCTTGAATGCTAAGTATAACTTTCATGCAACGTTTTTATAGTAACGTAGCTAAACAAGTTCATTCTTTATTTTTGATAACGTTGTCATTTCGAAACCCAAGAGCTTTTGAACAGTATAATTAATTTCACGGCGCATAATGTTTTTGTAAGCGAATAGTTTCTTGAAAAGGTTTTCGAAAGGGATATCTTCCACTAGTCACAATGAAGGCGAATAATTTCAACATTGCCAGTAAGACACAATGTAAAAGCAAGCCTGTTTTGCGTTTTTTTTTAAAAATTTAACAGAAACGCAATCTCGTCAATAATCATCTAAATGAACGTTAATCGAGTGAGGGCCAACAACCCCAGAAGTCTCTACTGCCATTAAAATTAAAATAAATCTGTCAGCAAGAGAAGAATATTTTTTTTTCATCTGCGCCCCGAGCGACAAATCCGACCAAAATATTGCGCCAGAGGTAGCATTCCATTATCAATAACTTTGCTGCTATCAAAAAGAACATTCTGTTTATTCCGACCGCTTTGCATCACAACGGTCCATACCTATTTTTAGATCGGTTTCATATCTAGAAGAAACTAGTCAAATATTCACCACAAAAAAATTAACTTAGATTTATTTGCAAATATCTGCTCAATATGTTTACACGTACAAACGTTTCTATTAGAAAGACTAAGTTTTGTTTTGGTTTTGTTCGCGTCAGCATCAGAAAACAAACGTGTTTTGAAGGACTTCTTCATGTACCGTGGGGGTTGGTAGAAGAAGACTAATTTAGTAAAGAACAAGAAAACTACAAAATATTATTAAAAGCCAAAACGATAATCTGAATTGTATTTATTGCAATTTCTATGATGAGAAATATGATAAGAAGAAAGACACAGACTACCTATATTCGCTGCTACTACCAGACGTCACAATAATACTATACCACACGCAGCCGTCATTTGTTTACGATTCAAGGATTGCTCTATTTAAGACGACGTCTTAGAGTTGTGATCCCCATGAAAGATATAAACGGCTATGTTACAATATTCAGTAATTAATCAATATTCTGTATTTCCTTCATTAATCGTGGTCCTCGCATTTGTAGAAAGTTATACGAGGAATATGAAGAGGATATATGAGAAAATAGCGTAAAATTTCCGTAATCCGTAATCGTCTGAGGTTTCATGGTTTTTACCGTTTTAAAAAAGTGAAACTTTTTGAAAATATCGATGCATTCTACTCTCTATCAGGATTTCCTTATCATATATATTGAGGACAAGTCTGTTGACAAATTTACAGCACAGTGAAATCTGAAAAAGAATGTTTTATGGTGTGGCCTTCTTATAAGTCAGAAATAAAGACACGAGAGAGCAATTGAGTAAACAAATATATAAAATAAAACAGTAGTACAAAACATACAAATTAGAGGGTTACCAGCGAAAGTGTTCGGTCCGATTGTCAGGGCTGTCTGCTAGAAAATGACTTTTCCTAAGAGCAGTACCTCCTACTATTCATAGCTGGAAGAGTTCATGCCTGTGTGGGTAAATTACCATTACAATATTAGGATAACCAATGATTACTTAGCGAGAGGACGATACATGTTTATGATTGTCCTTCAAATAGTCGAGATTCAAACATAATAGAAAATTTAAGGGCAACTATCCAGAGGGGATTATGAAAATCTTATATATATATATATATATATATATATATATATATATATATATATATATATATATATATATAAAACTCAACATATGTATGTGTGTGTGATGTTTGTGTGTTCCTATAGAAAAAAAAGTTAGAGGATCTACATAAAATCTAAAAATTGTATCCTTATATATAATTTACCGGGGAAGACAATGGAAGTTGTCTCGATCTCTAATTCTATTCCTAAGGATCTATGAGGGCAAAAAAACCTTCAAACTTCAAATATATCATAGTTTTATGGCATTTATATCATATGTATAATATTTTCCGGAGAAAACAATGGAAGTGGTCTCGAATCTATACGTTACCCGCTATGTGTCGAATATCTACGTGCCTCACCTCTGAGTGACCCATGGGTACAGAATCAATTTAAAACTTAAAATAAGTATATTTAAACCATATGTATAAGACATTAATGCGTTCAACTTCTTCCGACTATATTAAGGTGCGAAACAGGACGAGGACGGCAGTAAAAACAAAGAAAGTAATATGTACTTAGTTAAAAGTACACAGTAGCGATCCTCATTCAATCCCGAGCAACGTCGGTTCTTCCTACTAGTAATATATAAATCTTAGAAGAACTGAAGCGAGTCGTTTCGAAAGTTTGGGTATCAGTGACAATAGAGACTTGTTATGATTTTATCGGTTCGATGAATTGAAAATAAAATAGAAAATTTAAAAAAATGCTACAAGAAAGTCTGAAGTGTACTAACAAATTTCCCGCAGAGTATGTTCAATAATAACTACTTATTATTGTCTTTTTGTTACTAGATATAACGGCCATCTTCAGGTTCGTTTGTCGAACTCGGGAATCTGTAAGGAATTTAAAGCGGAACCCTTAATTTAATACCACGTAGTAGCTTGCTTTCGTCCCGTCAGCCATGGCCGGATAAAAGTCTAAAGTAATTCGTAATTGCATTCTTAGTATCACCTATACTGAGGATTGAACCATCAACCTTCAGAGAACTGTCGTTAAAAACTGATTATTACTTAGAACTTCTGGGAGTCTGTCTGTTCGTACGCAAATAGAAACATGTGATTATGTGACAAAAAAGGAATAGGCAGAGTCACATTACTAATGTAGTAGTAATTACGATGTCAATATCCGAAGTCAACTCTCACGTAAGTTTTAAAGTATTTTTACCTGAATACGTGTTTAATAAATTCAAATAAATTAACGTAACAATAACATAAAACGCATTGCATTAATATTTTTTAACGAATTTATATGTGTTTATAATCTACAAAAGGTAGGCGTAAAGAGTATTCGGCATAAGTTCGAAGCGAATTATTTTGGCTTCAAAACATAATTTTCGAATGTTTTATGCAATAAAAACAACACGTAAGTACATTCATCGTGATTACTTACTCATTCGTCCAAACACTGAGTAGCGTATTTTTTTCAATGAAGTTTCACAAATATTTTTCTGTGTACTAGCTATAAAGCGGTAGAAGCTAGGTAAAGATGGAGATTGACATACCCAGGTACGTTACCAACACCGCTCAACAACTGGGTACAAACTAGTATATCTAATTGATTTACTGCTTCAAATAAAGCGTCAGATTTTAAATAAGAAATATAAAAATTATTCGCAAAAACTGAGTATTCCATTTCACTGAATTGGTGAAGTATTTGATGGAGTAGTCTCATACTAAACACGTTTTGTGTGATGTACTTAAAAAAAAAGATACTTGGCGACTGACCTTCCATTTGGCAGTTTTACTCCATATCATATGTCTATATACATAAAAGTCAATGTCTGTGTGTATGTGTGTATAATGTTTGTGCGTTCCCTATAGAAAGAAAGGTTTGAAAATCTACATAAAATCAAAAAGTGTATTCTTATGTAAATTTTACCCGGGAAGACAATATAAAATCTTTACGTGCCCCCCCTAATGTACCAATGAAGGCATAGCAATGTTTTAAACTTCAAATATATACTATTTTATATGAACTTTATTGGTTACATATGTGCCTACATGTTTCGGTTGTACTCTTCACAGAAAGTCAACCTTCTCTGTCTTCTTTGGTCTGAAGAGGTTTACTCTCTGTGAAGAGTACAACCGAAACATGTATGAACATATGTAACCTATGATGTTTGTATAAATAAAAATGTATTCTTAAGAACAGCTCTACTTGTTATTGAGCACTGTTTATAAACACTGGACTTTCAACGGTTTACATCTACAGAAACTAATAAAATACGTGTACCATATATATATATATATATATATATATATATATATATATATATATATATATATATATATATATATATATATATATTCTTTGTAGTACAACACTTTATAATGGCATGAAAGAAACAATATTTATTAATCATGATGAATTAAGAATTAAAAAGATGAAATGGCAGCTGACCGGTTTCGTACCTCGCTCAACAGAGCTAAATATCGAGGTATCGTGTAAAAAATATAATAAAGATGTTATGAGAATTATAGCGAGGGAAAGGAGTAAAAAAAAATCAATCAAA
Organism: Sepiola atlantica; assembly: GCA_963556195.1. Lineage (NCBI taxonomy): Eukaryota > Metazoa > Mollusca > Cephalopoda > Sepiida > Sepiolidae > Sepiola > Sepiola atlantica. Next base: position 82,388,376 of record OY744528.1, read on the forward strand.
TAGAAACAACATTAAGCCCGAGGAGATTTTATCTTTGATTGCAAAGAGAAGGTCTCAGTGACTTAATATAGATTGTTTCTAGGATCTTGAGATGAATTAATGTCTTATACAGTTGTTTTAAATTTCATTTAAATTGGATATATATCAATATATATATCAATATATATATATATATATATATATATATATATATATATATATATATATATATATATTCGATTTTAATTAAATTCAAAACAAATGTATAACACATTCATTCAGAGAGATTTCCAACATTGCAGCTTCGTTCGACTATATTAGAGCGTGAAACGGGAGGAGGGAGCAGTAAAAACAAAGAATGTAATATAGTGTTATAAGCATAGTGAAGGGAGGTGACGGTGGTTAAGTGGATATCGACACAGACTGAAGACCTGAGTGTTCCAAAGTACCACTTTCACTTAGGGATGTTGGCAACATTCTCGTGGTCCTTCCCGTAAGTACCCGATGTCTTTCCAGAAAGATTGATAACTAGAAAAACATCGGGGAAACTAATGCCAACACCAGAATCATCTGATTCACACGAAAGAAGAAGAAGAAGAAGAAGAAGAAGAAGAAGAAGAAGAAGAAGAAGAAGAAGAAGAAGAAGAAGAAGAAGAAGAAGAAAAAGAAGCATAGTGAAAAAGTAATTCTCATTCAATCTTCCTACTAGTGGATTAATATAATCGGTTCCAAAAGACTTAAAAGATAAGACCCTTCTTCATAAACATTATTTACTTGATTATTAAGATGTTTTTTGCTTAACAAATATAATTCCAGCTTTTGTATAAGAGGGGGGCAATGGTGAATTGGATACTGACGTTGACTGACGACCCACAATACCAAGTTCGAATCATGTCGGTTCCTAAGCACCACCTTTGCTATGGATATCGTTAACTTGCATGTGGTCTCCCATATAAGTACCTGATTCTTGAGAGAAACCAATACCAACAATGACAGCGATCTGATACATATGATTTTTTTGCTTGCGTTGAACATATCACAAACAAGTCCCTCATTTGCATGATTCAGCAACATCTAATTAATGAATTCGCATCAGCACCCCAAACTGGCGTAGATCTCTATCACAGAGAATACATGTGATGAGTTCTGGCATAAACCAAAACAGCTAATAACATCTCAAAATATTGCAACAGCAAATAAAGCGGGTGTGACATACAAAACCGATCAGCGCTCGTAAATCCACTGACGCCACAGAAACGATCGTGCCAGCGTGTCTCTCGTATGAAACAGGAAATATCAGCAAATCTTTATGCATATACACTATCAGATTAATTCGGGCAACGCCAGATAAACTGAGAGGTTCACATATTTATTTTAATATCGTAGCAACTACAGATAAATTATATATTTCGAATTTTGAAATTGTTAAATAATATTTAATTATTGCCGCTTATTTAGATTTATATAATATATTATCCTCCACTCAATAATAATAAGCTATATATATATATATATATATATATATATATATATATATATATATATATATATATATATATAGTAAGTTATGAAAATATATTTATGACAATTAAGCTACACAGACGCTTCCGCGTTTCAGCTCCATAGGGAATCGTCACGGGGAAGCCTCTGTATAGCTTATTTGCCATAAATATATTTTCATAACTTACTACCTAGCTCTACTAACGTATTGAGCACCGTTGAAGTAAATACTGAAAATTGATACATAAAATATTATATCCCCTTATAACCTTACATGTGGATACATGAAATGATAATAATTATATGTATATATATATATATATATATATATATATATATATAGAGAGAGAGAGAGAGAGAGATAGATATATACATATGTGTATATATATAGATATATATATGTATATATATATATTTATATATATGTATATGCGTATATATATATTTATATATATATATATATATGTATATATATTTATATATATATATGTGTATATATATATATCTCTATATATATATATGTGTATATATATGTGTGTATATATATTTTTATATATATATGTGTATATATATATATATATATATATATATATATATATATATATATATATATATATATATATATATATATATATATATATATATAATTAACTTGTTACAAATATCCAGGGGGTATAAATCCGAAGGAAGTTGAAACCGGGTTTATGAGAGTGCTCAATGAAAATTCAGAGCAAAATATATTTTTTTTGTTGGTGATTTTATTCCATTAATTGCGACAAAACATATATATATATATATATATATATATATATATATATATATATATATATATATATATATATATATATATATATATATATATATATATATATAAATAAAAATAGTTTGAGTATCCGACAATCGTTTCAGAACCTGCTCGGCTCTTCTTCAGGGATGTCTGGTTAGCTAAGGTGATATCCGCGAATACACAATCATAAGAAAGAAAGAAAAAGAAAAAAACAAGCAGACAAATTACATTTCAAAAATCTTCAGACGAGTCAACCCTTTCCATAAGATGCCAACTTTGACACCTATCTATCAAAACGCAAGAAATTGGGTCATACCGTCTCTTCCTCTTTAACCACACGCATAGACATCGAGACATACCCACACATACTCACACCCACGCTAATACGTATATATTTATATACTCAGAAACATACATACACACTTATATATAGAAGTAAAGTAAAAAATATATATACATATATATATACGCACACACATACATCCATATATACATACATATCTATACATACACACACACACACACACATATATATATATATATATATATATATATATATATACGTCAAACAAAAGTGCGCCAGGTGAAGTGATGAAGCATATCAATTTCCATAATCAAAAGTTTTTTTTTTCCTTTCTGCTTTGTATACCGATTTATACGTTTTTTCTTTTTTTTCCGCTAGTTTGGGACGTTTTCTTTCTAATTCCCTTAAATGAATGGCGATTGTGCTCTTTCAATTTTAGTTTTAATTGCTACCGTATTTTATGTCTTTAACCTGTTTTAGACATTCAGCGTCATTTTTAATGTCTAACCGCCTTCCTAACTCCAAATAATCAAAGGAAAAGAATTAAAACATGAAAATAGAAAAAGGAAAGTCAAGATTGGTGTTTTTCTTCTTTATATCATCAGAAAAGACTTTTTTTTACTATAGAAAATTAAAAAAAAGCATTTGAAACACTTATATAGGAAAGCTAATAGCAAGTCACACAACCCCATCACTCGAAATGAATCCGGAAGGAAATCATTCACTCATCATTCACTCTAAATAAAAAGTGAACGGTGGGCGTTTTTTCTTTAGGTCATCAGAAATGATAATAATTTATGAAAATTAAATTACTGACAGAATTCAATGATTTTATATGGATATTAAAAAAAAACAAACTGGCGAAGCATATTTTTCCATCATTTCTGACTAAGGGTGTACACTTGTATTTAATAATGTTTTAAATTTATACTATACTAGTTATATCTAACCAGCGTTGCCCGGGAGTCGTTTTACTATCACTTTTGCTTCGTTTCTTTTTATTTTGCCACTTAAAAAAACAAATTCGAAAATTAATATTACTTATTACGACATGGTTTGAATTATTAATTGAATTTAATTATTACAAAACTAAAACTAATTTTATCATGGTAATATTGGATGAAAATAGCTTCCCAAACTTTTAATTTTTTAACACATGATAATTGGCTTAGTATCTAAAAATTCCCCTGCACCTGCAATGGGGTGCGCGCGAAATGATGCCACCCATGTCATCGTTTGTTCCGATAAATGTTCAGAATCAAGGGAGGCGCGAGAGCGCTCTATCCCTTAATAGACTTCAAAAACGGCCTATGCTGGAAATCTCATTTATTTGATCAATCATAACTCACAAACCAATACACCTAATTAGTTAAAACTTTGCACAAAATTTTTATTTGATAGGTTCTATAAGTGTGTAGAATTTCAGCATCATTAGTCAAGGCAACCCAGAGATCCAGAAAGTTCAATCATGAAATCATGTTATCCGTACGTATGTGTCACCCTGTATCTCATCAACTATTTCATGGATTCAGCTGATTTTTGGCAGAGATAGAGGTTCTAGGGTTAAGTTGATGGCATTTTAAAATTCCAAAAAACCTTAAAAATGACCATTGTAATGAGGCATAGCCTTTACAAAAGTAGTGACATTCCATGATAAATGCCAGTATAATGAAATCATATGCCCTTAATAGGGTTAAGATGAAAATTCATATACACTAAATGTACAAAAGCAAGGAAATTCCCAAATTTTTACACTTTTATTGTCATTAAGGATATGCGAGCACAACAGGGCTATGTATTTTACTGGTAGGAATTTTTCTTCAGCACACCTCACACACTTCATCCACTCATGCATAGAGATTTATACTGTAATGATGTGATAATGAAATGGTTTGGTTGATATGTAGTCATACCCTTAATGACAATAAAAGTGTAAAAATTTGAGAATTTCCTTGCTTTTGTACATTTAGCGTATATGAATTTTCATCTTAACCCTATTAAGGGCATATGATTTCAGTATACTGGCATTTATCATGGAATTATATATAGATATAAGAGATGGAATACTCGTCCCCGTGCGGGTTCTATAAAAGTGAGAATTACTTGAACTTTTTAACAAGTGTGTATCTCAGACCCCATAATATCTCCATTCTTTATAAATACTCATGTAGGTAGTTTCAGTGTACATAAAAATATATACGACTGATTTTATTTCGAGGGAGGGAATAAAAACATTGATTTTATGAAAAGGTCCTAAAATAATCGAATTTTTTTTAACTTTTCAGAATAAACATTAAAAATTGGATAGACCGTAGTCGAAGGCGACCCAAAGGCTGATTTTTATTGACTACAACACTAAGGTATAGAGGAGTGCACCATTCCCTTTCCTAGATTTCTCCACTTCCCCTTGATCCTCAACTCATAACGCAGAGTGTTTAGCAATGGGAACACCAAGTCCCATTTTTTGAGTCTTTGGCATGTCTTAATCGAGGATCGAGCCCTGGTCTCTCGGTTCATTAGCGAGAACTCTAGCCAATATGTCAAATGGACCTATATAAATATAAACTATGGCTTAAATATCCTTAAAATAAGAGAAACACATTCAGAAATAGAGGGAAATCTGTTATACATAACTAGACGTATCAACCCAGCGTTGCCCGGGAGTCTGTTTAATTCAATTTTGTTTTGCTTTTTATCCACAACTTCAATCTTTTATTTTATCCTTTATTTAAAAAAAAGATAACTAATAATTCAGTGCGTATTTATCAAAGTTACGTATAGGCGAGAAACACAGACATAGAATTATGTGACTAAAATAAGAAATAAGTGAGTAGGACTTCTCCTCCTCCAACCGAGCACGGAACAGAAATTAAAGTCAGCTCTTAGTAGAAAGGTGAAAATCAGTAGGAACTAAAAATAAAAAATAAAAATAAAATCGGAGATTGAAAATAATTTAAAATTTCCAATTTGGTGAGCGGAAATTTATTTGTGGGGTTTGGAGTTTCGAGTATATCATTTTCGGTTATCTTGAACTTTTCAGCTTAAAGATGACTGATATTGAAAAAACATTATCTTAACCAGACTAGTTAAAGTTTTATAACCATTTGGTTCAATTAATAATTTGATAACCGAATAATACCGTAATAATTAGGTTATATTATTACATATACATATGTCATTAAATTAGTAATTGAACTAAAATGTTTTAAAACTAGAACTAATTTGGTTCAGATAATTTTGTTTGAAAGACAGCTCATTTACAGCTGAAAAATTCGAGATAACCTAATTTTTACCAATTCTGTGTATTTCATTCATAGGTAAAACGACAAATTACTTGGTCTGTCATTGTCCGTCCCTTGATATTCATTATAAAGTTATCTTCCGTTAAGCATTTCTAGTTAAAGATATTTATGCAAGGAAGAGATGCCTTGAAGATAGATAGATAAATGCAGCAGCATCATCATCATCATCATCATCATCATCATCATCATCATCATCATCATCATCATGGTTTTGATCAGTCCTGAAAGAGGAACCCCTCTCTGGTTTCCTTTAACCTTTCTTTTCTTGGGTAAGCGTAGTCATGTAGGACCCAATTGACTGTCGAAGTCGACTCTCCGCCATGTTTTGCACTTCCTCATAGTCTTTTTCATTGCATCGAGGGCAATTCTCTCGGTTTAAATGTCAACTTGTTGTTTGTAGATCTCGAAAGGTTACCTGCCCATCTATTTTTAACCGTTCTTGTGGTAGTGATGATCTTGTTTACTCCAGTTTGCTGTCTGATCCAGGTGTTTCTTTTTCTTACTGATGCGGAACATAATGGCGTGCAATTTTGCATTGTGCCACTCTTAGCTTTTCTGTTGTTGCATTAGTGAGTGCCCATGTTTCACTGGCATATGTCATAACAGGCATAATGTATTCGTTGAACACTTTCAATTGAATGTTCTTAGTGGAGCTTTCTATTCTTTATGATGTTGTCTACTTTGGAAAAGGCCGTCCATCCAAGCGCGTTTGATTTCAGACATAATATCAATTAAATAGATAGCTATGTTTTTTAGAATAAGTATACAGTAATATAATACTTGGTAATGTTAATATAACGTTGATTGATATCTAGTAAAAAAATAAATGGGAATCGCATGAAAACAAAATAAAATAAAAATAAAAATAATTTAAAAAAAACACTGGTTTATTGAAACGCTGGAGCAATACGTTAAGTCAAGTAACGAATATTTCTTCTCAGCGGAAAACACACAGAAACGTACATTTGTAAAAGCTGATTTCTCACACTCTTCTTTTCCCTACAGCCTCTTTTTCACAGAAGAGAGACTGCTAGTCTTTCTCTAGTCTATCGTTATTTTCATGGTAAGTTCTCGACTGAACTGCAATCTATGATTTCCCCTATAAAACATTTACAACAAAAACTCGTCTAGCTGCAACCACTGTAAATAATTTTCATTTTCTTCATCTATGTGCCTAAAACTAAACGAAATTTCCATGAACAACATTTATTTCCAAGAACTAACCGTCCGTGGAACACAATACCACCGGGATGCTTCCCAGCTGACTACAACATGGTCGTTTTCAAGTCTAATGTTAACAAGTTCTTGTTGAGCCGTCCTCTTAAGTAATTAAATTCTGCCCAGTTTCAACCATTGTACAATCGCCAAGACGTTGTTCCATCGTCCACCTAATAAACTCAGTAACGCTGATTCTTGAGTTGTTGTTTGGTCTTGATAAGCGATGACTTGTTAGTGCATAAAAAAGAATACACAAGTGATATTGTCGCGATCATCTGTTTCTAGTCATGAGATTTCTGCAAATAAATGGCGTTCGATGCGAAACATAAAGGTCGCTGCTCTGTTTAGTTTTAATTACTCGTTATTCTCTGACCCATTACCAACGGAAGAACTCCTTATGTGGTACTTGTCACGGAAGGCAGCATTACGGAGATAATCTTGTGAAATTGAAAGTATGGAAAACGAAGTTCAATGCTGAAAAATCCTTCGCGAAAAAAAGTCGTCTGCGACTAAAGTTGTTTACGGTCGCGTAAAAGTCCATAAAAAACGCTGCCGACGATTATCGATAGATGCCTATTTTTAAAAATGGAAATTGCTCCAAACAAGACATTAATCCACTTGATGTATTGAGCTAAAAATACTGCTTAAAGATAATAAAAAAAAACTAGTCAACCATAAGTGTTAGATGGATAGATTCCAACCAGGAAAACCGCAATTCTACCCCCTTCATCAGAAACATCGCTCATGTAATGTGAGAATTAAAGGACAAAATAAGTGAAGGGAGAGCTACGAGATCGCCGAAAGTAAATCCAAGGTCCACTTTCTACTCTGGATTATTTAACACGTGCGAATGTTATATATTTTGTCGTTGTTTTGTTCCATTTATTTGTAAATACAACTAAACAAAACATAAAAATTATATACAACTATTTAAATTATGATTTAATGTGATACTATGAAAAATGTTACCCGTTATATCACCCATTCAGATCGGGTTAAATTGTTTTAATCAGGAAAAATGAGTTTGCAAAGCCAGTTATATATGAAAGAGTAAACAAAATCAAAATTCAAAATTAGCCGCTTTCTGCTCGCTATATCTAATCTCACTTTTTTCTCTGTATATTTCTCTCCAACTATGGGCTAAATAATATTAACACCTGTTGTGATATTGCCTTTTGTTTATAACAGGTTCTACTAATCTTCTATTTTATAGATATATCTTTTTCACCTTCAAGAGTTAATAAACAAAACGAGAGAGTAAGAAGACAACAGTCCATTCGTTCTGTCACTTTCTCACGCCACGACTACACTTGATCCAGTTTCTTGTTACACGGAGATGTTTGAACGCTTTTTGTCCACCATTTACCTCTGTTCTAGATTATGTTATAATTGCTAATTGGTTGTAAAAAGTATATATTTCTGTAAGGATTGGTTTTTGTAATGTTTCTCTATATGCAAGCTAGAAACGCGGCAGTAATTCTACTAGAAACAGAATCACTCATGTGCCAGCAACTAAAATAGAGAACAGTACAGCATCTTTAGTAAGTTATAGTTTATAAGCAGATATATGTAGGGTCCGTTTTGCGATGTAGATTCTAAAAATGTTAACTGGAAGTAGTTTTGTTTGGATTTTTGTATAATTTTTAATCAGTAAACTAAATTTTATGCATGTTTTGGGGGGAGATTAAATCGTTAGTTGGCATAGTAATTGATGCAAGGTTAGCTAACGCACGGTGTAATACAAAAAAGTGGATGAGGATAACACTGTGAAGGTTAATGAAACCTACTCCCGCATCTAAAGAAGTAAGCATAGAGAAAACGGCTGATAAGAAAAAATATAAAAATCGATGAAAGTAAACAAAACAAACGTATGATTTCTGAACACAGGCATCATTAATTAGTCTAAATCCGCGCTGAAGCAGACTTGTATACGCAGCTTTTGGGTAGAAAGCTATACCGGTCAGTGAAATAGGGGAACATCTCGATTTATTTTATATATGAGATTTTATGCATACCGAAGCGTTACATCTGATTTACTACAAATAATACATATTTTTTATATGCTTTTAACATTTGGAAATTATTTCCGACAGTATAGAATATGTTATGATATAGCTAGTTTGTTGATGATGCTATTGTTTGCGCGTGTAATCTTACTAAATAGGCGGGGCTGGATATAAAAAATTCTACAGAGTGAAAGATCCGCTATGTTTCACTTTGTTGTATGCCTTTTTTATATCCAGCCCCGTGAACTAAATAGCTTGTTTAGTAATATTACCAGCGCAAATAATAGCAAAAAGCGCAGCTTTATAGGCAATAGAAATCGCTGGTTGCCATTATCGATAATATGTAGCCATTCGCAAAATAATAGAACACTATTGGTAGCTGAAAATGTTTAATATAAGCATTTATATTTCCTTCACTGTAGTAAGCGACCGCTGACTGCGTATTGTATGTAACACTGTGGTGGAATTTCGAATTTTGCTTCAAGTACTTGCTTCTCTAGCTACACTAAAGAGCTGCAATACAGCAAAACAGTCTTTCTGTTTGTGACTATATATATATATATATATATATATATATATATATATATATATATATATATATTTATATATATATGAGTATTTTTATTTGCACAGACATGTACAAGATCTGTGACACTGACATGTCGATGTTATCGATCAACAGCTATTATATGTTTTACCTGGACTGTTATATATACGGCACAATCACGTTGACACACCGGTTCCCGTTAGATCATCGAAGTTAAGCGGCGTCGAGCCTGGCCAGTACTAAATGGGTGACCATTTGGGAATATGTATGTGCGTATCTCGGCATTGTTTCCAGTCGTCCTGTATTACTATTTGCCATTGGAATCAAGCAATGTCGACTCAATTGCAATTATAAATTCAATCGACGGGAGAGTCCATCAAATATATATATACATATATATATATATATATATATATATATATATATATATATATATATATATATATATATATATATATATATGTATGTATATATATATACATATACATGTCTGTGTGTGTATGTGTATGCACGCGTATGTATGTGTGTATAGGTGTGTACGTGCGAATGTGCCGAGTGTGTTATTTCGAAGTTTTCCTTCTCCTAGGCCAGTGGCACTACCACGAAGTCTAGTCTATCCTATTATTTAAAATCTAAATTTGTCATAGCAGTATTACATAAACTGACCAGAACCGCACAATGCTATCCTACGCATACGCTAATCGCCAGGCGCATTATGAATTCCGGCACTTAAGTCTGTGAGAGGATGAAACTGCAATCTGTTGAGTACAAACCGCGTTAAAGGCTGAGATAATGAGTCGTAAGGCGCTTTTACTTGTTCCTCCGCTTAAAATGGACTTCAAAATGTTGCCGAGTCCTTCGACCGCCATCAAGTGTTTCCCCCTCTCACACCCCTCTCTTTCTCTGCCCCTTCTATCTCTCTGTTGCTCTCGCTTTTCTTTTCACTTTATTTACTTGCACTATTTGTATGTTTAGCTAGAATTTAAAAAATGAAACTAAAATGTCAATTGTCACACCTGTAGAAGAAGCACCCTTGAAATAACATTCGTTATATTACTTATAATGCACACTCGACTTTAAAACTATTTAGCAGTATTCCACCAATTTGAAATACTGAATGCGTGTACATTATACTACTACTACCACTACTACTACTACTACTACTACTACTAATAATAATAATAATCTATTACTAACGTAGATTTGTGTGTCTTTTTGTCTAAAACCGAAATCTTTTAATGCTCAATTCAGTTTACTATAATATTTCAGACATGTGTTATTGGGAAGTGAGAAGAAAAACAACTACATGGACGCTTCAGAAGACTGACAAGAGAAGTAAATAGCTGGACATGGCCAAGAAAAGGACACTTGAACAGTGAAACGGAATCTTTACTGAGAGCTGCACAGAAAAATGCGATTTGGACAAACTACATTAAAGCTAAAATAGATAAAACCCAAGAAAACAGTAAATGCAGACTGTGTGGACAAAGAGACGAAACAGTAAATCATATAATATGTGAATGTAGCAGACTCGCCCAAAAAGAATACAAGAACAGACATGACAGTACACCGGGAACTGTGCGAACAATTGAATTTCGAATACGCAGACAAATGGTACAAACATAAACCAGAAACAGTACTGGAAAACAGAAAACCACAAACTTATCTGGGATATGGATATACAAACAGATAAACTTATACAAGCAAGGAAACCGGATGTTATAATAATTAACAAGAAGGAAAAATCTTGCAAAATCGTATTCTTCGTCGTTCTAGCAGACAACAGAGTGAAAATCAAAGAAACGGGAAAACGAAGCTAATACACGAAACTAGCCAGAGAGCTGAAAGGAATATGGAGCATGAAGAAAGTCAGTATAATACGAATAATCGTAGGAGCACCAGGAACAATCCCAAACTCCCTGGAAAAAAGACTGGCAGAAATTGGAATCAACGGGATCATTGAAACTATACTAAGGACGGCAATGATCAAAACAGCTGCAATCTTAAGAAACATCATTGAATGCGGAAACCAACCCGCATAAGCTACGAAGGGTCACATTGAATCTACAATAGGAAGAAAAGAAAACCACAAAAAGAATACCACATTACAAACTAAAAAACAGAAAATGCAAGAAACATCACTTCATGATCCCCCCACCAATAAATACACCGGTCTCAGCTGACACAACACAAAAATTAACCAATGAACAGAAATAGCAAGGAACACCATAAGCTCCCCCGCTCTCTTCCCCGCTCCCACCCACCCCAAAAAATGGTACCAGCCTAGGCTGACACCACACAAAATATTTGCATAGGGTCAAGGAGGATGAGAAGACCGAGGAGGGACAGTTCAAACCAGACCTCCAAATCTCAGAGAAGACCAATGATTCTTACCAGCGAAAAATCAATAGTAAACGGCTGTTGCGATACTGCAAGGTTATTTGCGGTGGCTATCGAAAAGAAGTGGAAAATGCTTGAAATCTCAGACTCCAGAGAATACAACCGGTTGTCGGTGAGTTATTACTGTTGACCTGTGTGAAAACTCCTAGTGAGTACAAATAATTATAATAATAATAATAATAATAATAATAATAATAATAATAATAATAATAATAATAATAATAATAACAATAATAATAATAATAATAATAACAGCAACAATAAACACGTATTAGCTCTAAAACTATGGGCTAGAATTGCACCCCAGTTTGCATAAAAAGTTCTTTGAATACCGGATGAAAGAAAATTAAGACTAACTACGATACTTAAAATGTCCCAACAGACATTAACATGAGTAGATTTAAAGCTATTACATTTTAGTGTTATTAATCAGCTAACTGTGAGAAATAAAATAAAAATTGTATTAATTACTAGTGGGATCCCTGCAGGGGCATTGCTCTGGAAAACCGTAGGATCCAAGAAACTTATGCTCCCACCTCTGAACACCATATAAATATTTTTACTCGATATTTACTTAGCTATAAATACTAATTGTAATGTTCTGTAAGTATTAGATCCATAAATAATATTCCAACGTTAGTATCATTTCTATAATTACAAAAGGCGATAATGTTTTTACTTTGGAGGGGGGGGGGGTTAAAGTAATTAAGTCTATACACAAGCACTGGTAGGAAGGTAATGTCTGATAGAAAAAATACTTGCCGTGCAGGATTGAACCTTCAACCTTCAGAAGACTGTCACTATACTATATGACCCCCCAGTAGATGAGGTAATTCTTAGGAAGATGGTCTCATGTCGACAGAAAAGACACTATACTACCTCCGGAAAAAGAAAAAAGTAATTTTGGGGGATACTACCCCCTCTCCCCAAAAGAACACACAATGATGGTATCATGACAACAGAACATATACTATACTACGCCCCTGAATTGAGAATTGAAAAATAGTACATAAGTCTGAAATAGTATAGTAAATTGAACTGAGCATTAAATATAGTGTAATAGTACTATTAATAGAAGTAATATGGTATTTTCGGTTTTAGACAGACAGATACCTAATCTCTAACTAACAATAGATTATTGAAAAAACGTAAGAGCGAGCGATGTTTCTGACAAAGGGGGAAGAATCTATCTATCTAAAACTTATTGTTAGCTATTTTTCCCCATTGAATACTATTTTTTAGCTCTTTACACCAAGCGGGTTCATCCCTTGTCTGGAGCGATTTCCATGAATAAAAAAGGAAAAACGTATCTTTAACCGTAACTCTCACTAAGATGGGTAGCTTGGACCACCCACTCCCACATTACACGGAAGAATATAATAAAACTAACATAAAAATAAAGTGAGCTATAAAACTTCCTTTTGTGTTTTTCGGGTCTTCAATTGTAAACCACCTGTGAGGAAAAAGTGCCACAAGAAATATGAAGAGAATTCTTCAATGGAAGAACACGTGTTTCCTTATTTTGTCTTATATAACTTCCAGCAAAGAAATATTGCTAACCATGGTACACTTTTATCATTGTAGGTTTAGCTTAGTGGTTGTTTTATTTTTTAGTTTTTTAGTTAGGCTTGTGCTTTTTATTTGGGCAACAAAAACGTCTGGCTATCTTGAACTTGCGTTTACTATTTCTATCACGTATTATGAGTTTTTGGTACTCGTATGACGCACCATGCTTCCGTGACTTCGCATCGTCAACGTTCGGGCAGGTTTCGGAAGCGCTGACAGTTGACGAGGCGAAAACTACCAAACGCTAAATTTAAGACTGGCAGCCGATAAATTACGACAAAGAAAATCAAACTAAAATGCATTTATAAAAATAAAGAACGTACAAACCATAGCGAAACAACTGTTATTAATTAGATGTTTATTTTTGTTTGTTTTTGTCAAAGAAACCATTGTTGATCATTTTTTTTAAATAATGTTTTTTTGTTTGTGTACCGGAAACATTATAGATTTTTTTTTTTAATTGAACGCGATTAATTTCTACCAAAAGTTATCGGCTGCTTGGTTAATAGTTTCGTCAACTATCGGGCGCTTCCAAGACCTGCCCGAACGTTGACGACGCGAAGTCACGGAAACATGGTGCGTCATCTATAAGAGTAACATTTTTTTTAATTTGAAAATGGCGTCGCACATTTCGATGTGAATGTTTTTTCTTACATACAACACCGAGTCTTCTCGAATAGACATCCATTTAATACTGGACAGGCTCACCGTAGCTTGACTTCGATAATCTAACGGGAACCTGTGTGACAATGAGATCATAACCGTATGCGTGATGTTTGCCTCTTAAACCCAACATCACAGAAGAAGAAATCGTGGCCATTGAAAAAAACCCAGAGAGCAACAATAGTCTGATCATACAACCGGCAGACAAAGATGATGTTACGATGATGATGGATAATAGAAGTCGGTGTAGCCGTAAAAATGATTTGCTGACTTGAAGATGTGGTTATAGCAAAGTGAAGAAATATACAACACTGGAAACTTTGTGGCGTGATATTTTAAAGTTAGCATTTTTCCTGTGTTGAAGCTCCGTGTTTCTCTCTCCACTCCCCACTCTCTCTCTCTTTCTTTGTTTCTCTCTCGTTCGCTTTATTTCTCTCTTTTTTCTTTCCTTTTATTTATTTCTCTATCCCTCTCTTTCTCTCTCACACCATACGTCAATTTGCTTGTGTGTTCTCCTGTGTCTAATACTTTTCAACTGATGACCTCGTTTTTTTTTGTTTTTATGTTTATTGCTCGTATAGCTGTTCACATCGCAGGGGAAAAAATCTATTTCACCGTTTATATGTAGATAGTCAGTTACTTTCGGTGTTCTCTTTTCCACTCATCACCCCATTCTTTTAATTCCCTAGATTTAAATTGTGGCGTGCTATCCAATAACATTACTATAAATATACCGTGCTTATAGAAGTTTTTCCCAAAGAATAGTAACCATACTTATATTCATATTTGACCATAAAAGCCTTTGACAATCGTAAACCTGCGTCTTGTATTCATAGCACATAGGCTTCTTTTTGAAAATGGTACGTAAATGCCGATGTGAATTTGTTCCTATATATTTTTCTGATTTTCTGCTCTGGTCTAGACATGCGCATAGTATGCATTTTTGACGCCCCTTTTTACTGTGTTTGTCTATGCGAGCCCAGCATACTTTTACACTGGAATCGTGAGGAGGATTACAGCCAGATGAGTTCTAGAAAAAGTCATCGGTTGTAAACGGCTGTTGCAAGAAGGCAAGGTGATTTGCAAAAATGAACGAAACAAGAAAAGAATACTGGAAATACGGTGAGACTTGTTGCCACTCGAGGGCACACTCCCTGTTTTTTTGTTGTTTTAATTATATCCGAGTTCGAGTAGTGTGTTTGTTGCTGTAATCTTTTGGTAATATTTTGGGGATCACAATACTAATTCCACGTAGAACTATTCCGCATTAACCTTCGTTTGTGTCTGGTTGACATTTTTTACTATTTTCTTTAATCTATGATAATGTTTTGGCCTCAGGGGACCATTAATCATTATTTATTTCTTACTAAGGGTCTCCACACAATTCATTACCACTGGTATAAACATACCAGTGTCCCTTGGGGTCACACTGACAACAAATCTCCCAGATGTCCTGTATTCTCTACTTCCTTCGTTTACAATATAAAAGTTAGCGTAGACAAAACATAGGGGGGTGGACTTTGTGGACAACGAGACAGAAAGGTAAACCACATCATAAATGAATGCAGCAAGCTATCTCAAACAGAATACAAACCATATATGTTTGGCCTGGGAAGATAGTGCACTTGGAATTGTGACAATAAGCTTCCTCGCGATTCCTGGGTAAAAGTATGCTGGACTCGTATAGACAACGGTATTAAAATAAGTGTAAAAGAATACATACCATGTTTATATCAAGACCAGAAGAAAAATCGGAAACACAAATTATTTTGCGTTCTCGCAACAGCCGTTTATCATTAAATTCACATTGATATAGGCCTATGACTTTCTTGAGTGACAGTAAGCCTCTCCCCTTTGAGATCTGGATGGTTCTTTACCTTGTCGGTCTTTCTATCCTCTCAGCCCTTTCACGGTAATTTTCTGTGGTATCAATCAATATTGGTTCCACCGATTTTTAGGAGGGGCGAAAGAGTAGTGTAATATCATAGGATTTTATATATATATATATAACCACGTGGTCTCAGTTCTTTTAAAATCGTCTGAGTGTGTTCCCTCTATACTTCTAGTTTTTTTTAAAAAGAAATTATATTTTATTACAAATTACCTGTGATTAGTAAGCGCCACATGTGGCTTGAACATTCCAAGATTTTTATTACTATTTGTTCTGTTTTCATCAGTGCCGTCGTTTGTATGCTACTAAACTTCCCTCTGATTTTCGTACATTCTAAGTTTTTTTAGAACTGGTCTTAGTCCTCATACAATTATTGGTATTCCGTTTGTTTTCTTCTTGTTTTATATCCCTTTAAGCTCTCTGACAAGCTCCATATATTAACAATTTGGCAGTGTTCTTTTTTCTTTTTGTTGATTACTATTATGCTTGATATTCTTGGTTCGATGCGTTAATCCATCTTCATTTCCATGTCCCAGATGCTTTTATGTTTCGTTTTTCACCACTAGCCTCGTTTTGTGCTCATAGCACTTGTCTGTATGCTCAAAGTGCAGTCGTTTGCTCAGTTCCCATTGCATCATCTTCCCAGCTAAATCATATATGTTTTCTATTTCTTTTTGAGCTAGCTGGCTGCATTCACTTATGATGTCGTTTACCGTTTCGTCTCTTTGTCCACAGAGTTTATATCCGTTGTTTTCCTGTTTTGCTGACTTTTGTACAGTGTTTTGATCGCGTTATTTTTTCTTTGCAGCTGTCAGTAGTGACAGCGTTTCTGTTCTCAGTTCTCCTTTTCCGTAACCATGTCCATGTTTTCTGATGTCCACTATTTTTGTTCCGTTTTTGCTTATCCACGTAGATCAGAGCTGCATAACCTTATTTTCCTTGTAGACCCCCTCCCTGAGAACTTTTTCCTCATTTCCGGATTCGATGTATGCATATATAATTTTTAACACCAACCATTACAAATAAATGTTTATTAACATATGCGCACTATGTTCATGAACATAAACATAAATTTAGAGCGAATTAAAATGTTATAAATGACATACAAATAATGGAAACCAATAAGAAATATTTATCTATATGAGCTCAGAAATAGCGAAAATGGAATACCACATACGCTATGGTCGAACGTCTGACAGCCTGGCATACTAACCAATGAAAGCAGAGTTTATCTCTATTACATCCTTTTTTACAATTATTATACAATCACAATAACATTGTTATACATATTATTATTATTATATTCAACGGATTTTCATATGGACGCATTTTTTTAACATAGTTCACCCCAAACAAGGCTAGCTGCAACTGTAAACGTAAAGGGCTACTGAGAATTAGGGTGAAAGGTTTGGTTGTCATCCTTAATTGGGAGCTGTGCAGCGATATGCTTGTTTACGTTAGTTTTACATTTCTTCATGTCGGTACAGTCGGGGAAACACGGAGCAGGTAGGGAGTTCCAAAGGCTGGAAGCACGATGAAAGAAGCTATTGGAGTGGAAGGCTCTCCGGCATCTGGGAACCTCCACAGTGAATGGATGGGATTTAGCTGATTTTAAGGTTGGTCTAGTGTATTTACGTCGAGAAGGCACCAGAGCAGCAACAGCATCGGAGCAAAATCCATTGAAGTTCTTGTAAAACAAGCACAAGGTTGTAACATTGCGGCGATGGGACAGAGGCTAGAGCCTGGTGGATAGTGAGGGACCTATTAAGTTGGTGACTCTTTTTGGGGTCTTGTCTAAGATGGAGAGACTCATGGATGGTACACTAGCCCAGATGTGGCAACAATACTCCATGCATGGGCGGATGTAGAGATATAGGATACTGTCATGTGTGAGAAGTTTACTAGCACGTTAGAGGGAGCCTCTTCTTTGTATCAGCCTTAGCAATGTCTTCAATGTATTTATTCCAATTTATGTTACCTGTGAATGTTAGGCCGAGAAGTTTGAACGTTGGACTCTCAAGTAGAGTGTTATTTTCCATGGCAATTGGTGGTTGAAGAGGTTTCTTGTAGTTGTTTAAAGAAAGGAGCTTTGTCCTAGCAGCATTAAATGTTACAACACATTTATGACCCTATATCACTACAGATGGAGGTCACCTTCTAAAGATTTGGCCATTATCTCAGATATGTGCGCGTCCGCCTTGTCCACATTACGAGAGTAGAGCGTGGTGGTTTTAGCAAATATACCCATCTCAGACACAATGTCACCAGGGAAGTCGTATATGAAAATTAGCAACAATGAAGGTCTAAGAATCGACTACTAGGGTAAACCTGCATTTATATCATGCTATTTGGATGAACAGCCATCGAGGACAACCTGAATCTTTCTTTTGGTTGAGAAGGATCTCATTATATTAAATACTCGTCCAGTAATACCATATGAATGCATTTTTATGAGAAGCCATTTATGCCAGACCTTGTCAAAGGCTTTGTATATATCATGCGCTACCACTCTAGCTTCACCTGCCTTGTCAAGTGTATGGTATATGCGTTAAGAGATGACCGTTAGGATATCATCAGTAGACTGTGCTTGCCTAAATCCATAACGATATGCCGGGCTATCGCTAGATTGATTAAGGATTCAAAGATTTTAGCGAAGATCGGGAGTAGACTAATGAAGCGATAATTCTGTGGGTCAGTTCTACCTCCAGAATTATTGAAGACTGGTACAACAAAGGCAATTTTCGAGCTATCAGGGAAGCAAGATTTGGCGAAGCATTTTTTGTAGAGTTTGGAGTGGAGTTTAAAGCGAAACGCTGGGCAAGTAGTTCAGCTTTATCAGTTGCCGTGAGAACGACAACATTGTGGTTTGATAGCGGGGGAATTATTGATTGTCCATTGTTCACCACATTATTGGATGCGTTTTCTCAATATACATTCCCTTTGCTTTACCTATCACTGCCTTACAATTTTTCTTGACGCTATAAATTTCTGTCTATTTGTAGTTGACATATAGCGGCCGAATTGTCGGAATGATTGCCTCTGTGCAATACCAGCTGCACATTTCGAGGTGAACCATTGTGTTGAGTAAGGGTTTGCTGTAGAATTTTCGCATGGGGACATATGCTTCAATGTCTGCTTTGACCCATTCGGTTACCTGATTTGCGCAATGATCAGCAGTGAGATAAAAATTCTCACTCCATGGAGTGTAACTGATGTGATCTCTGATGAGATCAAAATCAGCTTGTTTGTAGTACATCGTCGTTTTGAGCAACAGTTCATCAACCTTAGGACTAGATTTTAGGGTGATATCAATCATTACCACAAAGTGATCAACATTCCCGGGCGGCATATGGGCATCCGTCACACAAGCCTCGAACAGGTAAAGAAGTCAGGCTTGCTGATCCACACGATCAAGGAGGCAGGTCGGGAAAATGACAGTCTGTGAGAGGGAGTGCGCTATGGAGAAACTATACGTGGAATTACCAGCTGCGTCAGTATAGCTGGAGAATCCAATCCAGTCACGGTGATGTGCATTTAAATACCCAGATACATGTATTTAGACGCTCAAGTTAAGTGACAGTGCTGTATCTATGCTTTCAGAGAGTTAAGCAGGGTACACTCCTGAGTCAAAGGAGAATGGTATAAGAAATATAAGTAACTAACGCTATGATGTAAGGTTAATCTAAAGCACATGTATGCTTGGCCATCTGATTGTAGCCTATGTTCTCTAGTTAAGGGGAGGTTGTTCCGAACATAAACCCATAGCCCGTGCATGTTTGTGAGAATCTTTACGGTAGAGTGGGAAGTATTCAGTCATGTCAAAATTGTGTGAGAAGATTGAGGATTGTAGGTTTGTTTCACTTAGTGCTAGGATACCCGGGGAGTTTACTAGGAGAAAGGTTTCTACATCGTTATGTTTGTTATAAGCCCCCGGATATTTGTGAATGCTAGCCTTAAAGGCGACGGCGAAGATAATTTTCGGTGGGTGTCTGGTTTAGGTTTATTTCTTTTTCTTTGTATTGTTATTTTGTTTTAAGATAGAGTTGGGAGGGCAAAGTAGGTGCTTGTTTAATGCCAATAAGCTCACACATCAAGACCATTAGTCAACATCTGATCCATAGAGGTTGTGGCATCGGGAAAACCCATCGGGGATGACTGTAGGGTCTCTTTCCATGCGCAACATGGCACGTACATCTACCCACGATATTATACAACTGTTTATGGAGCAGCCGTTCTTAGCGCTACCTAAGAGTTTGAGCTCCTGCACTACTAGTCGGAAACAGCAGTCGGACAAGCTGTCTAACCTGTATCCTCAACCTGTCGAAACAAGAGCGAGCCAGACTAGTCATGTGAGACTTAGTGATGAAAAAACTTCCCCCAAGTTGCCCAGATAGAGAGAAAGAAAGACGGCGTCCATTGTTCTAGTCGGGAAACAAGGCCAATCACTGGGTGTCTTTGAGGTATCTCTGCGTTAGTACGTCTGCCCCTAGCTAATAAACCGAGGAGTGCAAAGGCCGGGCGATAGTAGAGCCCATTAACTCCTTAAGCAATTTTAGGTTTGCAAACCGTATATTTTGTTAGAGACTCTAGCTCTAGGAAGGTTGTCGATCAGGACTAAGAGGCCTTACTCCTCAAACGGTTTGCTACCATGAACCCCTAAAGTACATTTTTTGTGGACCTTCTTAAAGCTTCTGTTGACTCTAAAGGTCCATGTGGATTCCGTTTGGGAATCCTTGATATATATTATTTCATTTACCATTTTTATTTTCTCGACTTTTTATTTCCCATTTCGCGGTTCTTTGTATTGTTCGCCTTGACGCTGTTTTGAGGGTAGTGGTAATTAACTTGTCTGTATTTGGCATTATGTTATTATCATCATTTTTATTATTACTATCTCTACTCACTAGGAGTTATCACACAAGTCATCGTTAGTGATTTCTCACCGACACAACCGGTCGTGTTCCCTGGAATCTTTGTGACAACGAGCTTCCCCAAATTTACAGTCCACAATTGATTTCGCGCTGGCAACGACCATTGGTCTTCCCTCGGATTTGTATGGCGAAAAGCCCACCACCACCGAGATCCCAGCACGCTCGGCACTTTTCCAGTGGAGGTCTGGTTAGTGCTCTCCCTTCTCGCTCTTTCCATCCTCCTTGACCCTCTATTATTATTATTATTATTATTATTATTATTATTATTATTATTATTATTATTATTATTATTAGTAAGTTATTATTATTATTGTTATTATGTTATTATTATTATTATTTACTCACTAGGAGTTATCACACTGGTCATCGTCAGTGGTCACCCACTGCCGACAACCTGTGGTATTCCCTGGAGTCCGAGTGACAACAAGTCTCCTCAGGCCTCCAGTATGCTCCACCTCTTTTCGTTCATCACCGCTGATGACCTTGCGGTAATCGCAACAGCCACCTACCAACGATTTCCCGCTAATAAGGGCCATTGGTCCCCTCTGGGGCCCGAGTGGCAACAAGCCTTCCCAAGGTCCCAGAGCTGTCCGCGCTCTTCCAGTGGAGGTCTGGTTTGCGCTTTCCCTCCTCGACCCTCTGTCCATAACTTTGTGGCGTCAGCCTATGCTTCCATGTGTTTGTTCTCCATTCGTTGCTTATGTGGGTTGGTTTCCGCATTCGAGGACATTTCTCAGGATTGTAGCTGTTTTGATCATTACTGTCCTTTGTATGGTCTCAGTTATCCCTTTGATTCCTATTTCTCCCAGTCTTTTCTCCATGTTTTTGGGGACTGTTCCTAGTGCTCCTATGATTATTGGTGTTATACTGACTTTCTTCATGTTCCATATTCCTTTCAATTCTCTGGCAAGTTCAGTATATTTGCTTCTCTTTTCCGTCTCTTTGATCTTCACTCTGTGTTCTGCTGGAACGGCAAAGTCCACGATTTTGCAGGATTTTTCTTTCTTGTTGATTATTATCATATCCGGTCTCCTTGCTGTTATGGGTTTGTCTGTTTGTACATTCATATCCCATATGATTTTGTGTTTTTCTTTTGTAGTACAGTTTCTGGTTTGTGTGTGTACCGTTTTTTTGCATATTCGAAATTCAGTTGTTTGCACATTTCCCGGTGTACTTCTTTCCCCATGCTGTCATGTCTGTTCTTGTATTCCCTTTGTGCTAGCTTGCTGCATTCACTTATTATATGATTTATCGTTTTGTCTCTTTGTCCACACAGTCGGCATTTGCTGTTTTCCTGGGTTTTATCTATCTTTGCTTTAATAAAGTTTGTCCTAATCGCATTTTTCTGTGCGGCCGTCAGCAGAGATTCCGTTTCTCTGTTCAGGTGTCCTTTTCTTAGCCATGCCCAGCTGTTTTCATTGGCTTCATCGCTTGTGAGTCTTGTAAAGCGTCCATGTAGTTGGTTTTCTTCCCACTTTTCCTTTCTTGTCTTTTTGTTTCTGGGTTCAGTACTTCCGGGGTTGTTTGTTGGGCTGGTGTCTCTTGCTGTGGTGATCAGTCTTTCCGTGTTCTGGGTTACATATTTCTCCAGCTCTTTTTTGGTGTCTTCCACACAGTCTTCTATACTTACCAGTCCTCTACCTCCTTCATTTCTTTTCACGTAGAGTCTGTCCGTGTCGTCTTTTGGGTGCAAAGCATTGTGCATAGTCATTAGTTTTCTTGTTCTTTGGTCAAGGTGCTTGAGTTCTTCTTTGGTCCAGCCTATGAATGGTCCAGAGTATCTTATTAGTGATACAGCCCATGTGTTTATCCCTTTTACTAGGTTTCTGCTATATAGTTTAGTTTCTAAGAGTTTCCTTGTTCTTCGTAGATATTATTTTCCAATCTTCTCTTTCATTTCTGTATATTTGATTGTGTCTGCTTCCAGAACTCCCAGGTATTTGTAGCTATCATGTTCTCCTAGCGCCCTCATCTCCTCTTGGTTGGGGAGTTCTATACCTTCTGTTATCTCCAGTTTTCCTTTTTTGATCTCTAGCAGTGCACATTTTTCTATTCCAAACTCCATTTGGATATCCTGGCTGAATATCCTGGTTGTGTTTATCAGCTTTTCCAGTTCTTTTTTGTTTTTTGCAAACAGTTTAAGGTCATCCATGTACATCAGGTGGTTTATTCTTTGTTCTGTATCCGTAAACCTGTATCCGGCGGCAGCATCATCATCATCATCATCATCATCATCATCATCATCATCATCATCATCATCATCATCATCATCATCATCACCACCACCACCACCATCACCATCACCATCACCATCACCATCACCATCACCATCACCATCATCATCATCATCATCATTATTATTATGTTATTATGTTACTAGCGTGACCCATGTAAATTACACGAAATTATATTTTTAATACTAATTATCTTGTTTCTAACCTATACATGTTTGAATAAAATATGATAAGATTTGGACTTGTATATTTATTTTTTGAAATATGAACAATACATGAAACAATTTACAAAACTTCTTTATATACAATATTTCTAGTGAAGGTAATATTTCGACGACTAAACCTTACTTTGTAAATGTTTTCGATTAAATTAAAGTTGGCTCCAATTCATGAATATTTATTTACTCCTCTCCAGGAGTTAGGCACAATGCCAGTTTTATCTTACTCCCACAAGTAATATGTGACCCAAGGTCGGGTTGGGAAAGTGGGGTTTGAAAGCCAGCGCTCGAGAAAGTGAGCACTCTAGCCATTAAAAATTGCCTGGGCAGCCCCGTCGGCATTCCCCGGTAGGGCCGACTCAGACAGTAAGCAATAAACTTACTCCTCCCCAAAGAGGAGAGGCAAAGCCTGGGAGGGTGCACCTCCTAGAACTGCACAGGACCGGCAAAAGATTCGGAAGGTCGTTGCTTTTAATGTAAGCATGACACACAAAATCACACACGCTATTGTATTAATATGTGTCTTCCCAGTCGTCCCCTCCCTACGTCTCTTCCCCTTCCCCTCGAAATGTAGAAAAAATGTTAGAGGTTGGTTGGGATCGAACTATAAACCAGTCGGGCCGAAGTTAAAAATACTACGTCCCTAACCGTTGCGCCAAAGGGAAATACTTGACAACGTTTCTAAAATTAGGCGAGTTGAATGTTTTTCCAGATCTAGGTGCGGTACGCATGCGCAGAGCTTTTGCCGGAAGCGTGACACACGAACACACACGCTATCGTATTAATATATAGATTATTATTATGTTATTATTATTATTATTATGTTATTATTATCATTATTATTATTGTTATTTATTTCTTATGTGTTTGTTAGGGTTAGAGTTTAGACATCTATCTTTTTAACTATATTATCAATTTCTCCCCCTAAAAATATTCTTCAGATTATATACACCATTTACACAATATTGATCTATTATACTAAAGCTAGGTTAAGCAATGTCTATTTTCCTAAATACTTTAATGACAGAAAATGTATGCAAAAATGTTTCTCAGCTTTAAGATTGACTTACACTTGAATAAAATCCATTTTAATTATTCTAATTAGCCGTAATTTGTAATTAATTAAACAACTTACTTTGTTGTCTATGTATTTATTTCGCTCTTTCTCACTGTACATCGATATAATCATTCTCTAATAGTTGTAATGGCTCTGTGAGCATTTAGAAAAAGAGGGTTTTTTAAAATCTAATTTACATAGTGTGTTCGTATACCCGTAAACACGTGTGTAAATTAGATAACAAAATAATAGGTATCTTAACTTCTATATTATTTATAAGAGTAATCTAGAAGTAAATGGGCTTATTATTTTTGTTATACAAGAATAATTTCTTAACAGATATATACCCGTGTATCGATTTTTGAATGTAATCAAAGTTGCACAAATAAGGGTCACGGGTAGTCTAGAATACAGTTAAAATGCTGTTTCATGTTTCATACTGCTATTCCCAAAAGGCTCTCATAACTCGTTTTTTACCATATTTTCTGGATACACCCAATTTCAACACAAAATGTTCTACACTTTCTGGCTCTAAAATATATATTAGTCTATTAAAACATAAATAAATGTTTGATAGGTTTAGTTGTTGACATCTCTCCATCAGATCGGCATAATCACGTTGAAATCCAGGTTCTCGTTAAATCACCGAAATTAAGCAACGTTGAGCCTGGTCAGTACCAGATGGGTGACCATTTGGGAATACCAGACGCTAAAATAGGAGAGTAGGAAGTGGACCTTGGCTTTACTTTCGGCAGCCTCGTAACTATCGCTTCCCTTATTTTGCTCTTTAGTCCTCACATTCCATGAGCGATGTTTCTGACAAAGGGGGAAGAATTGCTGTTTTCTGGATTATAACTTTTATCGTTGGCTAGTTTTTGACCTTCAAGTGGTATTTTTTTAGCTCCTTACATGAAGTGGCTTCACACATCGTCTGGAGTGATTTCCATAATAAAAAAAGTATGTAGGAGTACGTCGACACCTCCCTGCAAAGTCTGCAAAAACATAATGCTGCTGGACTGTGGAACTCCCTCCCTGCTCCCTGTTTTTCTGACGGTACTTACATGCAGACATTTAAAACTAATGTAAAAAGACATCTCGCTGCACAGCTCCTAATTTAGGTTGCCCCCCTCCCAACCATAAAAATAAAAATAAAAACTTTCACCCTAATTCTCAGTAGCTCCTTACGTCTACGGTGTTTGGTGTGAACTATGTTAAAAATAATTTAAAAAATAAAAAATAACGACGTCATCTCCCTTGAACGGGATATATATGTGACTGGGACCGCTTGTGAATTTGATATTCCTTAGAAACTTCCTCCGAAGGAGGAAGCTGGTTATCCATGTAGTGTGAATGCCGCTTCGTTTCGTGTCATTTTTTTTTTTAGATCGAAGGGAAATGTTAAACTTTCCACAATTATTATGTAATTTTCTGGGTTTTTTTTTTTATCGTTACGCGAGTTTATACTTCTCTTTGTTTAATGTTTTCGTAAGAATAATCTCAATATTCTCGCGGACAGTTTCCCCTTTGGATTAAACGTTCATGTTTGATCTGCAATTATTTAGCGTATATGTGGGAATACTATGGCTAATGCATCTCGTTTATAACTGACAGCACCGCTGTTCTGTCTCTATTAATATTCTTGTAGCGTATCTCACTGGTTCGGTTGTTCCTCGATGGGTTTCGCGGAAAATTGATCATACCACTTGGCTAGCGTAGACAATCAGCGGCGGTGTCTAACCCGGAATAAAGTGTGCGAGAAGACCTGCTGTGTTCACCAGTCGTTCAAGGCATTCTTCCTCATTTTCTTTCATCTCCCTTGTGTTTTATATCCTCGGTAATATATTCCTTTTCTCTTTGAGATAACGTGAACTTATAGTCAAATTGTCTCAGATGCATCTCTGGCAGAAACTTTGTCGGTCAATGGCACGTCAGTCTGAGATAATATTTGAATCGCTTAAATACGTAGATTTAAGGGGCGCATCTTTATTTTAAATGCGTCTGAGCATCGCTATGAAATGATGTCACCGTTTGTTGGTCTGTCACGCTTAAGTTTGAAATATAATTCTCGTCAATCTGTCATGTTAAAGGTTGATATAGACTATTTATTGATCTCTAACGTTTAAGTTTAAAATATAATTTTCGTCGGTCTTTTTTAAAAACTTATCACGTCTTATCAAAGCCTATATGCCACTCGAGGATAAGAGTTATTGGGTAGGACAGGTAACCGGTAAGACGCCGATGGCAGTTGTAACGATGGTTTTAACTGGTAGAGAAATTACTTGTTTAAGAGAAAGGTTCAACAAGTATTTGTTTACGTTAGACTTGAAAACGGCAATGTTATAGTCAGTTGGGAAGCAGCCCCGCGACACCGTGTACCACAGACGGGCAGCTCTAGAAAAGAAACTCTCTACATAGACATTCCGCTCAGTTCTAGGTACACAAGGGGAGAAAGGAAATTTATTGACAGTAGTTGTAGCTAGACGAGTTTTTTGTTGTAAATGTTTTACAGGAGGGAACTATAGAATGAAGCTCAGTCGATCACTTGCCATGAAAGTAACGATAGAGTAGAGAAAGACTAGCAACGTCTCTTCTGTGAGAAAGAGGCTGTAGGGTGGGAAGAGAACATCGGTCACTACATTTCTGAGTCGGTTTTACACTCTTTCAAGAAAGGAGAGGGTGCTCTGAGCGGCACCTCCCCAGATGTGGCAACAGTACTCTATGCTTGGTTAAAGAATATTCATTGATATGTCACGTTTAAGTTTGAAATATAATCTGCGTCGGTCTATAAAGTTAACTTTCGATATAGAATATTCATTAGTTTGTCACGCTTCAGTTTGGAATACCATTTTCGTCGATCTGTAATGCTTAGTTTTAAATATCATTTTAGTTGGTCTGTCACGCTTAAGTTTTCTATAGGACTCCTTTTGGACTATACGTGAAGAAATATTTAATAAATTCTTATATGTGTATTCTGGTTATATATTTTGTAAAATTGTTAGCAATTCTTTTCAAGCTCTGTTTTCTTTAGTAAACATTGAGCTTTTTATTTTGCGGATTTTAATAAAATTTTCCTTAAATAAAAAAAATATTTTAAAATACTTTTTATAAAACATTTTTTAGATAATTTCAGGCACAAATAAATTTTTAATTTATATATATATATATATATATATATATAT
This sequence comes from Sepiola atlantica, assembly GCA_963556195.1. Classification (NCBI taxonomy): domain Eukaryota; kingdom Metazoa; phylum Mollusca; class Cephalopoda; order Sepiida; family Sepiolidae; genus Sepiola; species Sepiola atlantica. Next base: position 82,416,158 of record OY744528.1, read on the forward strand.
ATATATATATATATATATATATATAGAGAGAGAGAGAGAGAGAGAGAGAGAGAGAGAGAGTATTGCGAATTGTACCTCATATATAGAGATAGGATGCTAGTTTGCTTGATGGATTGCTGGAAATTGTAATAAGGTTTGGCAGCTGATTCTGCCACGTCTCTTCGAGAGTCGGAATAATCTTTTAGAAAAACGTGGCTCGTTAGGTTACCCATTAAGCGCGAATTACATTGTTAGAGGAAAAAGGCGACCAGACTTGCACTTAGGACTTAACCGAACGACGTCAAATTCAGCGAAAAGTATTATCCCCGCGGTAACGAGAGTTTATAATCAGAATTCGCTAAGCATTCTCCACTTGGTATGAAAATACGAGCTGAAAAAGGCCTTCATTTGCAGGGTATTTTAGAAAAATATGATAATAGTTTTAATATTTTTCAGAATCATTTAAGGTGTCTAATAGCTGTAAAATGAAACGGATAGCTGTTTCTGTGTATTATTCGTGGGGTTGAGAGCTGGAGACTATGGATACCTAGAAAGCACCAGAATATTGGGAGAGAGTGAGCTTCATCATAATTATTCGTGTCGAATTACAAAAATCGGAAATCTTACTTGCAGTGCAGTGTTCGTTGAATAACTTGAAGGTCGTGAGATAGAGAATTGCGACGAAAATATGGAAGCAGTGGCTAACAGGAATGATAAGTTTGGGAAACACTGCTCTACGCTAGATCTCCCTCTGTCTCTTTTTATCTCTTCGCCTATGTGTTAAATAACATGAACATTTGTGATAAAATTCCCTATTTTTTATAATGGAATATTCGTATTTTCCGTTTTATAGTTATTTTTATTAGCTTTAATAATAAGATAGAAACTGCATAACATATAGTGAGAGAGGATGAAAATAATCAAGGGAGGACCGAGAGCGCTCTATCCCTTAATAGACTTCAAAAACGGCCTATGCTGGAAATCTCATTTCTTTGATCAATCATAACTCAAAAACCAATAAACCAAATTAGTTAAAACTTTGCACAATTTTTTTTTGATAGGTTCTATAAGTGTGTAGAATTTCAGCATCATTAGTCAAGGCAACGCAGAGATCCAGAAAGGTCAGGCATAATTTTGTATTATCCGTGTGTACGTACGTACGTACATACGTACGTAGTATGTGCCACCCTGTATCTCACCAACTATTTGATGGATTGAGCTGATTTTTGGCAGAGATAGAGGTTATAGGGTCTAGTTGATGGCATTTCAATTTCAGTTTACCATATACCTTAGTTTTCCAGAAAATTCAAAATAAAACATTAAAAATGACCATTGTATTAAGGCATAGCCTTTACAAAAGTAGTGACATTCCATGAAAAATGCCATTATACTGAAATCATATGCCCTTAATAGGGTTAAGATAAAAATTCATATACACTAAATGTACAAAAGCAAGGAAATTCCCAAATTTTTACACTTTTATTGTCATTAAGGGTATGCGAGCATGTATCTTACTGGTAGGAATATTTCTTCAGCGCACCTCACACACTTCATCCACTCATGCATAGAGATTAATACTGTAGTGATGTTATAATTAAATGGTTTGGTTGATATGTAGGCAAACCTTTAATTAATGACAATAAAAGTGTAAGAATTTACTCAGCTTTAGTAATATATATATATATATATATATATATATATAAATTTACCAGCGATTTATAAAATTAAGGCTACTACAAGCGATATTCATGACCATTCCATAACCTGTCTTAATATAAAGTCAGAGATTTTTAGGATTTGTCCTTACCTAAACAGATGCCTATTTGGTAATTGGCCAGAGAGAGATTAACATAGAGAATGATACACCCCTCACATGACCGTTATATAACCGACTCTCAGCGAAACGTTGCACTACCTCTGACTTTTATGTTGCCTCAGTGGACCAAGAGGTTTACTTTTTTTATCCCTTCTTATATTATGCGAACTTAAAGTTGGCTAAATTGTCACGATTACTTCGCCTAATAAATTACTAACATATTGACTGACAGGCACAGTGATTGCACCTGACTTTATTTTATATACCTTCTAATTTGCTAGTTTCATTGTTAGCCTGGCCCACACACATCTACTGTGTAGCTGAAATCGCCCCGCATACACTTACCTATCATATTTCGTACATTGTGTAAACCTCAAATTGGCTCTATGGAAAGAATGAATGCACATATTAAATTGCCAAATTCGTACTTCGCGTATTATGGAAACTTCAAATTGTCTGAATAATTGACATTGGTACACCTAGCCTTATTTATGCATCTATTAATTTACAAAGGTCACTATCAGTCTGTCGTTAGTGCTCAAAAGGGAAGTCTCTAAGTTCCTCTTTGCCGATTTCCTTGTTTTTCACTTTGTATTAATATCCAGAATTACATTTTATCATCCCTGTTTATACGTCTGCTATTTTAATACTATTACGGGTATGCTGACGTGTATGCATATAAGACATTGTTCAAAGCTATCTTGCTTATCTTCTTATTTAACTAAAATAGTACACCAACGTAGAGCTTACACTTATATTCCTTCACACGTTTACATATTAACTAGAGGAATACACGTCCTAGGACAGGGAAAATTAATTACAGTTTTTCACCATTTCTATCTCCTTACGGAGATTAAAAGCAAGATATAAGGCTACCAAATCTTAAGTCTAGAACTCTTATTTTAATTTCGATTAAAAGAATTGTTACAATGAAGACGAAAACTTACCAGCTGAAAAACGAATGAGATGCTTCGCATGTCGTGCGTGCCTATCTACCAGAGGAAAAAGTGATTCTCTTCATAATTGTAGACTTTTATAGTTGGGACTGATTTGCATATGTTTATAACTAATTTGCATGGTCTAAGATAAGTTCTATGATTTGAAATGGCGGCTATTTTGAAAATAAGAGGGTTCCTGTCCAAAATTTGAATGGTTCCCAATCGTTTGAATTGTGGTTGGAAACACATCCGAGGAGACGTAGTTAAGGTCGAAATAACTTATGTGTACAATCCGAATGTGTATCTAGTCTTTTTCAACCTCATAACTTATTCATGCTCTGTTTGAACGGACATAGGGCTCTCTGATTCGAATTCCTATCGAAAATAATCGAACCTGAAAACTATATATATATATATATATATATATATATATATATATATATATATATATATATATATATATTCGTTTTATAATTAATACGAACGTCTTGCTAAGACAGGCGACGCTGATACAGCTTTCTAAGTATGTATTTTAATTCAAAGAGAGATTTAATCATCTCGAGTAGACAATATATGTTCAGTATATCAGCGCATCAACTTGTTAACACTATGTTCACAGCGTGTATTTGTTGCACATTCCTTGGAGCACTTGTTAAGATCATTGTTAAGTACAATGCTTTCTATTTTCCTCTCTATTTCTTTCACCCTCTCTATCACTTTTTATATAGATATAAATATAAATATATATATATATATATATATATATATATATATATATATATATATATATATATATATATATATATATATATATATATATATATATATACAGGGTGGGCCAAAATAAGGGTCCTATCTTTAAATTTGAATAACTTGAATTTGAATAACTTCCACAAAATAAAAGTTAAACTCACCAAACTTTATGTGTGTGTAGACTGACCCTTCCGAGATTTTTTGAAATAAACAAAACAAATTTTAGCCGAAAAACACTTCTTAAAACTTACAAAAACTAAAGTATTGTTTTTTACACTGTTTTGAGTTTTTTAAGCAAAAATAATGTTTTCTAAATGAGGGTACGTTCCTTAGGGCTAATACGGCTCATGCTTGCTTCGGAAGGGGTCCTTTACTTATTCTAAAAAAAAAATTTTAAAAATCAATAAATAAAAAAGTTATGAATTTTAAAAAATAGGACCCTTATTTTTGCCCACCCTGTATATATATATATATATATATATATATATATATATATATATATATATATATTTATATAACGCTAAACAAAGAATTTTATAATCATCTTTATATAATACTAGCGGGACCATTGTTCCGGCGTTACCTTGGAAGATATAGGAACCTTAGAAACTACTGCTCCCATCTCTGAACACTATACAACCATTATTACGAGAAATACGAATGTAAATACTATTTGTTTAAGTCATATTTCTTTAATAATACTATGAGACAGAGTTCTGTTAATTAAATTTTGTAATAAAATCTTTAATAATATTCCTTGACACCATTTTCATTCCTATTATTATTATTATTATTATTATTATTATTATTATTAGTTGTAGTAGTAGTATAAATGTAATTATTAATGTCAGTAGTTTTATAATTAGTCGTAATAGCAGTATTAGTATAAATCTTATTAAAGGAAATGTACTTGTGTAATAGTAAATAAGAAGTAATTAAAGTCAAAGTAATCAATAAAGCTTAATAAAATGATTATAAATGTGTATGTACATTATTGAAAATAAAAACAGAGTAAAATTTATTTTTAGAACGGTGAAGGTTTGAACTCATAACTTCTGTCCCTACAAACAGTTAACAAACTGACGTTTATCTTTCATTCGAATTTAAGTACAAAAGTAAAATTCTCTTTTACGATGTGACAGATCTAATTAAAGTAATCGTCGAAACTGATTCTCTATTTCAATTTGTCTGTATTTCTCTCTCGAATGCGCGCACTATACTAAAACCACCCAAATTTTGGATAAAACTGATTGTTGGTCTTAATTATATTTTTGGTCCTGAAATTAAATTCTCATTTACTTTTTAAAGTGTTGAGAATCTAACTTTAATTCCAGGTTTTAATCGCTGGCGGCCATGTTGGTTTTTATTGTTTTTTCCTTGACTAAAGATATTTTTTCCTTGGACGGTTTTAGTATAGTGCGCGCAAATTGAAATAGAGAATTAGGACTAAATCTTAAAATCGGTAAATATGATTGAAAACAATTTATTCTGTCCTTCAGGGTGAAAATAAAGCTATAACCGTCAACAGTATAAGAGAAAATGACACTACTTTATATATATATATATATATATATATATATATATATAAAGCCATACAAAAGCTTTACAACGAAAGCTTGCAAAAAATGATTTTTTCATTTAAATTGCACCATATGTCCGTTTTCAAATTTCACTTAAATACATGTCCATGGGTGCTTACAAGATGTTGTCAATTTCCTTATTCAAAAAGCGCCAACCTGTGCCAAACATCGACCGGACTCTACTTATTATAACGTCTTTTACAACTTGACGTGTTTTCTGCCTCTACCGCGATTCGAACCTTTGGAGTTTATACCATACAAATGAGGAAGAAGAAAAGAAAAAAACTATTAAGCAGTCTCGCCTGACAAAGTTGTTTTACAACGAAAGCTTGCAAAAAAAAATAAAATAAATGATTTTTTATTTAAATTGCACCATGTGTCGGTTTTCAAAATTCACTTAAATACATTTTCATGGGTGCTTCAAAGATGCTGTCAATATATATATATATATATATATATATATATATATATATATATATATATATATAATATAATATAAAAGTAGCTATAAAGATAAATATCCTTATATTAGCCCCTATCGTGATAAGAAAATGCTCAATATACTAAATATAGTAATAAAAAAGAAAATCGGATTATATTTTAACGCCCACCAAACCTCTTCTTTTTGCCAATGAATTTCAACATCGAATTTGTACCCCTATATCATCCGAATTTCTGGAACACTGTCTGATATATTTGCCTGCTTGACATTCGTAATATCCTGGATTTACTTTTTTGGAAACGTTACATTTTTTTATCAATGTGGATTTTCTTTGCTCAAAATCTTTTGTATATTTTTTATTATTTATGCATTTTTTAATTTTAAAATCTGCGCTAAAAGTAATATAATTTTCTTATTGATTTATCCCGATCATCTCCTCTGATGATAAAAGCCTTCATTTTCGAAAATCCATGAGTTAAGGAAAGAAAGAAAAAGTTTATTGATACATTCCTTGTTTAAACTATTTGATTCAATAAATATTGTTCATTTTCCAATTTTTATTTTCATTATTCATTTCATTTTATATATTTTATATATAAAATAAAATGACAGGTCAGAGTTATACAATACTGTGATTTAATGTCAATTTGAGAGCAAATAAAACTTACATTTTAAACTTACTTTTCTCTGAAATTAACATTAAATTACAGTATGATATAACTCTGATCGGTCATTGTATTTATTTATAGGTGTATTGCAATTTTTGAAATAACTATTTAAATATTTAAATATTGAATATTGAGCTTCATTTAGCTTTAGAAATTGATTCTCATTAGAATCGATCTGAACTATATAAAATATGTTTTATATTATCATTTATATATATAACAATAGTACATAAAATGTGGCTTAGTTTAACACTTTACTGCAGTTTCATGGATTGTTCAATCATAAGCAGTGTATTCACTTAAAATTGTGTAGTATTCTGTTATATCCGAATACAAAAGCAAACGAATTCGTTTTCCTGATCAGTTTTTATTTGAGTTTAATTGCGTAAAATATTTCCGGATTTTATGGATACACTTCTGATGATCGCATGATAATTGAAATTGAAGTAAAATGTTAAGTCACATTCATTTATATATTTTTATATTTGATATCCAGTTAAACAATCATACTATAAAAAAATCGTTATAACTTTGTCTTTTAAATATTTATTATCTACCATAATACTTTCGGACTATTTTATCTATTTACTGGTGTAATCAGGTTTCGGTGTATTTGAGCTTAATTATGTCACGCCATCTCCTTCAAATTAAAAGTTTTCTATTCCGATCAGCGTTAAATATATCGCATTCGAGTTGTGTAATTTGTGTTTTATTGAACGATATGTGCATTTCCTGAGAAGATAACTAAATTTAGTTGAAAGCGTGAGAAATAAAGAAAAAAAGAAGGTTCGAATGTTCAAGATGACTTACCTTGAGTCTTTCAAAGTGTTTAATTTACGTTGCAGCCTGAAGTTTGTGAGAATTTTAAAAAGTATATATATATATATATATATATATATATATATATATATATATATATATATATATATAGTGAGAGAGAGAGGGGGGAAGAGAGAGGGGAGTAATTTCCTAAACTGATGAACGAATACATTATGAATTTTAAAACATATTTTCTTAACAATACGATGAGTAACATTGGTACATTATTTATTTTGTAAATCTGAACATTCAGGGTTAAGGTTAAGGTTAAGGTTAAGGTTATGGTTAGAGTTAGTTGTTGTGTTTTTTCTTTTTCATGAACTGATCATTATGAATGTTGGAATATATATTTTTGGCAACCCGATGAGTAACATGGGCGCATTATTATTAAAAAAAACAAAACTTTACCGGTTAGGAGGTCCTTCTTCGCCCCTAAAACCTTTAATCTCCTAAACTAATGAACGGATTATTATACATTTTGGAATATATATTCTTAAAAATACGCTGAGTAACCTAGGCATATTAGTTTATTTTTGTAAATGTTTACATTTAGGCGTGGTTTTACTTTTCACATCATCCATAATTCATCTTTTCTTTATTCACTTTTAATGATATGTTATATGCGAAAATATATTTTTTTCTTTTGTTTTTGTTACGAATTTATTTTTACGGATTGTTCCATCTAACATGCATAACCATGAAATATAGAAAAGTGTGGTAAATGCATTTGCTAATACACCAGTTACAGAAACACTTTATATCATTATGATTATAACCATTCTCATCCTCTATCTGTTAAAATTAAACACCAATAAAAAAGCGCCCCCTTTGCATGTACAATACAAGTTGTCTATTCAGGAAATATTGACTCCCAAAATGATGGCATATCTATGAATGGTCCTTTATGGCGTCATAAAATAAATACGCCAAAAGTGTGTCTGCTGTGAGAGCTATTGCTGAAAGAGAGATGAGCGGATTTTGTTAGCATCTAATATGATATCTTGGAAGCATATAACTATAATCTTTACATTCCGCAATCATTGGACATGTTTAGCATGCTTATGCCTATACATCCTCTTCTTCACCACGACAATGCACCTGCTCACAGTGTTGTATACTCAAATGTGCTCATACGCGTGACAAACTGTTGCCGTCATCATTACATAAACATTAAAGTTTGCAGTGGTTGTTCGTCCCTTGTTTTCTGATCGTTCTTCTTGTACGCACTTTTAAGTGATCTTGTCAGACCGTGGAAAAGTTTTTTATTCATAATTTTAACATGACTAACTCAACACAATTCTAATAGAAGAAAACGAGTCATTTATTCGACGTTATTTTTGTTCCAAATTACTGGCCAGTATTTTGGAGATGGGAGAAGAGATCACAATCACTGATTAGTTATATCTTATACGCTCATGCCATTATATGCTATCTCTCTCCCCCCCCTCTCTCTCTCTCTCTCTCTCTCTCTCTGATCCATGTAGTGTTATATCTGTTTTGAATACATTCCAACAGGATACGTAATTTTCACCCGAGTCCATCGATTTGACCTCTGCTGACCCCTCGGCTCCCACATTTCCTGTTATTCTCAATTAACTGAATTATATACTAAATGATCTATACGTTGAATATCTATCAACAGCGCTTTCATCATCTAGAATTTTCTGGCCGAGAAATACATCACGTGCTGGAACAATCTTCCTATACACTGTCCGCGTGACATTTTATTTCCCCCAATTGCAAAGGGATGATTATGGGAATTCGTTTTGAAGGCGTGGAGGCCATCAAGAGGGCTGTAAAGAAAGAACTGAGTGACATCTCAGATAAATCTTTCCATTAGTGCATGGAAGTGTTACAAAGAAAGATAGGATAGCGCATTCGAATCAAAAGTTCATTACTTTGAAGGAGAAAGCATGTAGTTTCTTGTTTTGAATTGAAATAAATTATTTGCGACACCAGTCCCATCACTTGTGAGACACATCTGATATTTGGTTCCAGGAAACGCCAGGTATCTTTTCTAGTATTAAATAAAAAGACGGGTGAAATAGATAGTAAAAAGCAAATAGAGAAATGAGAGTCCAGAAAATAAAGAACAGATAGAGGTTGTTTTATTTATCTTCCTCCCACAAGGTAAGATGTGATACAAGGTCGGGAAAGTGGGATTTGAAAAGCCAGCGCCCGGGAAAGTGAGCATTCTGGCCTACAAAAATGCCTGGGCAGTCCCGTCGGCATTCCCCGGTAGGGGCACATCAGGCAGTAAGCCATAAACTTACTCCTCCCCAAAGAGGGGAGGCAATGCCTGGGAGGGATGACCTCCTAGAACTGCACAGGACAGACCCATAGACCGGCGTAAATCAAGCCCCGAAGGCCAAGGCGATACCGGTCTATAGGGTGTAGTATCCATCGGAACAGATACTACACTTTGATCTTAGCCAAAAGGCGAAGTGGCGGCGATGAAGTGGATATCGATGTAAACTGACGACCTGAGTGTTCGTAGTTCGAATCCCGGCGATTCTATAACGCAGCTTTTACTATGCATGTTGCCAACCTTCACGTGGTTCTTCTTGTAAGTACCACAGTCTAGAAAAAACTGGTGAAACCAATGCCAACAACAGAATCGAGCCGATCTAATGTTGTACGCTTCATACGAATTTTTACGCTTTTTAGTAAAAACGGAAAGAGAGAGAGAAAGGGAGGGGAAGGTGGGAGGGAGAGAGAGAATGAGAGAGATAGATAGAGAGGGAGAGTGAGAAGTAGAGAGAGAGGAAGAAAACATGGTGGAATTCTGTTGATCGCATTTGCGTCGTGTTTTAACTGAAATGTGTCCATATCACATTTGACGCCATAAGTATATAACAAATCATATAAAAAAATGACTATCGATATTGATTATAGCATATGATGGCCATTTCTCCGATGCTAGCTGCGTACAAGATAGTGAGATTGAAATACATGAAAGAAGAAAAAAAGCCGATAAAAAAGAGTGTACATATAGAAAGCGAATATCTTGTAGAGATATTAAATATCCAGGCTGTCGGTAACGAAGACACAATCTCAACACAGTTTGATCAAACGTGGCGGACAGTAACTACGCCCCACTTCCCCTATTTATAGATTCATTTATTGTTCTCTTTACATCTTCGGATAAATATCGATCAAAGGTTACATAATCTAAATTATTATAATTTTGTTAGTCGATGTGTTAAATTTTTAAGTGATTTGGTTGTTTCTTTTTTTTTACTGCATATCAACCCTTTTCGTGTTATTTAATGCCGAATCAGGTCGTTTTGGTAAAAGTTTTATACTTCAAGTTTTTTATATCTTCAAATATTTATTCATGGTGTTTGATTCGGTTGTTTTGTTTTACGGCATATGAACCCTTTTCGATTTATTTAATGGCGAATCATGTAATTTTAGTTTTATGTTTCAAGTTCTTTATATGTCCAAATATTTATTCATGGTGCTTCGTTTGCTTGTTTTGTACAGGAAAATGGTGTGCAAATGGAAAGGAAAACACAATAACATCAATGTTTGGTGCATTTTAAGTCAGAAAGCCGGTATCTTCAGACAGCCTTATCTGGTAGCACCAGACAAATTTTAAGTGAAACTTAAGATTCATATATAAACTTATAATAAAATGACCCCCCCCCCCTCTGTATTGGTATTTCGGGAGTAGTTCTTCGCTACCCTCTTGAATATTTGTTATTTAAGTCTTCGCATTACTATATCAATGTACCACCAAATCCTTAGATTATTAAAAACAATTTTGTAGTGGGTGTCAGTTTGTCATGTAAGTTTCTGTGGGAATTTAGGAAAAAGAGTTACCCTATTCTTTTTACTTCTTTTTTCTTTTGCGTTATTCCACAGTTACAGCGGTGCCCGCAATAATGGATTTTTCTCTCCAGTTGGCATGATCACAGGCTTAGTCCGGGTGAAGGCCAGTTTTACGGAGATCATTGTGCAAGTAAACTTCATGATGGTGTCGTCTTCGGACCTCAGCACATGTCCAAACAATCTGAGTCACCATTCCCTCATTTTTCAGTTTTTTAGCGCCTTCGGATGTCGTCATTTCAAATGTGGTTGAGCAATGTAATTCTCGAGATCCAGCGGAACATTTTTGGTCTCTATAACGGCGAATCTTCGCTCCGCCTTTCTCATTGTCGTCACCCATTCGAAGCTACACAAAACGACAGATCTCACAACAGTCCGGTAGTTTATCACCGTTAGGTGGTCGCTGACCTTGCGCTTACAGAAGATGCCGCTGCTGGTGCACCATTTGAGCCATGTCGCATTGATACGCGCGACGACTTCGTCGAGGATGTTGCCATCATAGCTGAGCGTCGAGCCGAAACACTTCGGAGATTCTATCTGTCGACTAGGATGGTACCGTGTTCTTCTTTATCGATGGTTAAATATTCCGTTTTCTTGCTGTTTAGCCGGAGACCATACTGCCACAGCCTGACCTTTCAGAACCGGACCTTTAGTTGCAGGTTGGATTAACTCTTGGAAGCGAGCAGGGCATCATTCGCGTACAAGAGTATCCAGTGCACGAGCCCATACAGGTACTTGGTGATGGCGTCCATAAGAAGAACGAAGAGTGACTCTCCTTTTCCAGCTAATTTACATTACACGTATGCAAATTAGATAGTAAAATAATATGTAGTTTTATGTTTATAGTATCCATAAGAATACTGTATAAGTAAAAAGACTTATTTTAGTTATGCGAGAGAAATGTCTTAAAATATATCACAGTTTATGAATTTTTGAATGAAATCAAAGTGAAACAAATAATGTTAGTGGTTGTGACGCAACGGGTCACGTGTTAGTCTATTATATACAGAGAGACGGAGAAAGAGACAAAAACAGTGGCAAAAAGAGCCAGTGATGTAATGTACAAAAGGCTTATGTAAACAAGTTTGCTTTGCTAAAGAGCAGTCGAAGGATCAAGTAATGGAACCAATTCGCCGCAAACTTTCATAGAAACTTAAACTAAAAATCGAACAATGAAATAGTTTATAATCTGAAAGTTGGTGCTCAATTGATAGTGTTTCAAATAAATAAAACAAAAACGATTAAACTGCTTTTAGAGATAGAGGAAATGTGCATACGTATTTCTTTATTAGATATTTTTGCATGTTTACGAAGTAAAGTTATTTTCCATACCCTTTACGACTTCATAGACAGACGTCTTCAGATGAAGTACCGATGAGGAGGAAGTGGGTGTCAAAGAGCGGATAGACTGGATTCTCTCTGTCACTTTTCGTGTTCTAATCGTGTAATTTCCTCATTATGTATAAACAAGACACAACAATATCATGTTATTCTTTTGAATTTATTCAGAATATTATATTCACTGATGTATTTCTCATTCTTAAAACATGTGTCTCTTCCGAAACGCACTTGACTCCTTCTGAAGTATGTTTCATTCGTTTTGTCTGACCCAATCCATTCCATACGAAATCTCCACGAACAGAGTTTCTTTCCAAGAACTTCCCTATCTATGGAAAACGTTACCACGGGACTGTTTCCATGCAGACTACAATATAGTCGTCTTCAAATCCAATGATAACAAATACTTTCCACAAACCGTCCCAACAAGTGTTCAAATGTTGTCTATTTCATTCATCATTTGCAGTCCTCCCATAATTGTTTTCATCATTTAACGGACAATCCATCCATCTCACTAACCTTTATCATGGAGTGGCTTTTACCCTCGATAAGTCGGGATTCAATAAAAAAAAATAGTGCATACATATAAGGTAACAGGAAATGAAATGGAAATAGGATTATAGAAATATGGAGATAAGAAATAGAAAGAGGGCAATCAATAAAAATCAGCAAAGAATAAGAAGAAATACTATAAATATATAGTTAATACCGTTAATTAAATAAAATGGCGCTAGAAACAGAAAATTCACAAAGTGAAAAATGAAAAATGAGATACCAATACAGGATTCTAAACTGTACATATGATAAAGAACCGCCTTTACCTGACGTCGGTTTGTATAGCTCGCCCATGGATCTACAGTGAATAGGAATTCAAATTCATAAAGATAAGTAAAATCTCTTACTTTGTGAATAATACATGTTTATATTTATCGATATTATTAAACCGCCGCTGACATGTATTATTTCTTTAGAGCAACAGATGTGAGTTATCTGTAAAAATGTCATATTTGCTTCAACGTAAACCCGTTGCACGAGTGGTAGAATCGATGCCAGCTAAAGGAGGTCCCTCATCGTATGCACAGGTTTGATTCTTTGTAATTGTTAATGTATATTATTATACTAAAGCTGAGTTAATCAACGTTTATTTCATCAGTCTTTTTTCTATATATTTTTTTCCTATATATTTTAATCACACAAAATATATATTAAAATATGTTTGAACAAAAAATCGATTTTAATTGTTCTTATTAGCCCCAAATCGAAATGTATTTACCAAGTCACCCATCTCTTGCTGAGTTGATGTTTATTAACCCCACCCGCTCTCATTGTATACTGTCTGACTCCCGCTCTTATTTTATACAATTCCTATCATTCTCGCTTCCGTCATTCTCTTTCTCTCTTTCTCTCTCTATCTGTTTATAAACAGACAAAGGTAATAAACTAACTATACAACAGAAGATTGGAAGAGTCTGTTATAAAAATAGGGAATATCGTAACAAGTAGTAATATTATTTAACTCATAGCCGAAGAGAAAAGGAAACAAAAAGAGCGTGTGAGTGAGTGAGTGAGAAAGAGAGAGATAGAAAGACAGAGAGAGTGTGGGGAAGCTATAGCAAACAGAAAGACTAATTTTATATTTTGTCTTTTTATTTAAAAATGTTTAACTGGCTTTGCTAACCAATGGGGTTCATACCAGTCGAGGGAATACTTTCTATCATTCTGCCAACCTAGTGACTGTCTTATATATTGGCAGATTCTTTGTTAGGCGAAATGAAGTATGTTTCAATTTGATTCTAGGCATTACTTCCTCCTCAAGGCGGATTTTTTTTCCTGTCGCCTGAGGCGTCTCTATCGGGGAATGTCAACTGATTATTTCACTGCTATTTTTGTATTCTTCCACAATATGCGTTGGGGTGGGGGGCTGATTTTCCCCACATTAACCTTTGTCGCATCTTGCTGCCGAAGAGACACGTAGATAAAGGGATTTTTTTTTTCAATCCTTCTTTTTCGTACCAGCTGGAGAATCCTTGGCACATTCTGATTCTAGGGTTTGGTTCGACAGGCCTCCGACCCTTTTTTCTGAATTAGGTATTGGTCTGTTCAGTGTTAGGAGGCCATCTTTCCAGTAATTACTTTATCCTTCGGGTTATTGCTGGTTGCCAAACTAAGTAATATAAAGAGAGAAAAATAAAGAGCAAGAAAGATTGAGGGAGATAGTATATATATATAGAAAGAAAGAAAGATTGAGGGAGATAGTATATATATATAGAAAGAAAGATTGAGGGAGATAGTATATATAGAGAGAAAGAAAGATTGAGGGAGATAGTATATATATAGAGAAAGAAAGATTGGGGGAGATAGTATATATAGAGAGAAAGAAAGATTGAGGGAGATAGTATATATAGAGAGAAAGAAAGATTGAGGGAGATAGTATATATATAGAGAAAGAAAGATTGAGGGAGATAGTATATATAGAGAGAAAGAAAGATTGAGGGAGATAGTATATATATAGAGAAAGAAAGATTGAGGGAGATAGTATATATAGAGAGAAAGAAAGATTGAGGGAGATAGTATATATAGAGAGCAAGAAAGATTCAGGGAGATAGTATATACAGAGAGCAAGAAATATTGAGGGAGATAGTATATATAGAGAGAAAGAAAGATTGAGGGAGATAGTATATATAGAGAGCAAGAAGATTCAGGGAGATAGTATATACAGAGAGCAAGAAAGATTGAGGGAGATAGTATATATAAAGAGAAAGAAAGACTGAGGGAGATAGTATAGAGAGAGAAAGAAAGATTGAGGGAGATAGTATATATAGAGAGAAAGAAAGATTGAGGGAGATAGTATATATATAGAGAAAGAAAGATTGAGGGAGTATATATATAGAGAGAAAGAAAGATTGAGGGAGATAGTATAGAGAGAGAAAGAAAGATTGAGGGAGATAGTATATATAGAGAGAAAGAAAGATCGAGGGAGATAGTATATATAGAGAGAAAGAAAGAGTAAGCAGAGTGATATGGAGAGAAGGCGAAAACAAGTAGAGGGAGAAAGACAGAAAAATAAAGAAAGAGTTACAGAAAGAGAGAGAAATATATAGAGCGAAATAGAGAGAGAAATAAAGAGAGAGAGATAAAAGAAAGAGTGAGTGTGTGTGTGCGTATACAATAAGAGTGGGGAGAAGTCTAGAATCACAATTATAACTTTGGATAAAAATTAGGATTTTTCGCTTTTCTGGGAATCGATATGTTAATTTGTTTCTAAATAGTTTGTATAATATGACAACCAAACTGTTTTTATTATTATTATTTCGGACCCAATATTTGTGGGGTGAACAACGTTAATACCTCTTCTCCCTTCTAAGTACAATGGGACGTAGAAAAGTCCTCAACGATGAAGAAAGGTTTGCTATCATCAAAGAAAAGTGGTAAAGGTACATCTCTTCATATTATGAATGGGTTACGTCGTCACGTGGATACTGTTAGAAAAATCATAAAGAAACATTCACCAAGTCAAAAACGATCCAAGACTACAACAGTGAAGGATTAAAGGAACATCCACACCAAGTTACGTGGGAAACCCGGATAAACAACAAAAACATTTCGCTGTACATTCACCGGTCTGTACGCATCATTTGATTTGCAATAAACTAACCTTATCTCAAACAAGGAAGCTAAAGCCTGGGACAGTGAACCTCCTTGAAGTGCACAGAACCATACCTCGACAGACTCAAAAATGACTAAGACTCTGTCGGACTGACCGTCGAGGACGTATCCTCGACTAGTATGAAAAAAATCTACCAAATAAAAAGGAAGAAGAAAGTTTGATTCATTGCTACAATACTGGCGCGATCGAAAAATTGTTCTTTTACTTTCAAGCAGAAATAGTTATTCATAATATTCAATATTAATGCAAGTCAAAAATGAATTTCTGCTCGTTGATTTAAAGGCTTGTAAATCACTTTCGAATTGCAAAGGCACCCAAGTAAACGATACTAATCAAAATGAATAAATGCGAAAGTTTTTTTTAAAAAATTAATTACTACTATATTACCATCAAAACGACTTACTGTTATTTAAATCAATAATACAACATGTGTTGAAATACGGTATATATATATATATATATATATATATATATATATATATATATATATATATATATATACAGGGTGGGCAAAAATAAGGGTCCTATTTTTAAAAATTCATAACTTTTTTATTTATTGATTTTTTTTTTGTTTTGTTTCTTAGAATAAGTAAAGGACCCCTTCCGAAGCTAGCATGAGCCGTATTAGCCCTAAGCAACGTACCCTCATTTAGAAAACATTATTTTTGCTTAAAAAAACTCAAAACAGTGTAAAAAACAATACTTTAGTTTTTGTAAGTTTTAAGAAGTGTTTTTCGGCTAAAATTTGTTTTGTTTATTTCAAAAAATCTCGGAAGGATCAGTCTACACACACATAAAGTTTGGTGAGTTTAACTTTTATTTTGTGGAAGTTATTCAAATTCAAGTTATTCAAATTTAAAGATAGGACCCTTATTTTGGCCCACCCTGTACAACATGTGTTGAAATACGGTATATATATATATATATATATATATATATATATATATATATAGTACAGGGGGAAAACACCAAAACAGCTCTTACATTAACTAAATTTCATAACTTATTTTTTTAACAGTTCATAATAAATTAATGTTAGGTGTTATTTATTTGTCATTTTATTGTCCTATTTTAACTATGTGTCTGCAATAGTTTTGTCGATATTAACTGTAACTAATTTCACCGGACTCTTTATGTACGAGAATCCACCAGAAACAGCATCCTTGGGGCCATGGCTTGCATGCAAGATAACTTGAAATTGCAGGCTTTAATGCCCAACTATAGGAATTTCAAACTTTAATGAACTAGGAAGTAGCTCACGTTGGGCATAGTTGTGGTTTGTTCACTGAAAAGACCAGGGCGTCCCTTGAGAGACCTGAAAGTTGGACAAATGGTTGACTCTGTTTTCGAGATTAGCGACACCAACGTTTACGGCGTTAACAAAAGAGTTCCGGGGTCATATTATGGACCGTATCGTTAAGGACAGAGTGCATGATGGGATTTAAGTGACCGCAGTCGTCTATTGCAATCTCATAAAGGAGGTTTTGAATTCTTGTTAGTTGGCACACCACTGTCACTTCTGAGGACTTTCGTATTCATGCGCGTCAACGCCCCTTTCCACTTTGCCAAAGGTTACTAAAACATTTTACGCAAGACAAGATGAAAGGTTGCTGGTGTAGCTACTAGATCTCAACGATGTCGAAAATACTTGGTCAATCATTAAGCAAGATGTTGATGGGGATTTACATAAAAAAATATACAGGGTGACAACGAAATAATGCCACATATGAAAACGTTAATACAATTCTTTTCTGTCCAGATTTACGCTGTGATGGCCCTTCGTATTTCAGAAATAGTCTAGAGGGTATTGTTTTGATAACCGCCAAATAGAAATCTGCATGGTGATGGGTAAGGTCTAGTGAGTATGAAGCTGATTCAGTATCACGTTTTATACTGATGAAACAGTCATTAAAGTGTCCGCCCAGTTATTCCAACGAGTCATTTGTAAATGTGAGGGGTTGCATCATCCTGTTGAAATTAGTATTTATCCCACACAACACCACCCTTTCCGGCCAAGGATGCACCCAACTACTTAACGATAACAGAGTGATCCCCACCCTAAAAATGCCACCCTTGGAATCGTTAATAAAATTCACAATCCTTTCTGAAATTCCATGTAATTCGATACAAATAAATTTCAGTCTCTCTCTGACTTGTCCATCAAATTTTAATCATGAATCTCCAACAATCTTTGTTTTATCCCCGTTCAATAATTTCCGGAGACACTTTTGTGATCGTCTCATCATTTGGGTGTTTGATCCTTTTTTAAATCTTTTATTCACCCCTAAACAAAATATATTACAACCGAGACGTTAGGGGCTACTATAAAATAGAAGGTCAGCTTCATAGGGACATCATACGTTAGGAGTTGTTCAGCGAGATGTTTGTTTACATTACATTTAAATTTTTGCATGTTGGTACAGTCGGGGAAACGGGGAGCAGGGAAGGAATTCCAAAGGCAAGCGGTTCGAGGAAAGAAGCTATTAGAGTAGAAAAGTTTCCGGTATTTGGGGACCCTTAGAGTGAAGGGGTGGGATTTTGCTTGTTGTAGGGTTGGTCGCGGGTATTTACGTTGAGGGGGCATAAGTGCAGGAATCGTTGATAAAGTTCAAAATCCTTTTCTGAAATCTTACAATATTTAGTACAAATAATCTTCACTCTATGTCTGACTTGTCCATGAAGTTTTATTCATGAATGTCCCACAGTATTTCAATAATAAGCATATCTGGATAAGATGTGTTCAATTGTCAATAACTCTGACACACTCCTCTTTTGGCACTGCCCTGGTTTTGACCTGACAACCCTCTTCAGTCTAGGAATAGTCTGGGGATTGTTTTTATGAACATTATATTTGAGATAAAAAAAAAACATATGAGGGTTTATCCTACAGTGAGTGTGAAACTCATTCAGAATGACACGTCTTGCTGATGAGACGATCGCCAAAATGTCTCCCATGTCACTGAACGTTGATAAAACTAAAAGTTGGTGGACAGGGCAGGGATAGATTGAAGTTTATTTGCCCTGAATATAGTTGGCTTACAAAAAGGATTGCTTATTTTTATTGATGATTCCATGCATGAAATTGAGAAGGCGAAGTCCCCTGTATTATAGACAATCACAAAAGCTACGGTATTGGCAGTACAGTCCTGAGACTATGAAGTAATGTATAGATTCAATGGTTACTAGGCCTTTTAAAGTTATCTGACAAAATGGCGCTCACGTGGACACTAATTCATGATGTCAATTAATCTAATAATAGAACGATCATCATCAGTTATATATGTGCTAAAGGTGCGCTCAATACGCATTATTGTCTTTCATTATCTTCCAAAAATGTCTACATGAGCTATGTAGAGTCAAAAGCTATTAGCGTGGTTCAGGTAAATACATTGAATCACAAAGAAATAATAAAATACGTTACACGGAATAATGAAAACTTAATAATGCTGTAGCTAAATATAGCTACAGCATTATTAAGTTTTAAAACCATCTCGGAAAAAAAATTATCGAAATTGATTCACATAAAACCGAGAAATTCTAAAATTCGCTATCAAGCAAGTAGCGTGCTTCTGAGTGAATAGATAGTATAAAAAGAGAGTAAACAGGGCGATACAGAGAAAAGGCCAGAGGGAGGGAAAACGAGAGAGAAATAGAGAAAGCGCGACACAGATAGATAGATAGATAGATAGATAGATAGATAGATAGATAGATAGATAGATAGATGGAGAGAGAGAGGGGGAGAGGCTATAAATATATATATACATAAAAAGATAGAAAGAGAGAGATAGACAGAAAGGCTATATAAAAAAGAGATAGAGAGGGGTTTAACAGAGCGATGCAGAGAAAAGCAAGAGACAAGAAGAGAGAGAGAGAGAGAGAGAGAGAGAGAGAGAAAGCTGGATCGATGAGGGAGGAGAAAGATTGAAATATACATAGCGAAGGTAAAGCGAATATAAAATGAATATATTGTATAGAACGAGATTAAACAGCGCGATACAGAGAGAAGACCAACGCGAGAAACAGAAAGAGAAAGAGAGAGAGAGAGAGAAAAAATAAAGAAAGAAAAAGAGAGAGAAAGTGCAATATATATACATATATATATATATATATATATATATATATATATATATATATATATATATATATATATATATATAGGAAATGAAAAAGGAAAAACATTTTTCTTAAAATTATCATCCTGAGGAAGTCTTACAAATAAAGACGAAACGTTGATGAATATATAAAAAAAAACATCCCTTTTTGGTATTTCTTTTTTCATATCTTCCCATTACGTCGGATTACATTCATCCTTCCTTTTTCATATACATATTTATATATATATATATATATATATATATATATATATATATATATATATATATATATATATATATATACAGAGAAAAAGAAAGAAGGGGACTAAAGCAATAAAGAGAGATAGTCCCAAAACAAGTGACAGAAAGAGTAAGATAGAACGTGAAATAAAAAGAGCTAGCGACAGAGAGATAAAGAGAGAGAGGGGGGTGAGCGAGAGAGGAGATTGTATATAGGAAAGAAAAAGGAAATAGAGCGATAGAGAGAGAAGCAAATGACAAGACATGAAAGAAACAAAGGGAAGTAAAGAAATAGCAAGAGAAAGAAATACTGAAATATTTTGAATTGAGAGAGAGGTATATAGAATAAGAGAAAGAAAGAGAGATCGGGGGGGTAACAGAGCGATACAGAGAGAAGTAAGTGACAAGAAGTAAAATAAAGAAAGAAAGAGCAAGAGCGAGGAGGAGAGAGCAAGATAAAAAGAGACATAGAGAAAGTAAAACGAATAGAAAATAAGAAAAACCTATTCCTTTTGCATTGTCTCATACTGATGATATTAATCAGAAAGGAAAAAAAAATCTATCGACGCCAAATAAACGCAACGGAATGATAAAATTATTTACTGGCATACAGGTGAGTATCTTTTTATATGACAAATGACGTTCTTTAAACATGGCTAAGTTGTAAAAGCATTGGAATAAAAAATAGCAAGGTTTGGAAACGTATTTATTTGTACTGAATCCTACTCTTATGTAGAGCGAATACTTTCAAAATTTGATTATTTTTGTTCGGCGCAAGGGAAGTGATGACGGTGGTTGTTGACTCAATTCAATTTTAATTTTGTTCAATTCGGATTTAACGGATTCTCCATTTACTAGTGAACTTTGTTTTGATTTGTACTGCGCAGATCAAGTTTTTGGAATTTGGAGTGAGTTTATTGAACTTTTTATACTATTTGATTTGATTTATTTATCGCTGTAATAATTAACATAAACATTGGATACTTTTCACTTCATCGATTGCTGACGCATCTCACAATTGGACAACTTTTTCAGTTCTTTCAATTCCTCGTATTCGGACTGTCACTCATTACTTGGATCAATCTTCAGTCAACCTTCTGGATATCTTTCCTGATTATGTTTTTATTAAATTGTATGACTTGGATGGATTGTATAGATTTAACAAAAAAGTATGTTTTTGGGTTGATATATTTGATGTTATATATCTTTATGTATTTTCGTATACATTTTTATATATTTTCAAAGTGTAATCTTATTACCGGTAGTAATACCACTACGGTAATGGTCCTCTGAGGAGAAGAATTATCTTTGAAAACTCATGAGCTAAGGACGTTAAGATACTTTGCTTGGACTTTTGAATTATAATAAAATTTGATTGACACCTTATTTTATTACTTCATTTTATATTATAATATTAATGCTCTATCCAGTATATCGAGCTTCAGTTTTTATCCGGATGTTTCACTAATCATAAGATATTAGTTGACGCTTTATCTTTTGTTGGATTACCTTATATATATATATATATATATATATATATATATATATATATATATATATATATATATATATATATATATATATATGTATATATATATATATATATATACACGCATATAGTTTGAATTACCTACCGGGGAGTTTGAATTACCTACTAGACACCATTCTCACAGGTCTTCGGTCTCTCTGTACAAGGGTTTGTCAGGAAAACCTGACACCAGAATATTTCACCCTTCAAGTAAACCCAGAACAAATATTCAAAATAGCATAGTATTCAAAGCCCAAATAAGATTCCATCGACACAGCTATACACTGACTCATACAAGGAATGGTTCACCTTTTCAAAGTTATGTTACCTCAAGTAACAGCACTTAGCTGGATACTCCACCAGACAAGATGAATTATTGTCCTGGAATCCGGTAAGACCAAGAGACTACAACAAAGATATACTGCAATAGGGTTAACTGGTCAATTGAGGAGAGAAAAAATAATGTTCTTCACTTCGTTGCTAACTCAACGTTTGACAGGTAAAGGAGAACTTTAATGGAATATTTGAATACCTATGTATCTAATATAGAGATCAAGTGTTAGCCTCTTGATTTCTGAGAACTTCGACTGAAGTAAAATGAAACAAAAGAGTGAATAATATATATATATATATATATATATATATATATATGTTAATAGTGTTACATAAGATGAGGTCAAATAAACATAGTACCATAGGTTTTAAGCCTGGAGCAGTTCCAGATCGAAAATTCATGTCTCGTTAGGTCTGTTTGTATTAATATAAAAAAAACAATGAAACATTAGTCTTCGATCTGGGCCCACCCCAGGATTGAAACCTATGGTATCATGTTGCTTTGACCTCATCTTCTGTAACACTAAATAAATGAATGAATATCATGCTGTTATTATAAAATAATTGAGCACTCTGTTGGATTTGTTTCTACCAAATAAAACCAAAGATTATATACTTCGCTTCACATTTGGGGGCACCACACTAATGAAATAAAAAGTATTCCCAACTAGCATTTAGATGATTTTCGTTCAAAAGTATCGCAAACAAAATAAACAAATAAATGACGTCTATAAAAAAGCGATACATTCAGTATTAGCGGGGATTGGCTCAAGGGTAGAGCTTCTCTCTCTCTCTTTATATATATATATATATATATATATATATATATATATATATATATATATATATATATATATATATATATATATAAAAGCGGGGCCTATGGGAAATGCCTTGGTGCTTCTTTGATCATTTTTGTTTTGATAACTAGAAGGTTAATAATAATATTGCTTTTAAAATAATAAATGTCTATCAGGGTCAATACTATTAAAACAAAATTAGTTCTTCTCTCGAAAAATTATTGCCATTAAATATTATTTAAATGAATAAAACTAATATGTCTCTTCTTTCTTTATTTGTTTATTTAAAATTGTAGCAATTTAATTCTTTTTAAAATAAAATGTTTGATTTGGGAACAATAATTGTTAAAATGGGTAAACTCGGAATAGTTTACCTTAGCGACATCAGATTACTCACCAAACATCTGATCGGACAATCAAACTTTTTTTTAAATGTGTGTAAAAAGTGATAACATAAGTACGAACATTAAATGCCTTAGCGTATATTTATACTACTGATATATATATATATATATATATATATATATATATATATATATATATATATATGTGTGTGTGTGTGTGTGTGTGTGTGTGTGTGTGCGTGCGTAGAAAAACAGGAGAAAATACGCTATGTTTTTAAACACGGTCAGAAAAATAGTTCTACGTGAAAAAAGCTTCCGTATTATACTATCATATAGTTATGGGTTAAATAAAGGGTCCCATCTCTACATTCGGGGTAAGTTGTATAACAGCTATGTCAGAAGCGTCGTGATATATGACAGTGAATGCTAGGTTTTCACTCATTCCTCACTCGCCCGACTGCAGAGCAATGACACATCTATGTTTAGATGCATCCGTAATGTGAAATCTGACCAAACCTAACACATCAGTTCAGAGAGTTTGCTGAAAACACTGCGTTTTCCCAGCATTGAGGTCATCGATTACGCTGGTATGATCATGTAGAACGCTCATTCTTCTAAAAAAAACGTTGCAGAAGCATGGAAGCCTTAAATCGCAGGAAGATTGACCGGCAGAGGCAAATCTTGAAGCAAGTGATTAGACAAGATCACGCAGAGTGGAATTTGAAGACAGCTGACCTGCTGTGTCGTGAGAACTGGGGAGAGTGAGCCTGTGTAATATCCTAAAACGTTTGCCCCCTGAACAAGGAAAAAGTGATGTAAATGAATTAAGTTCACTCAATAAATTCCTAGAAGGTTACCATCTATATAAATGACGTAATATCTCAAAGTGATTTGATTTATACATGGTCACATGCAGACTGCACATCAACATTATATTAAGTTGATATTTGTACCGGCGTAGGCAAGCACTTTATCTCGTAAAATGTCTCAGGGGACGATTTTGAGAGAAGCCGTGTTTTTTTAAAAATTAGTTATTGATTTTATCTTTGTAAATGGACTATATACGAGGGTCGTTCAAGCGTTTCTAATCCTCAACCAGAAAGAAGAGCCATAGCTGAACCATTTTTCTTGTGTAACACACCACAACTTATGAAAATAGAAATACTAATTACGGTTACTGTCTTAATGTATATGCAGTTGAGCTCCATAAAGAAATAGGTGCAACACATTTAAAATGTAAAATTGACAAAACAGCCTCGATCAGTCATGAAGTATCTAAAGAATGTATAAACTTAAGTAAATCCATGATAACATGGTGTTGCATTTCTGCTGTGATTAAGAGACTGATGACAAACACTGATGTATAAAAATATGATGGTATATATTTATTGCTTTGTTGCGGCGAACGTGTGGGTGAGTGACAGGGATTGAGAAAGCATGAAAATTGACAAATGTTGATCTCTCGGAATCGATCGCAAGTCGATCCTTAATCTCAATTTGGCCAAGTTTGTATAATATATTTGGACGCCCATTCATCCACTTGTAAACACTCATTCTGGGATTTCACCTTCGCTGTCAATATAAACACGGTCATAGGACGTTTATTTAGCAACAATTGTATTCCCGTATCTATATGAAACTACATGTTTATGTATTTTCTTTATCAGTTAAAAGTAGGGTTTTTAAAGTATGTAATTTATTTTTAGTCAAAACTTACTTATTCATATATAGTTTTTTCATTTTTATTGTATACAGATATTGTTATATTTATTATATTTATATTAATTTTTCTGTAAACAATACCCTATAATCTCAGTTCTCTTGTTTATAATATTTCCCTTATGAGTTAAGATTTATATTAATTCAGGTAGACATAACTTACATTACGTTTATTCGGCTAATATTTATATGGTTTAATTAATATTGTCCACTCCATGGTATACTTTATATGTTTGTCATTAAAGTCTTTAATATATGCTGCTAGCGAAGTTGTTGATTTATCAATACCTACTCTACAAGCTTTTTAATAGATGCAATATGGTTGTTGTAACTATATTGAAAAGGGCTCTCAGTCGATCTTATATATACAGATGATTTATTTCCTCCAATAACGTTACATTTATGTACTTTACCTGCTCTTAAGAATTCACCATTTAATAGGCAGTTAACATTTTCCTTATAGTTACAATTTTTCATATTCTTTGATTTTGAGAATTATTTATGAAACCCTTTTATGAATATTTGTGATATTTTGTATATCATAATGATATATGTTCTCGATATGGGCGAAACAATTGCTTGTCAATAAAATGTTTTGAAGGAAATATTGAGTGTTTCTCTAAATAACTATGGTTCATATAATATATATATATATATTTATATATATATATGTGTGTCTATGTATATAAATATGTATATATGTATATGTGTATATATATATATACATACGCATATACATATATCCATATTTATATACATAGACACACACATATATATATATATATATATATATATATATATATATATATAGAGAGAGAGAGAGAGAGAGAGACAGACAGACAGAGAGAGAGAGGGAAAGAGAGAGAAAGATGGACATTTTCTAAGTACTTATTATCTCTTTTTTACTGGGGAGAGAAGGAATGTGTAATATAAATATATCAGATTACGCACACACAATATCTCTTTTCCTTTCCTTCTGCGCAGGTGAAGCTTATAAAGCTACTTCTGCGCAGCTGATGCCACAGAAGCCTTACTGAGTCTGTCGCTATTGCCTCTAGGTATTCAATAATGTTGTTACAATGGCAACGCCATCTTATTTTAGCGCATAACTAAGTTTAAATACAGTGAAACTGTTCTTTTTGCTATTCTCACCGAATTATACAATTACATAGAAGCATCAGAATTCAAATAGTTTTTCAAATACTAGTTTAAGTACCTGTCTTTGTGTCCTATAATAAAGTTTCCTCGTCGACACGCACATCTAACGCCCATACAACTGAATGATATATATTTTAGTTTTAATTGCAATAAAAACGATTAAAAAGTATTTCATTTAAACAGTAACATTTATTTATGTAGTAAATATGAACGGACGTGTGTCCGGCTCGCTGCAGTAATAACGTATGCAAAATTAAATTTTATTGGTAAAGTAGAAAAGGCTTAATCTAAAAAGTAACTGATAATAATAAGAAGAAGGGAAAAAATAATCACATATGCAAATTTAAATTTCATAAGCAAAGAAGGATAGGCTTAATCTCAATAATATCTAATAATAATAATAATAATAATAATTTTTCTTAATTATTATAATTTCGTTCATTTTTAGTATAGACACAAAACTATCCCCTTATTAATATTGTTTTATTATTATTATTATTATTATTATTATTATTATTATTATTATTATTATTATTATTATTATTATTATTATTATTATTATTATTATGTTTATTATTATTATGTTTATTATTATTATTATACATTGTCTTTGTTCTCTTTTATTAAAAAGAACGAAGACAAAGTGTAACAAGCCGCTCATGCGTGGTCCCCCTCTGTATGTGACTCGATGTGGCGAGTGTAAAATGCAATAAATTTGGGCAATTTGGGGCATTTTTTACCCCCCCCCCCTTTGCCCCCCTGGGAGCGTGAACCAGAATTTTTATGAGGTCAAGGATGCTCATTTTATATCCAGAACAATTACCTCTACATTTTGGCCAAGTTTCAAAAAAATTGAATGGATGGATCAAACGTTCTGGGAGAAAAGGGTCATTTTTGTCATTTAGGGGGCTTTTGACCCCCTGAGGGCGCGAACCAGATTTTTTCCAAGGTCAGCGATACTTATTTTCTATTAACAACAATTGCCTCCACATTTTGAGAGAAATTGAAGTGATGGATGAAAAGTTATGGGGCAAAAAATGTCATTTTTGCCATTTCGGGGCCTTTTGACCTCCTGGGGGGGGGGGGGGGGGCTAACCAGATTTTTTTTCAAAAATCGGAGAATGTCACTTTCTAACCTGACCAAAGTTACAACTTCATGCAAAATTTCAGAGAAATTCAATGGATGGTTGCGGAGAAAAATCCGGACGGACGGACGGACGGACGGACGGACGGACGGACGGACGGACAGACAGACGGACGGAAATGCCTCAAAACATCGGGGGACCAATTAAGATTAAAACAAGAGGACTTGTTTCCTTTTTCTCATCGATTAGTTTTGTCTTCTATTCAATTAGTCGTGTCTCCTTTTTCTTATCGATTAGTTTTGTCTTCTTTTCCCATAGATTAGTTTCGTTTCAATCATTTCAAGTAATGAATAGGAATAAAATTGCGAAACGATAACAAGTGGGCGATGGCTGATAGTTTACAATAAAACAATTATACAGCGCGTCTTATCACTGAGTGAATCACACCATCATTTAATCGTGTAACTTAACTTTGAACATAAGGCGCGAACTAAGGTTCTCCAAACATCCCGCTCTTAGATGAACTTCTCTAACCGTCCCCATGTATAGCATGTGTTGTCCACATAAACCTCCAACACATTACGTCAGCTATTTCTTGATCTGCTTCTATATGGAGGAAAGATTGATTCAAAACATTTCCAAGCGTATTAGTGAGAGTGAATCGATAGCGCTGACGGTATTCAGACGCCGCAGTCCACGCCACTAACCATTACGCCACATCCATGTCGATGGCATGGAAAGAAAGACGTGTCGCCGTTCATTCGGTAATCTTGAGTCAAGGAGTTTGATTAATTCCTCTTCTGATGTGTTTTCCTGGGTGTTAAAAATATATATGAGACAAAAGACCGCTGAATGAAACGAGAAAGAAAATAGAGAAATAAATAAAACACCTTTGTCTATGATGAATGATGTCACATTGCGTGTGGTTTAGGTTAGTGTTGGGACGCTTAATCGGAATCGGAAAAATTTGTGATTATTTTCCGATGCCCAAAACGATTCTTTTAATTGTTTTTTGTTTGTTTGTTTTTGTTTAAAACTTATGTTTTTGCTGGTACTAATAATAAAATGATAAATATTTATTGATTTAAAACTACCCGTAAAACTGAAATTTATTGATCACCCTCCACTCCCACGCACAAGTGTATTTTTACGTTTTCGAAAATATATGCACATATTACATGTGTTTTTACGGTAATACGAAAATAAAAAAAAAATAAAAAACGGTAATTCTTAAGCTAAATATTTAGAGATTTTAAAAGACTCGGAATCGGAATCGGTAATTGTATCGAAATCGGGAATTTAGAACAGAATCGGTAATTGTATCGGAATCGGGAAAAATATTGGAATCGTCCTATCACTAGTTTAGATTCGTCCATGCATCGGTTCGTTGGTCTATAAAGTTTTAGATTGAAATAGCAGTTTCAGCGGCAATCTACACTTAGGTATAAAATACTAACTACCTCTGTCTGTCACGCTCAATTTTGAGAGGCCATTTTATTGGTCTATCAGGCTACAGCGTAGAATAGATTTTTCGTCTGTCTGTCACGCTTAAGCTTAATGCGTCCAAACATCTGTATAAGAAACTCTGTCTGTTAAAATAGCATTTAAGATGCGTCTAAGAATTGTTAAAAGAGGCGTTGCGCGTCAGTCAGTTTGTCTGTCACATTAAAATTTGAAACTGAATTTTCCTCGGTCTGTTACACATCTGTTTGAAATAACATTTTAGATACATCCAAAAATCTTTATAAGATGCTTTATAAGTTGGTCCCTTTGTCACGCTTAAATTTGAAAGGGCATTTTAAATGCGTCTCAGAATTTTCATAAGCGGTTCGGTTCACGGTAAGTTTTGAAATAGCATGTTTAGATGCGTCCATATATCTTGATAAGAGACGATGTTCGTTTTCTAATTGGTCTTCCCGCATGTCACGCTTAAGTTTTAAATAGCATTTATGTTTCTAAATGCACAGTTTGAATGGACGAATTTTAAAAATAACCGTTCTAGCTTTGTTACCGAAGATCCTAATCAGAGTCTGCATCAGTCTAATAATAGTAACCAGCAGTGACAATGGGAGTATAGGCGTATAATATATTAGTCATATCCTAAGATGTTCACTCGCTCCTTTTCACGTCGTTTTTGTCTTCGTCACTTCCTCTCTTAAATGCTTTGTTTAAGTGCGCACGTCTTCGTGTCACCTATTTAATACAGTTGAATTTCAGTAATCGAACATAATTCGTTCTGAAACCGAATTGTCCGAAAACCGTATAATATTTTCCTATAAAAAATATGTAAAAGAGATTAATTTGTCTACAACTACCAGATGAATGCTTATTTACACAATGTTTTTAATGATTCCTGAACTGCACGAATCAGGATTACCATTCTTAATTTTCTAAGAAAAAAACAGATCTGCCTGCGAAATAAACCCAGATTCTTAAAAAAAACAAAAACAGACTCAATTTAATTCTTATATATAGACAATTTTTAGGTATTTAATGGGTTAATATTCAAAATTATTAAGCATCAACTGATATTATTCTTTTTAATACTAACTATAAGATATAATATAAAAACTTATTTCGTGAAATATATATATTCTCTGTGAGCTTTTTAGGAATTATGACAATTTTGAATGCATATTTTGACTACTTTACAAGGCATTTTTTATATTTGGGAAATTTTTAGCAGGTATTTAAAAATATAGTTTATAAACAAAAAAGAATTAAAAAATAAAAACCCAGATTGATAAAAAAAAAAGAGTGACAACCCTTCACAGAACTGTTAACGTTTCATCAGTCGGTATGCTTCAGTTGCTGTCGGCGTGGTTTGGACATCGAAATTCTGTTAGAAAAACGAGACATTTCCGGCTTGAATTTCATGTTCGAAATCTGAATTGTTCCAGTTCCGAAACTTTCATGAACGGAGGTTTAACTATATATATATATATATATATATATATATATATATATATATATATATATATATTAAAGAAGGGAGGATGAAGATAAAAAATTGCATAAAATTACGTAAAATTGATACAAATCTTTATTACATCGAAAGTTCTCGATGTAATAAAGATTTGTATCAATTTTATGTAATTTTATGTAATTTTATGCAATCTTTTATCTTCATCCCCCCTTCTTTAAAATTGATTGCTCTACTCAACGTATTGAGCTTTACTTTATCGCGATAGATCACTTTATGATACTTCACTTATCGTTAATTCTATTATCATTAGTATATATATATATATATATATATATATATATATATATATATATATATATATATATATATATATATATATATATAGTCTCGGAAGTTTCTCAACCATTAAAACTATATTAAAAAATTAAAAAAAAACAAACAAACTTATAGTCCCAAGTCTTCCAGTGGAAAATCACTCATGTAAGTCAATTTATTTTTTACAGTTATTATATTAGTTTATTTCTAACACTATTTTAAGGGATCATCAGTTGTTTACCATGAAAAACTGTTTCGGATATATATATATATGTCAAGCCTATACTCATATCAGCGCTGGTACTTTAGTCGTATTATACTGTATTAGTATTTAGGAGAGATTGAAGAACATTATAAGCTATTTGGGCCATTCGTATCTATACAGATCTGATTTTCCTAATTATATGAATGTAAGGCTACTTTCTCTTAGGTTTAAACCAAAGAGAAAGTAACACTTCAACAGGTAAATTTACTTCGGAATAATGGTTGCGTTGTTGATAAGATTCTACAGTTTACAGTTTGTGGACTTGACATGCCATAAAGTTGGCAGAAAAGCCAATATTACTCAATGTTTTATGCATTTATATTCTTTCCACGTTCCTTCTAATTCGTCTGACAGTTGAGAGAGATTTTATTCTTAAGTTACCATGGAAGAAGTCTCCTTAATCTCACCCTAATTGGTGAATGGTATGTCTATAACCGAAACATCCAACTACTTTTGACCCTGATATCTCAATGTAGCCACACACAATTGCAGGTGTAATAAAGATTTTTTTTTAAGTTCAGCGTCATATTTCCTATTAACCTGTCTCTAATTGATGGAAAAGTTAGACACAAGATCGGTTTTTAATCTAAAAAACGGGCCCTCTAGATTGGGACAAAAATGAAAACTGTTTCCGTCTATAAAGATTTCTCTGACGAAGGACATTACAAGTAAAATGTAGTAGCAGAGCAGATACTGTACTTTGAACTTAGTTTATTGAATTTGATTACATAAAATTCTGTTTGTTTAGTACATACGTAAAATAACAAACAAAGATTTAACTTGTAAAATCCGTCGAAACTTAAATCTAAATTTTATTTAATACTAGCGGGAAAATTGAGGAACCAAAGAAACTTATGCTCCTACCCTTGAACCCCATATAAGTATTTTAATCCAATGTTTAACTTCTATGAATATTAATTATTGTGGCCTTCTATTATTAAAATTGTAAATAATGATGAACATTTAAACGATCGTATCATTTCATAAGTAATAATGCACATCGTACCATCAACGTACGTGAGGAGAGGCGAGGGGGTTCTTTTTTAGGGAGGGGGTAATAGTTTCTATGCTAAATCACTGGAAGAATGTATCGTGGGATTTTTTAAATTATAAATAAATATATGTTTCTAGGTAGTATTTTAAGAAGTTCAGCGTTTAATTAGAAAGAAAATGAATATGATTCTCATTCTTAAGTTATTAAATAAATATCGGTACATCGTGAGAAAAAATGAACAACATATTTCTAGCCCCGTTTTAAATTTTAGTTTAGTTTATAGAACTCTTGTTAAATAAAATTTAAAAAAAAAGAAGCGACTATTGTGTGCAAAACTCGGCTCCAGATCTGAGTGATGAATAAAATAATAAATGTACGTATCAAACAATCAAAATACATTTTTAAATTAATTCTCGCCAACGGCTGGGAGCCGATCTTTTTTATCTATAAAATAATGCGACAGCTTGAAAAATCAGTCTAACCAGCACGACTGCGTTCCTATGGTAACGGGGAGAACGTATATTACTACTACTACGATGACTTTCCTTTAAGTGTACGACAAGATTCCCCCTCCCACTTTTACTCCACCAATGGAGTTTTGATTTCATTTAGCAGTCGCTGCTTGATAATGTGTACCATGCCATTTTTAGGAGCTAGAATTGCTCTCTCAGTTTACTAGTAAATTATGTGAGTGATGAAACAATTGATGCAATACCTGGAGTAGTAACAATCGTGGCATAGTTGGTTGTTACAATCTTGCCATCCCCTTTTTTATAAGTAGGGAAGCAAATACACCAGCCATTGGGTCACTCTTGAGATGCACACAAATATGACAATTTAATGCAAGCGTTGAGATCATCATGAAGGTTTCCACGTTGAACAATAGGAAGTGCATGTTGGAAATCTGCTAACTATTTAATTGTGTAATACCATCCCGATTAATTGATGCTTGTTCATGCGGTTGATAACTTATTTCACGTGTCCATGCAGTAATGAAGGATGTGTATTGGATCGATCAGGTGAAGTAATACCCGATTTTGTAACTGTTTTACCATTCATCTTATAAGTCATATGTTCGATATGAACCAGAACCATATTGAAGATGTCGTCTGAAAATGGTATATCAACCCCAGGAAGTTGATTGCGTTCCTTAATAAGGAAATGTTGACTAATTTTTCGTGTGCATCCCAAGTAGTTTTCGATGAGACACTGCACATGTAGTCAACATGATGACAAACAAATGTCTCAAATTACTTGCTGTAAAGTAGTATCCCAATAGTTATCGTCCTTATGTAGTCCATATACACCACATTTTCAATGGTCAAGTTATGAAAACGTTGAGGTCATCAAAGCTCTGTGGACCTCTTACATCGTGTAGAAGCAGTCTCAAACAAACAAAGAAAACGTATCAGTATTTTTTCACTATCACACGATCGAAATTTATCTACCCCCCCCCCTCTTCAAAAAAAAAAAGATTCTACTTTTGAAAATCGATTACATGTAAATCGCATGAAAAAGAAATCCGCAAATAGGAATAAAAAAAAAGTAAATATTTGAGCTTTTTGAGTGGGGATGGCTTTCCTATATATATTTACTTAGAGCTAAATGAAGACGTGTAACTAATTTTTTTTTTCTAAAATAGTTTTAAACTAATTTCTGAATTGTATCCGGTTTCAGAAATAAAACACCTTTCACTTTCGGCGGCTACAGGTTAGGTTTAGTCTTGTTTTAGGGTTAGATTAGATATAACTACAGTATATCTATGACCGCCTCCCTCAACATTTTATTTTAATTTAGGTTTTTTCACACTTAAGAAAAATTAATAGTTTCCTCTTCATTTGTACTTACTTATATGTTTTAATTCATTTATAAAGCATGCCTCCAATACTCTCTTGTACGGAAAAATATAAATTAGTTTCAGCGCGGTATTTTATTGTAAAAAACAAAAAAATGCCCCCTAAAAATTAGAATTGAAAAAAATATAAAGGGCGGTTCGCACTTTCAAAACGTTGATGTATTTGTATGTAAGGATTTTTTTAAAGCCACAGAACAACGTTAAGATTGTTTATATTAAAATAAACATAAACATTTATTTATTTAAATTTTTTATATTAAAATAAACATTTATTTATTTTCTTTATATTAAAGTAAATATTTATTTATTTTTTTATATTAAAGTAAACATTTATCTTATTTTTTTATATTAAAGTAAACATTTATTTAATTTTTTTATATTAAAGTAAATATTTATTTATTTTCTTTATATTAAAGTAAATATTTATTTTTTATATTAAAGTAAACATTTATCTTATTTTTTTATATTAAAGTAAACATTTATTTAATTTTTTTATATTAAAGTAAATATTTATTTAATGTTTTTTATACAAAAAAAATCTTAACGTTTTTCTTTAGTTTTAAAAGAAATCATTACATGAAAAAAAAAATTTATAACCCACTAAAAGACTCTTAACTCCAAATTTTTTTTTTTAATGTGCAATCATTCATATAGGCTTAGATATACGCCGACAGTGTTATTTGCTAGTTTAGTCACCATTCTTATGAGTTGATATATGTACGTATGGAATACCGTACGTTTTGCTATTAGTGTCGCCGATAAATTTTTTTCGTTAAAGAGATATTGTTCCTTAAATGTGGCTTGGGATTATTAATTTGGAAATACAATATAATGTCACCCATTATATTGCTTATCGGATTTTATTTTTGTTTAATAAGTAAGATATACAAAAGCAAGCAACTTTTTGTAATTGGAAATGTAAGTTTTTTTCTATTATAAATAATCAAAGCACATTTTTGTTTGTAATTTGTATCTTTTAAATTACAAATAACATTGAAAATAGATTTCAAATACTTTATTTATAAATAGTCTCATATGGTCGTAAATAGTACTTGAATGAAAGAATATATTGTTATAATAATGTATGCAAAACAGAATAATCCCGATGAAATGGCTTTTATATTTCGCGTAAGAAGAAATCCTTCTAGACTGAGGATTTTTAAAATTTTGTTTGAAGAGCAGGAGTTTTCTTGTTTGTTCGAAAGTACATTTTAAATAGATTATATTGAAAGTATTGTTTTAATAATGTATCCAATACAGAATATTCCCGAATAAATTATTTTTTATTCCGCCTAAGAAAAAATCCTTCTAGACTGAGGTACTGTTTATTTTGTTTAGAGATCAGGAGTTTCCACGCATGAAAAACCGTTGTTGAGTGTAACTCTGAAATTGCATCTGTCGAGAGATGACGTGTTTATATTCGCTTAATATTAGTAACCAAAAGATACGAAGCCGATTCAAAACGCTATTGAAAAAATGCGTTATTTTTTAAACAACAAAACATGTACTTACGTGTGAAAGCAGATGTCGGCATTTGTGAATGGATGCGGCCATCTGTTTTGAATGCATAATCCGCTAACCCAGAATGTTTACAGAACGTATAAGCAACATGCATTTATAACGACCGAATGATATTCCGTTAATCTGCGAAAGGAAGCGTTCGCTATTTATATTTAAATGATATTGTATTATTTATACAATTTTAAGAAAGAACTACATGAAATAATTTAGGTGCTTTAACCAAAATTCCCTCTATTTAGAAAGAACCCTGTGCTTTATGTGGAGGAAGGAGGAGATATGTAGAAGCGAATTAAAATTACAGCCACCTTCTTTTTAGAAAGTTTATTTGGGAGAAGCAGGTAATCCGAATGAAATGTAAGAATTTTTCAAAGACAAAATGAAAGCATAATTTCTGGAAACATGCGTGAGGGCTTAGGCTAATTGGATGGAGACACATATTAGCATATTAAAGTTTTGGTTATTAGTTTTGGTTATATGTTTGAATGTAAACGGGAAAATCGACTTTACTTTATTATATATATATATATATATATATATATATATATATATATATATATATATATATATATATATATATATATATAATTATTTATGATACTGTCAATTTATAATCACTGTCAACCAAGCTCCAGCCCCTGTCCCATCGCCGCAATGTAGCATCATTGCGTTTGTTTTACAAATACCTCAATGGATTATGCTCCGATGAACTGGCTACTCTGGTGCCTCCACGACGTAAATTCACTAGATCAACTCGACAATCAGCTAAATCCCATCCATTCACTGTGGAGGTACTCAGATGCCGGAGAGCTTTCTACTCCAATAGCTTCTCTCCTCGTACTGCTGGCCTCTAGAACTCCCTCCCTGCCCCCTGTTTCTCCGACGGTACTGACATGCAGAAATTTAAAACTAATTTAAACAGACATCTCGCTGCGCAGCTCCCAATTTAGATTGATCCTCCCCCCAAACCTTCTCCCTATTTTCTCAGTAGCCCCTTACGTCTACAGTGGCGGCTTGCCTTTTTGGGGTGAACTATGTTTTTAAAAAAATGCATTCATTTTGGCTATTCACGTACATATATGTTTCTCCTTAAAGTGTAGATTTATATAACTGTACCACCGGTCGCAGGATTCGAACCCCGGATTAAAGTTACCTTCACGCTTTTACCCACACTGTCGCTGGGACAGCTATACGACATATATCATACAAATAAAGTTATCAAATAATTTCTTTAAGATACAAATTCCAAGACATCAGACTTAATGTTTCTGAATTGTTTATTTCAAGGTTTTCTATTCACCTGAAATATAATCTTCCCCAACGAATGAAAAGTTCAAATTGACAAAAAGTCTGATTTCTAAAAGTACGACGTATATTTTCTCAAGTGTTCATGACGTGCTATCATTCCTGAATTCAAGCCACCGCACGCCATGTTTTCTATCGATAAAAATCTATCGCGTGTACGACGTGACGATATTCTTTTAATCGAAAACAGACTGAATTACAAAAAATTAAGTTATTGCAAATATTTCAATATTTAATGTGGTTCTTTATTTATTTTAAATGTAAATATTTACGATCTATATTTATATAATAATTTTTATTACTTTTAAACAATGTGATTAATTTAAATGCTTACTTAAGTAAATATCAATATACGCTAAGACATTTCATGTTCGTACGTACGTTATCACCTTGTACACATAGTTAAAAAAAAACCGAGATCTTCTGGTGATTAATCTTATGTCGCTAAGGTAGACAATTACGACATTACCCATTTTACAATGAATGGTTCCAAAATCAGATTGTCATTCCATCTACTAAAACTGCACAGTTTAAAAATAAATACATATTTAAAAAGTGATATTCGTTTTATTTATTTGTAGAATAATTAATTGACAATGAATTTTACAGAGAATATTTATTGTTTTAAAAAGAATTACATTACTACAATTTTAAATAAATAAAGAACGAATAGATGTATTTATTTTTATTTAAACAATATTTAGATAACAATAACAATTATTTTTACGGAAGAAGAAATAGTTATTTTTAATAGTATTGACCCTGACATAAATTTATTATTTCAAAAGAATATTATTTTTAATAGGATATTTTACAAGTTCGTGTAAAAAGAACTGTGGAATTTCTCATTAGTTAGTATAGAATGATATAATCATTTTTATTCTTAATTCTTTTTAAAGTCAATAACATATTTAACATTTGATCTCACTTTGTTATAAACTCATAACTATTATTTATATTACGGATTAAGATGTTATAATACGTTAAAAACGATTAACAGAACTGAGTTTATTATCAAATGAAGAGTTTAAAATATTTTTAGAAATAAGTTGTGCATTGGATCTGTAAAAATTACATGATTTTAATTCTAGAAAATGCCTTAAGACTCCTTAAGCTTAACTTAAAGGTGTATTAAGAAGAAATTGAAATTCAAAGAATCTTGCTTAATTGGTGTCTAATGAGCAGGAATTAAATTTAATGCAAATCTGGAATATTTAAATTTTCAAATAGGAGCTTGTGTTCATATTATGTTCCCTAAAACGCTGTAAAATACTTCAAAGAATTTGAAATTTTAAGAATATTTATTACTTGATGTCTAATACATAATGTTGAATTATTACAAGAATCGGATGTATTCAAATTTTCACGAAGGACATCCAAACTCTTTTTGCCTATTTACATGAAACTAAATTTAAATTAATATAGCCCACATGTCCCTACTCCTGCGCCTGGCATCTAGAAAAATAATAATGATCGGTTAATAAGTTAAGGATTAAATTCTGGACATGCAAATATCTAAGCATACACATACATATAGATAGAGATAGGGTGGTCCCTCTCCAAAAAAGCAGGCTCTTAATTTCGATGCGCTTATTTCTTAATTTTATGAAAGAATTAAATGAACCGTTGGTAATAAGTTGTTCGTTGCGTTTAAAACATCGTATCAAAATAGGAGGGTCTTTGGGCTTTTTTTTATTCTATTATTGAGCTTTCCTTTAAGATGACCGTTATTCAGTTCTGTACATTTCTTGAGACGCAACACAAATGTGTCTATGGCATCCTTACATAACGACGGCGGTATGGCTCTGGCGTTTTTTTTCTGGTGGCTTCCGTCAGTTCCGTGATTGTCATTGATCTCCATGCATACCTCTGTTTTAAGGTAGCTCCAGAGAAAGACATCTGGGGATGTGGGAGGGGGCTAAGATCTGGGCTGAGCTGCTGACTAAACATCAGTCTTGAAACTGCTAACACAGCGCCCAAATTTCTCTTTTAGTCAATCCTAAGACAGGTTTGAGAGTTTGCTCCATCTTTCTGTAACCAGAACTTTACAATAAGCGACGGATACAGGGTCTGTAGCTTGTTTCTTGCGCACAGTGTTTCGAACTCTGCTGAACTGACTCACTTACGCCATCTATCAGTTCATCTGTACACTTAATGGAGCGTCTTAAATGGCTTAAACGATTGTCACTGGTTAGAAGTGAGGTTCTTTACTGCCCCATAGTTCCCGAAGTGGTCGACGCAGTCTTGAATGCTTTTCTTGAAAAGAGCTTTTTCGCATTTGAACTGATGCACGAGCCTTTTGTGTTGTAATGTTTTACGTAGTATATTATTTGACGAAATCCACATTGAGATTTAGTTGTGTTCACAGGTGTTGTTTCTACTATGTTCTAACGCAATGAGGCCGATGAATTCATGAAGGATATATAACATATAGTATGCGCACGAGGACTGTTTTATTTGGGGGGGGGATATCCTGCATATATATATATATATATATATATATATATATATATATATATATATATTTATATATATATATATATATATATATATATATTCTTCATATAGACACATGTGCTAAAAAACAACTGGACCTCCATTAATATATCAATATTATCACCACACAATCTAATGTACCACTGAACATTCTCACACCTTTATTCTATTCCTAGCTATTATAATCTGATCCCAAAATAGCATATTATCTACTTCTATCTACAAAAAAGGACAGACAGACTCAAATTTTTAAACTACTATAACAACCACCTTCTTAATCTAAAGAATTCATCTATTATAAAAAGAGGAAGTGTGTGTGTGTGTGTGTGTGTGGGTGTGTGTGTGTGTGTGTGTACAGCTAAAAGTATAAAAACTACAAAACAAACACCCACAAAGTTGGTATATTCTTGATCAGCGTTGCCCTGGATTAATAACATCTAAAATAAATGTTTTTCCATAACATTTTTAGAGATCAACTGAACCAGGTTTCATCATGGGGCATCGTTTTATTTTTCAATCATTTTATGTAGTAATACCGACTCATTCCTCGGGAAATCTATATAAAGGTGAGTTGTCTGTGTGTATGTTTATATGTATGTCCAGAGAGAGGAATGGGATGGGCAGTGGAAAAAGAGGAGGTTGAGGAGAGGGAAGGGGAAAGCGGGGGATCGAGAAAGAGAGAGAGAGAGAGAGAGAGTTAGAGAGATAGAAGTTTTAATATAAAGATGTTACACACACATTTTAACCTCTTCTATTTTGCTTTATTATGGCCCCAGACAACGCCGGATTGCCCTGCTAGTTATATATAGAGCTATCATCTGTATTAAACACATTCGTTCAGAAGTCCATGATTATAACAATGATATTCATAAATTAACAAAATAATGATAATCTATAAATTTTATTAAATCAATTATAACAAAGACAACATTCAGAGACAGAAGAAAATATAACACAAATCCACTTTCCCATGGTCTATACTCCTGGTCAATGTATGCATTAACTTACTTATTATCTAACTAAAGAATTAACAATAATTAGATTAGACTATAGAAACAATTCATTTTTTAAGAAATCATACATTAATGCTAAAAGACAACTATCTAATTTCCAACTCACTCTTAGACCCCACAAATGACCCCCTCCCAAATTTATCTACCCATAAATGTCAAAAGAGAACCACCTAATGTATTAACGATGCTAATCACCTCGAAAAAATAATTACACAACACCGCACAACTGCGCAACTATACCTGCAATAAACCGAAATGTCCAGTTAATCAACATTAATTCACAGATTCCCCATTCACAATCCCAAATACACGCATCTTAATACAAGCCCCATACCTTACCTGTGATAGCCTCAATGTAATAGAATAAAAAATTATGTTTGCTTCGAAAGTTATTCGAAGTGTTGGCATCGATGAATATTTATTGTCACAGAAACAGGTTTTACTTTATTCACCTGCCATTCTGAAAAGACGAGCGAAAAAAGAAAGAATGAATAATGCAAGATCTTGGTTAAGCATCATCTTTTAATTTTATTTGATGGCATACATTGTGTTACATATTATTTAGACGTAATATCTTTCGAAATGTATTACATCTTTTGTACAAAATGTCTAAATAGTGAATACATAGGCAGGACAAAATTACCTTTTAGATTTAGGTTTAATAACTTACAAACTATGCGGTAAAGAGTGCAAATCTGTGCCGGATTTGAAACGGCATATAAGATAAAGCTTAATTAACAACTTGCATAGAAAGTGTAAGAGCATGGCGGGCTTGAAAAGTCATACTCGAAATGCGCACGTGTAAATTGAATGAACAAGCGATAGCAATACTCAATATCGAGTTTGCTACCACTCCACACACACGCGCATCAAAACAACCTGGCGAATATACCCGGTGAACCAAGTGCGAGGGAGATACAAACAGTTGCACTTAAAGGGGCAGTTAGAATCTTAAAAAGATCTCTCAGTTAGAGTTTCTGAAATAGCGGGCGAATGTCTGGCATCCGGTAGCAAAGACAAAAAGATAAGAAAATTAAAATATATATATATGATGATGATGAAGACAGTCTATGGTCCTAACAATTCTAGTGTAACCCCATTAAAATCCGAGGATTAGGGATCCAAGCAAGCTACTTGATAGATGGACAGATCATTATACTGATTTGTTCACTAATCCGTAATAGTCAGTACTGATGTGATAGATAGCTTGCCTCAGAGGGCTATCAATGGATTCTGTTTCTTCCCTCAAGGAAGTGGATGAGGCTATATGGTATTTGAGATGCGGAGCATCTGGTGGAAATGGTATACATGTGTAAGTTCTTAGCTATGGTAGAAGACCATTGGCAGTTCAAATTAAAGGGTTGATTGACAACATCTGGTTTAACGGGCTTGTTTACAAAGATTGGCGTGACTCCATTATGGTCTCTTTGTACAATGGCAAAGGGAGGAAAGATGAGTACGACCATTATTGAGGCATCTCTCTTTTGAATGGGACAAGAAAGGTATTTACCAGAATCATGTTGAATGGCCTCAATGTCTACATCTATCTGTTTATACTTCCTGAGAGCCAGTGTGGCGTTAGAAGAAGTAGGAATACCACTAATATGATCTTTACGGCAAGAAAAGTGTATTAAACATCATCTAGAAAGCGTTCGATACAATTAATCGGGATACGCTGTGGAAGTTATTGGGTAAATTGGGATGTCCTCCTAACTTTGTTCAACTCCTTCGTGTGCTGCACCACAAAATGAAAGCATGTGTCAACTGCAATGTACGTCTCCCTGAACACGTTGCAGTTGACAATTGGGTTAAACAGGGTGGTATACCTGCACCTACTTTGTTTTCCATCTATTTTGCTGTACCTCTGTCATTGGCTTTCACTAACTGTGACGTGTATCTTTGATTAAGCACAGCAGGTCGACTGTATAACTTACAGTGTTATAAGACTTTTTCAATGACATTCTTCACTGTCTTTTCAGATTTGCACTATGCAGATGATGTGGATCTCGTGGCTCACCTGCAGAATGATATGCAAGGTATCTTATTGATCACTTTACATGGGCGTGTAGAATAATGGGTCTAACAACAAGCCTGAGCAAGGTAAAGGCTATGTTTGCTCCAGCCCCTGGCAACCCGTTTCAGGAACCGAATGTATTTTTTGAAGGCCACAGACTGTCTGTAGTGGATCGTTTTATGTATCTGGGTTGTGTTATTTCGAGGAACGGGTTGTTGGATGCTGAGATAAGTAGACGTATT
The DNA here is from genome assembly GCA_963556195.1 of Sepiola atlantica. Taxonomy (NCBI): domain Eukaryota; kingdom Metazoa; phylum Mollusca; class Cephalopoda; order Sepiida; family Sepiolidae; genus Sepiola; species Sepiola atlantica. The sequence continues at coordinate 82,458,233 of OY744528.1, forward strand.
GAACAGGCTGGTGTGACTTTTAGTCATTTTAAAAAGCGGGTGTGGGCACCACGTGATATCAGGCTGAAAACTAATATCTCTGCGTATGAGGCCTGTGTGTTATAAACTTAGTTATATGCTTGTACAGAGCTCATGCTCGCCTGCTAGGGCGTTTCCAGCAGAATTGATTTAGGCACTTATCCGTTGGGATAGCTTTACCCCTGACGCCGAAGTATTGGAACGAGCTGCTGTTCCAAACATCGAGTCTCGTATAAGTAAACGCAGACACTATTGGGTTGGTCATCTTATTCGTCTTACTGATGACGGACTGCCCAAGCAGGTTATTTACAGGGAACTAACTGGAAATACTCGCCCACAACAAAACTGCGTATGCGATTGAAAGTTTGTCTCAAATACGATTTGAAGTGCTTTAGAATTGATGATGGAGAATGGGAGAGGTTGCTGTAGATAGGTCAAGGTGGAAGAAAAGCGATTTTTGATGGCAACAAGCTTTTTGGAAATAATAGGATGAAACACCAGCAGCAGAAGAGAGCAGCGAAGAAGGGACGGGACGTGACACCTCCAGCACATGGAGGAAACATGGAACACATGCCAAGCTTGCAATTTGGTAACTATGTCACGTGCAGGTTTGTTGAATCACTAATTAGTGCATTTTTTTGCAAAATCAAGCACGGACAAGAGATAGTTTTATTCATGGCATCCCCTCAGATCATCACAACACCTGTGTGGTATGGTCTGTAAAAGTATGGCGAGGCTGAAGAGTCATATTCGCGCCTCTCACTAGGAACATTTACACTAATATCACGTCGATACGCTGAAAGTGGTCCTATTCGAAATCGCCATATATATATATATATATATATATATATATATATATATATATATATATATATATATATATATATATATATATAGTCTCGGAAGTTTCTTAACCATTAAAACTATATTTAAAAAAAATCTTTTAGTCCCAAGTTTTTCAGTGGAAAATCACTCGTGTAAGTCAATTTATTTTTTACAGTTATTATATTAGTTTGTTTCTAACACTAGTTTAAGAGATCATCAGTTGTTTAGAGAGAATTTGAATGTATTCTGGAGAGAATTGGAATGCCTTCTGGATAGAATTGGAATGCCTACTGAAAAAATTAAAATACCTAATGTGAATGCTAACTGGAGAGAATTTTAATGCTTACTGGAGAAAATCTGAATGCTAATTGAAGATAATTTGAATGCTTGCCGGAGATAATTTGAATGCCTACTAGACGCTATCCTCGAATGTCTAAGGTTTCTGTACATGTTTTACAGGATAACTTGGCATGAGGATATACCCTCTCACTAGTAAACCCTATCAAAATATTCAAAATAAAATAGTATTCGAAGCCCAAATAAGATCTTTTGGTATGGCTACACACTGGCTTATACGGGGAATGGTGTACCTTTTCCGAGTGATGTTGCCTCTTGTAACATCACTAAGCTGGATACTCCACCAGACTAGATTAGTTTTTTGTTCTGGAATCCGGTGAAACCAATAATAAAGATATACTATAACTGTTGTGAGGTACAAATCACCCCTATTGAAGAACTAATGGAAGCAACCATCTATAATCAAGACCATGGGTGCAAAGACTCAACTGAGGACACCCCTATCATGTTTTACCGCATGGTAGGAATCCGGTCATCTCCTACCACATTTAGTGGCGTTACTGTATTGCTATGATATAAATACATTGTATATTTTAACCTGTCACAATTTGTGGTTGTTATCTTTGTGACCCCTAGCACGGGTCTACAACAATAACATATTTAACTGGTCAATTGGGGGGGGATCAATGTTGTTCACTTACTTACTAATCCAGGGTTTGAGAGGTAAAGGAAATGTTTACTTGAACACTCGGATATCTATGTACTTCATATAGGCATCAAGCGTTATCCCCAGGAAGGAACCTCTTGATTTCTGAGAACTTACATATATGTAAAATGAAAAAAAAGAGATTATATGTATGTGTGTGTTTCTGTGTGTTTGTGTATGTTACTTTTTGGTTGAGACAAATTCACAAGAAAAATGTGTTCTATATAAGACTAATTTTTGCCTTTGCAAATTTTCATTATCTTATTTGACGTTTAACTCCACTTGTCAGACTTAGATATCACTATAATACTTTTTGCTGTGCGACTGACTATCGCTTGGTTTTTAATCTCTGCAATGTATTTCTGTTGTCGCTTCACATATAGATAGAGGGTCAGAACCTTGTTTTTATTAAGGCCTTGTGGATGTTCCTTGGTTGGCTTCTGTCTTGGCTGGAGTGCCACTTCCAGAGGCTGGAAGGTTTACACCATTTCTGACCTCTTCCCGCCTGGTGTGTTAACGAGTGGAGTGCCCCATTTTATCCTGGGTGCCGGGCTGTCAGTATTGATTCTTGTTTTGTTCATCTTTTTAATAATTTGCTCATGTTCAACGGCTTCATATTAGTTATCTGAAGCTGTCCTCATCCGCAACCAGGGGTGCATGTTAAATGACCTGAGGTGATGGCACATCATTTAATTTTTTAAAATAATTTGTTAGGGTTTACTTCATAGAAGAAATGTGCTTATGTCTGAGTGTGCTGGCAAACTCTTGTACAGAGAGACAGAGGTCAATGGTGTCTTCTAGGAAATCAATTTCTCTCCTGTAGGTATTCAATTTTTTTCTCAGTGTAATATCGCCGTTATTTTATTTAAGGGCATCTAATATGAAGCGTGACGTAACGTTTATCTTTCTTAAGGCACCAACTATTACGTCTTAAACGTAGCCAAATAGTTAGGTGTGACGTTGTCTCGTCTATGTTTCTGTAACGTGCTTTCACATGTTAATGGTCTTAAGTTACTTCTTATGAATATGGTGTAATGTTGATTCATATTTGTTATGTGTTATGTGAATATTATCTTCGTTGAAGTGTTCACTCGTAACTCCCCAAGATGCCACGCCCCCCAAAACTAGAAATCTACACACATTTAATTTTGTTATTAAAAACGTAACTAACTTTTTTGAATAAAATTGAGTTATTTCGTACCTTACAGACCCCTTCCTCAAAGAATTCCTATAAAATAACAATTAGTTGCCTCAGATGAAAGCTTATTGATTTCGGCCACGAAAATATTCTGCTCTATATATCTTCTCATGGCAAACCTCTTATAATTGAAAAACCCTCCCAAGCCATTGATGGCAACCGCCCCCAGGCATATCAGCCTTCAGGGTAAAAACCAATACGCTGATAGCCTTATGTGTCCTTATTTTCTTTATTTGTCTTTCTTTATCTCTTATTTCTTTTCTTTTATAGCTCTTTAATGGAACTATTCTTGAATTTTTGTTTTTAATAGAACTTGTTGAATATTTCACCGGCGTTTCCTTCTCATAAGATTTTTGCGTCCATGATAGGCTGACGAGCGACCCTAATAACTTCTCTAACGGATATTTTTTATAAAGATTCCGACAGGCTCAAGACGGAAAACCTGGGTACCTTCAACGGACGCTTAAGTGTATAATATGTAAATAAAAACGCATATTCTGCTTTTCTATTGTAAAATCGAGCACTCTGGTTGTTTTTTCTGCTGATGCGAGATATACACTGTATTTCGGAAGAAAATAAATAAGACAAACATCATGAGAATAGATTCATTATATATAGAGAGATAGAAGAAGAAAGTAAGAGAGAAAGAGAGACTCATCTACAGACAGACTATTTCGATGTATCTAGCTTTTCAGTGCGGGTTGATAAGTAACTGCCTCTAGTCGGGATCGAAACTCGACAGTCGGCACTTCAAACAACTTGGACATCATCTGGCTGCTGCTGAGAGTAAGTGAAATCACGATGATAAACATAATCGATTTCACTTACAAGAACGCTCAACCCTATAAGGAGACCATATTTAGTCATCCACAGACAGATTGGTTCGCTCTATCACAGCTATTCAGTGCTGTTAGATAAGCAACTACCCCAAGCCGGGATATATATATATATATATATATATATATATATATATATATATATATATATATGAAGGGCAATTTTACAATATGGAACTTAAAACAAGGTTATTTTCTCTTCCAATTACGTTAAGTAATATCAGTGCACATTATAGGTTATTATTATTATTATTATTATTATTATTATTATTATTATTATTATTATTATTATTATTATTATTATTATTATTTTAAATAGTAACCAATATGGTATTATATAGTATTATAACCAACGTTATCGTTTAGAGAATCAATGAATATAAAGAAAACATTTAAATGGAATACAAAATGTATATTAACTCTGCACTTAGTTTCGCATTCAAGCAAAGTAAATATAAACTCACAATACTAATGAAGTAAATTTTGCGACGAGTTTTATTTTTTAGTTAAGTAAAGTATTTTATAGATAAAAAATAAATATCACTTGCTAAGATAGAAGAATTAAACTGAATTAAAAGTGCTTGAATGGGCTGCTTGATTTATGTTGCTAACTCTGAAGTGTCAATTAAAGATAGAGGACCTCTGAGGGTCGCACGTGAGGTCTAAGCTTTTCTTCTGAACGTTTGTCTTCCATATCAAATTACGTTGTATTATTTTTAAATTGAGAACTGTTCATGTATTTTTTCTTCTGACGAACTTGAGGTGAATAGATCCAATATTGACCTAGTAATGTTGTTTGGTTTTCTTTAAGCAAAACGATTCGTAAAATAATTTACACTGAAGGATGCTTATTTTGAAAAATGCTTTGTAAGTAAAAATTTAAAAAATCATGGCTTTTAGAATGTAATTGAACTTTGCTAATTTATATATGCTCTGTTGTTACTGGTTAACATTCATCGAGCTTACATTGGAAGAGATTGGTTAATATAAAGTATTGAAAGTATATGCTAAAACATATTTTTCACAATGTTCAATAAAGACCGGGATTAACCCAATAAAAATAAGCTCGATGATACTCGATTACAAGGTACAGAGCATTTATATGTGTTTTGTTAAAGTTTACCAAAACATTTCGTTCAAGAAATCATTCATCACAACAAAAAACTTTTTCCTTTCATAGTTTATTTATTTCTCAGATTTTTCAAGACTTTTTTCCCTACACGTGTTTCTCTACTTAAGCAGGTTCTTGCTTGGCAGTTCATCAGGGGAATTATATACCTGGAATAAGAACCCCAACAACTGGCAATACCCAATGTGGTGTTGCCTTAATTGAGGCCATTTAAGAAGAAAAAATAAAAAACCTCTTAAGAAATTAGTTCAATAAATTTTCACAGTATGGTTGCTACTATGCATACCCACAAGAAATTAGTCCCAATGCATTCCAAAAGAATCGGGAAAGCACACACACACACACACACACACACACATATATATATATATATATATATATATATATATATATATATATATATATATATGTGTGTGTGTGTGTGTGTGTGTGTTGTGATATTTTTTTTTTGTGAAAATTAAAACATTTTCGAACATTGTTGTTGTCTGTTTTCTGAGTACATGTGAGATTCTATTCTCATAAGATTCGATGTTTACAAAAATAAATTTGTCATTATATGACTTAAAATAAACATTTAAGATGATTTAAATCGTTAAAAGTACATATATACATATACTGAGCTCTACCTCACTAGATATTGTGCCACCAATGTTTTCAAGTTAATGATTGATCTCATTAGTTAACACGAAAATTGTTTTTTAAGTTATCTAAATTTGAATAGGTATATTATGTATACATATGCATATATCTGACATTCTCTAATATATATATATATATATATATATATATATATATATATATATATATATATATATATAAAGAGGTGTACTAAAAGCGAACTTTTAGGAAAGGTAAACCCCTATTGTGAATAGTATACAGCTCAATATCCAGGATAGAGCAACTTATCTATCCCAGCGACTTCCTCTGATGATAAAATTTTGATCTTTGAAAAGCCTGGCTTAAGGAAAATTTAACTTGAATAAATTGCCTTTTTGCGGAATATACCTTGCTTTGAACTTTTGAATTGAATTTTGATTTGGCTTTTGCTTTCTCTAATTCCTTTCCATTCTCCTTCATATATATATATATATATATATATATATATATATATATATATATATATATATATATATATATATATATATATGTATGTGTGTGTGTGTGTGTGTGTGTGTGTGTTACATACAATCATGAGAATGTCGCATGGTGATCATCATACCGGTATATAGGAAATTTCAATCATGGCAGTGTCTTCTTTTTAGCGTTGAATAATGAACGAAATTGTACAGGTAGAATGTTAGAAAAGAGGCTTAAAAACAAATTTGTCTTGCTTAACGATAATTTCATGATACAATCTACGAGTCGGATTGAAACACGGTCGTATATCGCAGAGTGTGCGTCTGATTGTGAATCTATGTTTGTTTATGCATGTGCTCCGGAAAACACACTAAACTATATACAGGGTGGGCAAAAATAAGGGTCCTATTTTTAAAAATTCATAACTTTTTTATTTATTGATTTTTTTTATTTTATTTTTTTAGAATAAGTAAAGGACCCCTTCCGAAGCAAGCATGAGCCGTATTAGCCCTAAGGAACGTACCCTCATTTAGAAAACATTATTTTTGCTTAAAAAACTCAAAACAATGTAAAAAACAATACTTTAGTTTTTGTAAGTTTTAAGAAGTGTTTTTCGGCTAAAATTTGTTTTGTTTATTTCAAAAAATCTCGGAAGGGTCAGTCTACACACACATAAAGTTTGGTGAGTTTAACTTTTATTTTGTGGAAGTTATTCAAATTCAAGTTATTCAAATTTAAAGATAGGACCCTTATTTTGGCCCACCCTATACTAGCAGGGGAAAATATAAAATAATAATTTAATTAAAAAATATAAGTATTAGAGTATTAATTCTTAAAGAGATACATTTCACTGTAAGTAATGTAGGTGCCTAAAATAGGATGGATCCGTATAATGGCTTTGACCCGGGGGAAATATAAAATAATGATTTAATTAATGAAAATAAATGTTAAAATATCAACCCATTTCACTGTAAGTAATTTAGGTGATTAAAATAGGATTGGCTAAATAAGTATTTATCGTTTTAAATCAAACAAAATAGATTCATCTATGTTTTTGGCAACTAGGCCCTCATCTATAGTATTAAGTATGGGCTTAAATGATTAAATCATATTACTTGAATTTCTTACAGTGAAATGGCTTAGGTTTGAATGTAGCACAAATAAGGAAATATCAATCCTCATCTACAAAATGGCGTAAGATCCAATTCTAATACTATTCCTAAATGCACAAAAATTACAAAAAGTAAATGGGACCCCAAAATACTCGTTAAACTTTCCGCGGTCTTCTAAACTAAGGCAATTGTGATTGTGGTCCAATCGAGTAGACAGTTTTTATTCCCCTATTTTTGCTTTATTTTATTTTTATTTTATCTACATCAATTTAGTCTGCTGGTAGTGAATGAAAAATCCTACGAGAATAAGGCAATTGTTATTGTGTTTTTAATTTACTTCTTTTGTTAGCGCAGAAATTCTAATTTCTCTATTTTCTGTTCGTTCCATTTCATTTTTATCTCCATCTGTTCTGTCCTCGGTCATTGAAAGAGAAATCCTTCTAAACTGAGACAATTGTTAATTGTTATTTGTTTCCAATCGAGTGGACCATCCTTTATAATCGCAGAAATTCTAATTTTACTCCATAAAATTGCCATGAAGAAAACATCATTTTCTGACATTACGGTGCGCTTTTATGAATTTCGTTGTTGTGTTTTTTTAAAAGAGATTTTAAAAAGTGACCAATCGCAAATTTACAGAAAAAAACAATATTTAAAACGAAATATTCTTGTTTTTTGTATTTTCTTTGGCGAGGATTTAGAATTAAAATTGAATTGTGTTCTGTTTTTCAGTCGAACTTGCGATTTGTAACTTTTAAAAAATTTCTGTTAAAACAGAACAAAAACGAATCGATAATAGCGGACGGTAATATCAGCGGAGGGGTAATTTTTTTTCTTACCAAAGTCTGAAATAATATCGAATTATTGAAAGTTTTTCCGGGCAGAAATTTCGTACTGATCATGTACACCAGCACAAAAAAGTTAGCAAAAAAAACAACGTGCGATATATGTTAGTTTTAAAAAACATATTAAGAAACAGATGATATATAGCGAGAAATATTAATATTTTTACCGATGCTGGTTGAAAAAAAAGTTTTTAAAAAACGCGTCAAAAGGTTTTAACGTATTATAGTAACGTGTGATCTATTTGCGATAATAAGAATAGATTTAGTAGTTGGCATGTAGAAAAAAGGATTGTATGTTTATATTGTTGAAAAAGCAGCAAAGTGTAGTCTTGAAAAAGTATAAAATCGTAATAAGTTACGTGTGCGAAAGCCACCAGCAGAGAAATCATGTTGAACAGCTGTTTGTTAATTGCTATATTCTGCTCTATTCTGGAATGTGGGAATATGTATACGGAATAGCATACTGAACGGTCGACGCAATTAGGTGTGTAAATCCGACTAAATAGTGAAATTTCTTCGTTTCAAGTGAAGAATATATAAAGAAAAATCTTATAGAAGAAATAAAATAAGAAGACATGAATAGTTGCAGGAGAATCTTGCTGACAACCAATAACGGTCCGTGTATCTTACATCCAATCTGATATTCTTTATTCCACGAATAGTCAGAATGACTGGAACAATGAAATTCAAAGTGAAATTGATGGAGCGTTTGTTATTTATATGTAAAACCTAGTGTAGTATTAGGTAGTAACAATAGTTTTAAAAATGAAATTGTAACGGTGATTTAAGCGTAATAACTATATTAAGGAAATTCCCTGGTGAATGTGATGGACGTGAGAGTAGATCAGTGTTAAAGAGTGAATGTCTCTGCCACCTTCGTTGTGGGATACGTTATTGAGAGAAGAAGCTATTCCGGAATAATTGTAAGAAATTGTGAGAGAAGATATGGGCACATATTTTATGGAAACACAAATTAAGAAGTGCTCTAAGTGGATATTTGAACAGATTAACATTGGACAATTTTGTTTTAAAATTTACAATAGCCAAAGCGGCAGCGGAAAATCGACTTTACTTTACTATAGAGATCGATAAATATGATTAAAAACTAATAAAATGGTATGTATTTAAATAATATATTAAGTACTCAATATTATCAACATATATATAAGAGAGCGGATATTTCTTTAACCTGGCTAAACATGCTTAAAGCTAGAACACACACTATACGTACGAACATTACACCGGGTTTCATGCCACTTAGAGAGAATCACCAGATAATAATTCCTTTATTAGTTTAGTTCTACTACTTTTCTCACTTTGGATATTATTCTAAAAACGTTTCGGTCGATGTAACCTCTGACCTTCTTCAGGCGCGTCTTGTTGAACTTGGAAACCTTTCTGTGGAACTCGGGAATCTGTACGGAATTCCGAACGAAACTTCTTATTTAATCTACGAGGACAACTTGCCAACACTAAGCATACAATTACAAATTATTTAAGACGTCTACCCGGTCATGGCTAATGTTTTTATTTTTGACAGTCAACATGTACTGACATGTCCATCAACAGTCATGACGTTTTGTATCTATCTTTTGTCACAATATAAGATTGGTTAGATTTAAATTTCCAGTCAGCGTTTCCGGTGAGATCCTATAAAATGGTTCTGTGTCCGACTAGATTTTAGATAACTGGTAACTTTTAGAATGGTCACCTGATAGTTTTTACTTTTTTGAAAGCACCGGGCTAATGTAACTCTGGTTGCGGTGTCGAATCTCGCTAGAATTAAATCACGCTAATGAGCCATATTGACAGCGAAACACGTGTCCGTAGATGATATATATATATATATATACATATAATATACATGTGTATATATATAATGTATATATATATATATAATATATATTTTTGTGTGTGTGTGGTGTGCGTGCTATGTGTACAGGTAATCTTGATGAATTATATATAATATATATTATAAATATATAAATATGTTCTTACAACGTTCGTTGAACACTTTAGACAGTCTTTCTATATGTGTCTCTTTCGCATAAATAGAACTTAAATTGTCGTGTCGTGGCCATTTGGTTATGACGCATGCTTGCGGAGTCTAGGATGATTCTGTAACCGGGTTCGAAATGTACGACCGTTTGAGAGTATAACTCCCTTCTCTGATGTGAGCGAAAGCTTGAAACGTTGGCGTATGTAGGTAAAGAGTTTTAATGTATGTGTTTGCGCCTTTATTTCTGTCAGCATGTTGCCTTTTCTATCCAATATTCCATAAACTACTTCTCCATATATATATATATATATATATATATATATATATATATATATATATATATATATATGTATATATATGTATATATATATATATATATATATATGTATATATGTGTGTGTG
>OY744528.1:82476176-82488676 GCA_963556195.1 Sepiola atlantica
ACTCGATGGAAGCTTGAAACAAATATATCGCTTCAAGTCATGACTGAAAGTTTTAGAAAATGTTTACGTCGTTGTGCAGCTGATCACAGAAAGCGCATTAAACATTTCATTTAACATTTAAGTTTTTTTCTTGTTTTAACAATGTTTCTCTTATCTACATCTGTTTTCTATTTCTAACAATTCACATTTATAAGTACGAGTCAATTATTGAACTAAATTTTCTTGTTTTTTTGTGTGTGTGGGGGGGGGGGTACATGTATATATGTATCTATATATAATAGCATTAAGATCAACTGAATCAGAATCAAGCCGAATCAACTTCGCGAACCTTGTACACAAAAAAGGTTTCAATATTTTTAAAATAGAGGTTGGGCTTTGTAACATAATGGATTTTATAACAATAGTAAATAATAAATCTTATTCAAGTGTTAAGATAAGCCATTATATATATATATATATATATATATATATATATAGGCAGCAAATTATTATTTAGGCGGGCTTTGTTAAACAACATGGAATATTCACGTGTTTTGTAATGTTTTCGAATCGTCGAGCAATCCTTCGAGTTTCGGGTGGTAGTTTTTACAGTATTTCACCGATTGTTCGTAATTCGGTACTAGCATACTAAACATATTTCATAAATAAATGAGAAAAAAAGTAAAAAAAATAAATAAAATAAAACATATATAAATACATAAATAATAATAATAATAAATAAGATAAATAAATAAATAATAGAACCAAATAAACAAACAAACAAATAAAATAAAATAAAATATAACAAGACAAAAGGAAACATACAATAATAATCAACTCAACCACCCCCTCTCTTTTCTTTCATTCACCCTTCAAGATATCTATACAAACAATAACTCAAGTCTTCTCATTTATAATAAAATAACTACTCCTGAGGACGACCAAGAATGTCGAAAGCGCTAGAGAGATGGCCGAATTACGAACAATCGACTAAATACTATATAAACTACCACCCGAAGGATTGCTCGACGATTCGATAACCTCACAAAAATGCTATACAAAATGAAAATTCCGTGTTGTTTAACAAACATGCTTATATATATTAAATATAATGTACATAAAAATAATACGTACTTCTTACTATCAGCCGTCATCGGCATGGCTAATCTGGACAAGGATCGAACCCTAAATGTTATTGTCTGTAGTCTGACGTTTTACACTTTGCCCGAAATATGTAGGATTTTTATCGCCTAAATACTAAGTTATGTAGTTTTGCTATTGTTTTTACTGTCGATAGAAACAGGGTTGGTTTCTAGCATTTTTCCACATCCTAAGCGGTAAAGAGTTCGATCCTTGTCAAGATTAGCCATGCTGATGACTACTGATAGCCAGATACATGTGTCTATGGATTACTTTTATAAATATATATATATATATATTTATATATATATATATATATATATATATATATATATATATATATATATGATTAAAAATAATGACATATCCTATGAATCGCGACTTAATGTATCATTCTGCATACTCTTTACCGCTTAAGAAGAGGAAAAATACTAAAAATAACGCTCTCTAAAACCAGTAAAACAATAACAAAACAACGTAACTTTATATATATATATATATATATATATATATATATATATTCATTTAGCACAGAAAGTCAGTACAACATCGGTACCGTCGGTTTCGAGTTCGGAAGGGGTTCAACCTTATATATATATATATATATATATATATATATATATATATATATATATATATATATATATATATATGACTATTTTATAAGTTTGGTCCACTCCAGTTAACAATTGATTGAAACATAAGCTATATATTCTATAAAAATGTAGCGTTTTCTTTTTATATTTTGCTTTTGTTTCTTATAGCATAAACTGTAGTATATTTAATCCAATCTTATTTCATATATATATATATATATATATATATATATATATATATATATTTCATAAAAAGGATTGAATTCTCTATATCTTACTCAAGTTAATTTAAAAGCGATGCAATTTCTTACACTATCATAGCTGGTGTGTTACCTCGACAGACAGGGCGCCGGGATGTCACGAACGGTGGTGACAAATATCCTATGTTTGAATAACGGTTTGGCATACTTGCCACACTGGTGTGTCTAAGAAATATGAAACAACTATTTGTGCATGACACACACACACACACACACACACACATATATATATATATATATATATATATATATATATATATATATATATATATATATATATATATAAGTTAATCCAATAAGAGATATAAGAGGCAACTAATATCTTTAATTAGTGAACATCCGGATATAAACTGAAGCTCAATATACTGGATAGAGCATTAATAGCATAATATAAAATGAAGTAATAAAATAAGGTGCGAATCAAATTTTATTAGAATTTAATGTTCAGGCAAAGTACCTTAAAGTCCTTAATATATATATATATATATATATATATATATATATATATATATATATATATTAATATTAAATTAATTTATTTTTTAATATTCCACCCACGTACGACGTCGTTTCGAGCTTTCGGCTCTCATGAGCGAAGGGAAATAACAATTTCAGACTGTCAAAGGGGGCGAACACGGTTCACAGAGACACACACACACACACACACACATATATATATATATATATATATATATATATATATATATATATATATAATGTGTCATGCACAAAGAGTTGCTTCATCTTTCTGAGACACATCAGTGTGGCTAGATGTATATATATACGAGCCAGCTACTCGAAGCGAAGTCGACTTTGAATGGTTTTTCTGGGTCAGAATCATGTAATGTGGCTCCAAAAATGAATTGTAAAGGGACATATCTACCGGTACGCTGAAAGCCTTCAAAACGAAATACTCTAAGATATTTTACTTGTTCATACGACAAATGTCCGACACTACAGAATCCTTGAAAACCCTTCTGAGTACTTGGGATGCTGCTAACACAATCAAAGTATCAACGAACGTCATCCAACGCGTTGTTCATCAATCTTGTCAGCAGTCGACTATGGTGTTTTGAGAACATCGCATAGTGTGTCGTAGTGCACCGAATAGATCTTGTTCTAACGAAGTCAGATTTGCAATTAAATCTATTAACAACCTCTATCATTAATAAGTTGTATTGTGTCTCCGATTACACAAGATTGGATCGATGGTATCCTGTCATCTTTATACAAGGGGAAGAGTGACAAATCGGTATATGTCAACTATCTAGGCAAGTTTCCCGCAAGACTCTTGCTTAAATGAATGATAGACGATATTTGCTCTGTTGCTACCGCCAAAACCCGGAACAGTTTTAGTGGTGGAAGGGGACCAGTTAATATGGTGTTTGCTAAATGAGAGATATAAGAGAAGTTTATTGAGCAATGTATACCTTTGTATTTTGTATGTTGTCGACTCTGTCAGATGTTTCGGTTAACTCAACATAAATGCACTGTGGATAATACTTGAAAAAGTAAGGTGCTCGTTTAATTCGTGAGTGTGATTAAGCAGCTGTATAGGTTTGGTTTTACAATCAGTCATGCAAAGACAAAAGCAATTTTTACTCTGCAATTGGAGACTCTATATTCATGGAATTGCATTAGAAGCGTGTTGTCTACCTGGACAACACGTTGTCAAAACATGGCCCATTTGGGTGTCTAGATGCACATGCACATCCAGAAAACCAGTGTAACTTTTTGAAAAACTTGTAAAGCGAGTGTGGGCAGTTCATTACATTACTAATTAAGTGTGTGTGTGTATGTGTGCGTGTGTGTGCATAAAACCTGTGTCCTGATCCTTTTTACCTGCTGAAAACTGAATGTTTTATGCAAACATAGCAAACTGCTAAAACGTTTTAAGCAAAAATGTCTTAGACGAATACCGAACGTCACATGACCGAGCAGAAGGCCTAACACAGATCTTTGTTAAGGCAGAATGAGGCGGGATATGCGGTTTGCATGGGGAATGATAGCATCATGGAGCAACTATATTATGATGAACTACATTTCGGAAAGCTTACTGCGCACAAGTCGAAATAGATGTACATGGTCAGCATTAGGAACGATCTCAGAATCCTGACGATTTATATGGACAACTAGAGGAGGGGTGAGAAAGCTCTAAGAAGGGAGTGGCGAGGCCGTATAAAAAACGGTGTTCTTGAGCTTTATTAAAACATCGCCTGGAATATGATAAACACGCGTCAACTCCGGAAGATAGATGATCACGATCTAGACTTAAATATTTAAAGCCGAGCGTGTGAAGTCTGTCAACGGGCACTTCACACGAAGGCGTATTACGTTAATTACCTGAAGAATCACTGTAGAACAACCATTCAAAAAATACTACCCGAAGACATGGTGAGGCAATCTGCGTGATGTGTAAGAAGATCTATAACATCAGCTCTTGGCTAAAAAGACACATAAATACGACGACCCCAGCGGTATAATGTTTGTCTGCGATTTGCAGACCTGCAGTTTGTCTCAAAAGCTGTTTACAAAGTCACGAACGAGGAAGGGTCGTCTGTGTATATGCAGCAAATTATATATATATATATATGTATATATATATATATATATATATATATATATATATATATATATATATATATATATATATGTGTAAAATAAAAATGGAATAAAGGATAAGCAAATCAACAACTAGCAAAAATAAACTAAAAAACACATATTGAATAGTTCTACCAAAATATTTCAATTGTTAGGACAATCATCATCGGTTGGCAGCAAAACTTTAATTAAAAACACACACACATATATATATATATATATATATATATATATATATATATATATATATATATATATATATATATATATATATACTAGCAATAAGACCCGACGTTACTCGGGATTGAATGGGAATCACCATTATTTACTTTTTCACTATGCCCATAACACAATATTACATTATTTGTTTTTACTGCCCCCCCCCCCATTTTCGCCTCTTTTATGTAGTCGGAAGTAGCTTAGATATTGGAAAACTCCCTTAATTAGTGTTCTATACATATATTATAAAATTTCATTAAAATCAGATATACGTATTTGAAGTTCTGAGGAGGGTTCTGTTCCCATGGTTCACTTAGAGGTGGGTGCACATATATATTCAGAACATAGAGAGTAACGTAAATACTTGTGATCACTTCCACTTTCTAATTTATACATATAATACAAATTTCATCGAAATAGGGTATATTTAAAGTGTTAAAGGAGGTTCGCCCATCATAGCTACCTTAGCTTAGGAGGCAACTACAAGATTCGGGACCACTTCCATTGTCTTTTCCAAACAATTTTATACATATGATCTAACTTTCATGAAAATAGTATGTATTTGAAGTTTTAAGATATTTACAGCCTTATAACTTATTTAGAATATACTTTTAGATTTGGGAACACTATCATTGTCTTCACTGGTAAATTTAACATAAGAATACCCTTTTAGATTTTCTGTTGATTCGCTAACCTTTCTTTCTATAGGGAACACACAAACATCAAACATACATACACGCACACACTGAGTTTATATATATATATATATATATATATATATATATATATATATATATATTGTATATTGTATATGTATTTGCATTGTAAAATGTTTCTAGAAACTTAGTATCAACATTTTCCATAGGCTTAAGCGTATCCGAAATAGATAATGTCTTGTCATTTTTTCATCTGAATAAGAGTTTTCCTGATAACGTAAGACTTAAATAACATTGCATCGGACAAATCAATATTTGATTTTGCCTTGCCCGTGAATTATTGAACTTGTGTTATTTACATTATAAAAAAATAAATTATAATCGGTTTCATCGATTTCATACTATATCCGGTTGTATATACCCTTTACTAAAAGAAACTGTTATAAAAAATGTAATAAACTGATTAGAGTAATTCTTTGTCTATTGAACATTTTACTAAAATGTAATTTTGACTATGAATCAAGCGAAATCTTGAAACACGTGTACGTATAGAGGACGTATTGGATATTCACTTCTGGAACTCGATTTGGATATTTGAAATTCAAATTAATAAGTTTTTAATATTTCAAATTGTATCCTTTTTATATATGAAAGCTCTAATTAATATAAGATTAATTATTGAGCGTACGTATTGTAACATCTAATGTGTATGAAGTAATATCTATATATTTTACAAAAACTGTATATCGATTAGTCTGATCCATGAGTATTCACCAATTATTTGAGTTTATCAACGTGAAATTTTTCTAATATATATATATATATGTATATATATTAAGAGAGAGAGAATAGTAGTTTGCTTGAAGTATTGCTGGGAATTTTAGTAAATATATTAAGAAGGCTAAGGGAAATGCCGAGTGCCGGATTGATGGGAAGATAGAAAGAACAAAAATAATAAATTAAAGAGGAGACTTACTATTTATTTTTCTTTACAATCATACATAACAGAAAGTGTATGTCGGCTTAGTGTTTTGTCCGAATTATGATTAAGAATCATTTAATATTTCCGGAAAATCTTCCCTTTATCAAAAATAGATACCAAAGGAAAAAACTGTCCGTGTGGAGAATTCGCCAAGATGAATGCCAGAGAGTAGGAGTAAAACAAACCAGTCCCGCAGAAAATAATAAATCAATAATTTTTTTTATTTCCAAAAATTATGTTTTGCTTGTAAACACGGTGTTAAAAAATAGACGCGTAATATTAGATTAATTACTTGGGTATTGTATGGCTATTAATGAACTGTTGTAATAATATACTTTTATATGTTTCTGTGTGTTTTTGTTTTTCTTTCGTTTTTTTTGTGTTCTGCTTTTAATATAAAGTAATTCATTGATATTTTCTTTTATTATTAAATTTCATTAAATTGTAATTGGTTATAATATATTCAAGACATATATTATAACTTGTAGGTTTCCTTAAATTAGATTATCAAATTAATTAAATTTGTCACTAATTATAGGCATTTATATATTTAGTTTATGCTGCTGTATTGAATCTAGTAAGATTTATATTTTAATCGTATGACAAACCCGGTATATCCGGGGGGATAACTGTGGCTGATACTAAATTAGGGTTTAAATTAGAATTAATTCATAGATTCAATCGATAGAAGTCTGTGTATTAAATTATATATATATATATATATATATATATATATATATATATATATATATATTTATATTTATGTATATATATATTTTTATATATATATATATATATATATATATATATATATGCCTCACACCCTTTCGTGGGTTTAGCAGTGTGATAAATGAAATCACTATTAACCATTAGCGATAATGTAAAACTCTCTGTAAAAACGAATTGATATATTTTGGATATTTCGAATTGTATTCAATTGATACATGAAAGCTCTAATTGATATAACACATTAATTATTGAGCTTTTAACTTCAGTATTGCAGCATCTGATGTGTATGAAGTAATATATACATATTTTACAAAAAATTGTATATCGATGAGTCTCATCTTTGACAAGTTATGAATTACTTTAGATTATCAACTTGACATTTTTCTAATACATATATATATATATATATATATATATATATATATATATATATATATATATATATTATTTTAAATATTGGTCATTCTTTTTTTATAAGCATTGAATGATAAGTATTACAAATTGAGAATAAAAGCCCTTTACAATGCAAGACAATTTTTTTTTTTACTTTTATCTTATTAATTTCGGAGACACTCTCTATCTTCAGATATTTTTTTCCTCTTTTTTTTAATAAAAATAAACAAACTTTTTAGTTTAGTTTATCGATAAGACGTCCTTGTGTGGATTTGACGTACTGTCCGCCTTGGATGTAATTCGCGGTTTTACAAAAAAAAGAACGACCAATATTTAAAATAAAATACCAGCGTACCCACGCACTTCCGTTCTACCCAAGAACCGCGAATTATATCCGAGGCGGACAGTACGTCAAATCCACACACGGACGTCGTATCGATAAACAAAACTAAAAAGTTTGTTTATTTTTATAAAAAAAAGAGGAAAAAAATCTCTGAAGATAGAGAGTGTCTCCGAAATTAATAAAAAATAAATTTGTCTTGCATTGTAAAGGACTTTTATTCTCAATTTGCAATATATATATATATATATATATATATATATATATATATATATATATATATATATATATATATATATAATAAGAATAGGTGTAAACATATTTTAAAATATTTAAATTTGGAAACCATTGAACAATGTGTGTTATTTTTTTGTTAAAATAAATAAAAATTATTTTGAACATAGCTTTCGGATAATACCTCCATTGTCTAAGCAAAAAAAAATGTTTCTCGTATAGTCTGAGATGTCATTCATGCTGCCTTAAACTGGGGGATGAAATTAAAATCTAGGCATGTCTATTAGCGCGACCTACACTGGTTAGAATAAAAAATAGGTTTGGACATATTTTTAACACATATTTTTCGTAGGAATATATATATATATATATATATATATATATATATATATATATATATATATGTTCTGACAACTATTCCGATGGGTGGTTTTCTGTTTTACACAGTGTCAGGTCGAACTACCATCTCAATATTATTGAGGCGTTAGTTATTAACAACTCTCGACCTAGCCTATGTAGACAAAAGATTTTGAAGCATCAGTTGGAGATCTTTAATGATTCAAAGCCACCATAACGTTGAGAGATTTACCTTTTTTTTTCCTCTCTCAATTGTTTCCTCCAACTGAAATAAGTTTTTCCCCTCATATCTCATTCGACTTTTAGTTTTTAATTTACCATTCTGACGTTTCCTCTCAGAGGGTCAGACGATAAGGCCTTAAGGTAATTTTAACAATGTTCCTTTTTTTTCCCCACTCGTCTGTTTCATTGATTAAAATAATGCTTCCTCTAAAATTGATCCTACGATTCTGTTGTACACGAAATTTACTTACATATATATATATATATATATTTAAAATATATATATATATACTAAACCTACGAAAGGTATGTATATATATATATATATATATATATATATATATATATATATATATATATATATATATATATATATATATGTAATTGACACCTTGTCGTGGGTTGAGCAGTATGGTAAGGGAAATCACTAGTTAATGTAATCATGTTAAACTCTAATTGCTAATAGTGTTTTTATAAATATTAAGAGTTCACTTACATATAGCTTGGTGTCAATAACCTAATAGTTCGATGAACCAGTAGTCGAGTTTTGATCCCAATTTTTAGCGCTTGCCTGTCTCCCGACACTGAAGGGCTGTAATGCAGCGTTATAGTCTGTCTATCGATTACTGTATATGAATCCCCAACTACTTCTTGGGTACATAACTGTGCTAAGTGAAATCATTTGCTACGATTAAGGGAGACGGGTTGTCACTAAGAGTCCAGGGAACCCAACCTGGTTTGGACTCGTGTGAGAATTCCTAGTGAGTAATTATTATTAATAATAATAATAATAATAATAATAATAATAATAATAATAATAATAATAATAATAATAATAATAACGATAATAATAATAATAATAATAATAATAATAAATAATATATCTCATAAACCGACTTCTTACCAATAAAAAAACACACACGCACGTGGTCGTGAAGGGTCAAGGAGGATGGAAAGACCGCGGAGTGTGAGCACCAACCACTAATCTTTCACTTGAATGGTGCGAAGAGTATTAGAACCCGGGGAGATTTATTGACAGTCAAACTCCAGAGAAGACCAACGGCCATTGCCCGCGAAAATTCAATAGTAAACGGCTGTTGCGGTAAGGAAAAATGTTTTGCAACCGTTATCGAAAGAGGCTGTTGGTGCTGAAAATCTGGGGAGACTTATTGTCACTCAACAGGGGGACCCCACTGGTTATTGCCAGTGATCGATTGCTGATATGGACTTGTGTTAACACTATTAGTGAGCAAACGACAACAACAACACAAACCAGAACAACAATAATGTAACAATAACAATAACAACAACAACACAGTAATAATAATAATAATAATAATAATAATAATAATAATAATTTATCCGAGTCGATAATTAAATGTTTTCCCTTAGCTCTTAAAGGGCTCAGCTGGTCAGATGTATTTCATTACTAACATTTGTCTGAATTTTCTGATACAATTAACAACACCATCCAAGTTCTCCTCTTCATTGTTTGCGAGTCACGTTGTCATAGAGTTTCCATAAGTTGCTGGCTAGAATATTTAGCATAAATCAACGACTATTTTAAAATCTATATATATATATTGACGATACAAATATATCGTTTCCCACTCTTCCACATCTAATCAATAAATACCAAACTTGTAGATCCTTCAGGTGCTACTTACACCGTGCTCTTCTATTTTCATATGTCAAAGTAATCAGTTATTGTTTCCATATTTACACTAGAAGATACCCTCCCAGAACGGGGATAATTGATTCCCCGGACAGAACAGTTTTGCACCACTTCTATGTCACCCAAAGAAAATTAAAAATAAAGATATAATGCTACTAAACCATATGTCTAGGATCCTTATTTCAGTTTTAATCAAAATCCTTTTCATGATTCTGACACTAGAAAATGTCAAAAAATCAAGGCTTCTTAAGAAGAAATTGAGATTCAAGGAATCTTGTTTAATCGGTGTCAAACGTTGGGGATTTCCTAAGTAGTCAAGCCCATTGAGCAAATAAGTTACTCGGGCATTTAGCTAGGAACACAGTGTAGTATCTGTTCCGAGACTACATTTCATTTTTTCTGTTCTCGGTTAGTGAAGGGGATTTTTTCTGGACTTAGGTAATTTAAATTTTTGCAACAACCCAAAGTGCGCCTTTTGGAGGAGCTGGATTTTCCTCACAATCAAAACCGACCTTGTTTCAAACTCTGCCCTCGTGAGGAGGCAAGTAAATATGGGCCATGAATCAAATTTAATGCACATTTGAACTATTAAAGATTTTAAATAGAAGGTTGTGTTGATATTATGAACCCTAAAACCCCTTTAAAATACTCCAAAGAAACTGAAATTTGGGGAATATTTATGAATTGATTTCTAATACTTATTGTTGAAATGTCAAAAAAACATCGGCATCTGAATTTTCGAGATGACCCCTTTGCATGAAACATAATTAAAATAAATATATCCGACTTTATTCACCATTACGCTTTGCAGCTGTGTTTCAAAATTCATAATGGTCGTTTCAATAGTTTAGGAGTAAATCCTGTACCTACAAATATATAAACATATGCACATACCTAAGTTTATATAAATAGAGATTTAAAAAAAAGAAGTCCGATGGCTTTTAATGATTTGTCCACGAAGGATTAATGTAAAATAACAATGAAAATAAGAAGACAGTTCCACTCAGAATGTTATTAATTAAAGTTGATGGCAGAAATATTACATGCGCCCATTCAATCTATGCGTTTAAAGATGTAAACGCTATATCAAAGTTAAGTGTGACATATCAACGACATTTCTACTTTACAATTATGTGTGACAGACAAACTGATGGTTAAAGAGTCCC
Source organism: Sepiola atlantica (assembly GCA_963556195.1). NCBI lineage: Eukaryota > Metazoa > Mollusca > Cephalopoda > Sepiida > Sepiolidae > Sepiola > Sepiola atlantica. Next base: position 82,487,726 of record OY744528.1, read on the forward strand.
TTACAGATGCCTGGACGCATCTAAAATAAGATGCGTCCATTCACTCTGCGCGTTTAAAGAGATGTAAATGCTATTTCAGACTGTAGCGTGACAGACAAACAAAGATGCTACTTTACAACAATTATGGGTGACAGACCAACTGTTGGACAGAGATGTCCGTAGAGATGCTTGGACACATCTAAAATAAGACGCGTCCATTCAATTCGTGCGTTTATGGAGAATTTTCAAACTAAACGGTGACGGATGTGTTGACCGACGAACAGACAGATACTTCTATAGAAATGGTTGGACGTATCTAAAAGACATGAGATTAAAAAAATTAGTATTAGTAATCGATGCATTCAACCGATTCCTTCATTGTTATTGTAAACATTTGATACGACTTTTAGATTTGCGACGCGAATCGTTAGATATGAAAATAAATGTTTTTCTATCATTTTAATCTTCATCTTCAGAGATTAATTAGTGTTATACATTCCGATGAGTTAACCGGAGAACGATAATGTATAAGAAGCCTTAATGATTTTCATCGTAGATGTCCTCCGAATTTTTATGCACATAATAACATTTTATAATTACAATTATTGACTTTCGATTTTATTATAATGGGGATTGTAGGTCATATATATAATGTATATATGTTAGTTATCTAGTCAAATTCAAGTGTTAAGCTCAATGGATATTAGAAGTTTACTCGGTACTTGACCTTTTACCGACGTTGAGCCTGGTCAGCACTAAATGGGTGACGGTTTGGAAATACCAGGTGCTGTATGTGCTCTCCGCTTATCTTGGCATTGTTTCTAGTCGTCCTGAACTTATGTTTGCCACTGGAATCAAGATGTGCTGATTCAGAAGAGGCGTGGTTGGTAATTGCGCATCCCTTGCTTCACAATTACACGCGCAGCCATCCTTACGTGGAGTATCCATTATTTTTCAAGACTGAATGGAGAC
>OY744528.1:82493676-82558676 GCA_963556195.1 Sepiola atlantica
GAACTAGAGATTTTTCTTTTTTATTTAACAAATATTTGATTTTTTAAACAAAATTTTACTAAGTCGTTAATATGGGATCGCGCCATCGTCAGAAACGGTATGGGTGAGAACCCCTGGACATGTGGCAGTACCAGTGGAGGACCGCAAGTGATAAAAAGTACGCCGGTCTTCTCAATGAATTCGTATTCCAACCGATCGCCATGGAGACGAGTGGAGACGAGTGGAGCGATTGGTCCAGCAACGTGTTACTTTCTTAACCGTCTGGGCCTATCAATGTCGTTAACATCAGAAACCATCATTAGTTGACTTTGCTCTTCAAAGGTCTCTTCATTGCTATTATTCGATGGAAAGCTTCGAACATTCGTAATGTTTCTGAGATATCCACAAATTTTTAATTTGTCAGTTAGAGCTTATTGTTTTGAATTTTTTAAAATAATTAATAATTTGGTAGTTTCATCAACAAGTTAAATTATTTTAAAAGGAAAGCAAAAACTTGTTTAATATGCATCGCCACTATCGGTCTGCCAAGCCAGCAGGATATCCGATGAAACTTCCTGATACTTGCATATTGGTTTTGAACAATTATATTTTAGTAATTAACTATTATTTATTGTTATTTATTGAATTAATTACATTTTTTATAATTACATATTAAATTAAAAATATTTACTTGTTTGTTTGCAAAATAAAGTGAATTGCTTTTCTGCAAAAAATATATATACATAATGTTATAAATTCAAACGTGTTTAATTTTCTTCTGAATAAATTATATCCTTTACCGTTCAAATGTAGCGTGAGTCGATGCAGTTTGACTCGGATTCGCGACCACTGATAGAAGTAAACAAAGAAGATTCAAAGGCAACACAAACCAAATGTCAACAGACATGACGAGTGACAAAGACTCTCCACTAAAGCTAATAAAACTGATCGCCTGCCAATTCTCGCCACCTTGTTTGATAGTTTGCCTAGAGAATACTTTCTAACAAACCTCATTACCCCATGTAAACTTGCGTCGAGATAATGCTTCCCAACCAAATTACCACAAAGATAACAAGGATTAAGAACTCTTTATTTCGAGATTTGTCTGGAGAGAATAAAGAAACTGTCATATCTTTTATATGGCTGTGTTAAATGTGTGTTTTTTCTTGCCGACAATCTGACTATATAACAGTATTAAGAGAGATAGACTCAACAACCCAACATAGAAACGATAAATAAGCATCTTCCCCAAATATATCCGACATCGTATAATACTTGTATACCTATCCATTAGGTACAATGTTGTTGTCGACCATAGCTTACGATACCTTTAAATAACCTTTTTTTTCACTGGTAACTGGTATATTTATCCATGCGGAAAATGACGACAATTTTAACTTGAATATCTGCTTATTCATCTTAACTGTATCAATGTATATTCTTCTTTGCCTAAGCGTTGCTTTGTTCGATAGTGTTACACCAGCCGTTCTAACAGAAGAGGAATTACACCGGTTCTCACTATAAATGGTGCGCGTAGACAATCACCAGGGAGAAGAGTGACAGTCAGTTTTCTTACCTTTGTACCTTTTATGTTAATACACTTGTTATCTTAACCCAACCTCAGCTTGACTGTTTCTTTTTACTGTTGGACTACTTCACAACAAATAGCGAAGGGGGTGTTTGGATGGAAGTTTCACTGATACCCTAAAGGCCACATGTGACCTAAAAGCGGAAGTGTATGAAACCACATGACTTCGGTCTCTTCCTGGCTGATAACTGGGCGTACACTCGATCGTAAATGTATCTTGTCATGTGTGTGCTATTGCCGATGTCCTTTCGACAGAAAATGGGGCTAGGCTGGATTGTGACATACACATATGTGTTGTCTCTCAAAGAAAAATACCGGAAAAAAGAAAGAAAGCTGTCTGTTTGGGATTTTATAGTACGCGTGATTTTTTCGTCAGTGAATATCTCCGCTACTCTAGTTTGACACAGTCTCCCATAGAGAGTCGATACGTAAACACAGTATTCGCTTACGTTGCTTCTTCTAACAAACCCACTTTTGTTTTTATGTGGTTTGAGGCACTTGTAACTTTAGAGGCATTTGAGGCACTTATAACTTTAGAGGCAATTGAATTACGTGTAAACTTAGAGGCAATCACCCGTCAACCACACCTAATGACTCAGCAAAACATGTTCACACTTAACTTGAAAAGCATACTCCTAAGCATTACCTACAAGTACTGTGTAAAAATCACAGGATAGTCGATCAAGAGACAGGAGATAATTATATTTTAGCGTCTACCCCTAAAAGAAAGGTAGACTATAGAGATAAGAGGGTGTTATCCTTCCAGAATGTATAATTTATAAACAGTCACGTTTTTACAAGATCTCATCAATATAGTAGTACGCTAAGGCATTTCATGTACGTACTACGTTATCACCTTTCACCCACAATAACAAATGAGATTGTCCGATCAGCAAAGATTTGGTGATTAATCTGATGTCACTTAGGTTGAAATATCCGACTTTACCCATTTTAAAATGAATTGTCTCAAAATCAAATCATGTATTCCCGCCGATTGAGACAGTATAATTTAAAATAATTACAACCATTTTAGTTATTTCAAATATTGCAATATTCAATGTGATTCTTTATTTATTTACGATCAATATTTATACAAGTATTTATTATTTAAAACGATGCGATTAATTTGAATGCTTATTTAAGTAAATATCTATATGATAATACGCTAAGACATTTCATGTTTGTACGTACGTTATCCCCTTTTGCACACGTTTTAAAAATGAGATCGTCCAATCAGCAACGAATATGATTGGTGTTTAATCTAGTATCGTTATGGTAAACAATTCCGACTTAGTCGTCCTGTCGACTAAAAGTGTATAATTTTAATAAATAAAATATTCATGCAAAAGAGAATGCTTCTTACGAGGTGACAAAATTCCTTATTCAAACACGCGTACAAACCAGCGCCTGCGCATCGCCCGGACTTGACCTTACTTTAAACTGCTGTCTTTACCAACCTGACGTATATTTTTCTGTCTCCCCACACACATCGGAGTTAATACAGAAAGAATAAAGAAAAAAAAGGTAAAAGTCTAGCTTGAAAATGATATATTTATCTGCCTAAAAAAGTGATTTTATTCATTTTATATTGTATTATTGTTTTAGTTTTCAAATTTTAATATGAAAAAAGATATTCATACAAAAAAAAAATGCTTTTTAAGATGTAATCAACTTCCTTATTAAAACTAATATATTAAAAAAGTTTTATTGATTTGTGTAATACTTAGTCGACAATTATTTTTACCGTGAGAAGATAAAAAATATTTATTCTTTTAAAAAGGATAAAATTACTACAATGTTACATAAATAAATAAGAGACATATTCATTTTATTTATTTAAAGAACAATTGACTGAGAATTATTTTTACGGAAGAAGACAAAGTTATGTTTTTAAATAGTATTGACTCTAACAGACATTTATTATTTATAAAAAATATTATTATTAACAGTAAATTATATAGATTATACAGATCGGTGTAGAAAGTACTGCAGAAGTAAAAAAAATTTAATTAAAATAGTGAAAAGTACGAACTGAATTCTGAGAAAGCTTCTGCGTTTTCTCCTTCAATTCCTATTCGGAAATGACCTTAGCCATTGATTCATTGAAACGCTTCCACGAAGCCAGCAACATTTTTCAGACTATCATTTCACCCAAAAGAAGAATGTTTCAATCTTCTCCTCCCCCTCCCGCATATTCTTCATCATCCTCTTCCCACTTCTTCTCCTCCTCCTACTCCTCCTCCTCCTCCTCCTCCTCCTCCTCCTCCTCCTCATCATCATCATCATCATTATCCCTCTTTTTCCCTTTATTATCGAGGTTACTTCCCTTTAAACTAAAAAAAGTGTAATTGAAATAAGATTCAGACGGTAAATGAGATCAAAGAGAACGTGATTTTTATCTGAATTTAATCCTAGAAATGTGTTAAAATAAATGGAAAAAAAAGCATAATGATTTAAGCATGTGCGGTTACATTAGAAGTAGGTCAAAGTTGACTAAAACGTCATTGTATTAGATCTATCATGTTTTTTATTTGTTTATTGAGTCGGTTTTACGTTATATCGATCCGTTATGGGTTATTTAACGTCGAGAGACAACACGTATCGTGAACGGTTGAGTGTCACCCAGAAACACAGTGTCTCCTGTTACGTATATTTACTATTAAGTATGTCTCCTTTGACAAATCTGAATGATCGCATTCACTGAGTGTTGAAGTAACGGAAATGAAAGCCACGTGTGTTACGGCTTTGTTTCACACAACAGAAAGTGATGAAAACCATTGTAGAGGACGGGACATATCGACTCACAGCCGCCTTTTACATATATCACTTTTAAGTCACGGAAAGATTGCATCACTAGGGCGGTCGAACTGTAAGCATATAAGTGAGAATCCAACGTCTCTCTGTCTCTGTCTCTGTCTCTGTCTCTGTCTCTCTCTCTCTCTCTCTCTCACTCTCTCTCCCCCCTCCTCTCTCACTCTCTCTCTCTCTCTCTCTCTCTATATATATATATATATATATATATATATATATATATATATATATATATATATATATAAAGATATTTAAAGATATGAAGATATATAAAGATATTTATGGTATATATATATACTATAAATATCATTTTACAAATATAAAAATGTTTTATACCTACATGTACACTTACCCGAAAGCAAGCGTCACGTTGTCGATAATGTTCAAAGCTCGAGAAGAACTTTGCTTAATCACAGAATGACAACAATCCTGTAATTTAAAACAAGGCTCTACTATTGAGACTATAACATCTTAAAGGGGAATTAACTATAAATATATAGTTTTTAAAATGTTTTATACCTACAGACGATGTCGTTTCGGGTTTTCTATCCTCATCAGTGCGAGAGTTGTGATCGCAAGCAGTCGCATGGGCTCGAACGCAGTTTGTAGATTCAGCCTAGAATTACGAGCCTTACGCCCAAGCCCACACGGCCACTAGAAATCACCACAGACAGTAATTGAAATTGATGTACAGTTACCCGGGAAGCGGGAACAAGCGTTATGTTTTCGATAGTTTTCAATGCTAGAGCAAATTATTTGAAGTAGATTATTTTCGAAATCATATTGACACCTACTGAAAAGAAGAATATTTTCTTTAAAAAATCCGGAATTTAAAGGACATACACAGACTCACTTCTGATGATGTTTGTTGAATGTTCTGAAAAATTAATATCTAACTATTTATATATATATATCTAACTATATATATATCTAACTATATATATATATATATATATATATATATATATATGATTATCTTCTTTCAACTATAATAATGCTCTATTTCTAGTATCGCTAATAAATTTATTGTATTTAGGAACTTTTTCATCATAATTGTGAAAATATATTCATAAAATACTATTATATAATTTTTTTCGAGTATATATATATATATTAAACTCTACTTATATATTAAACTCTACTCATGTATTGACTACTGTTTAAATAAATACTGAAAAATATATATGTAAAATATATTAGTATATAATATTATATATATATATATATATATATATATATATATATATATATATATATATATATATATATATATATATATATATATACATAAATTAGTAATTATATATATATATATATATATATATAATTATATATATTATATAGTATATATAATTATATATATTGTATAATAAATATAATTATATATATATAAATACTAGCTCGACCCAGCGCCCGGCGTTGCCCGGGAGAAAAATAAAAGAATTAATTAAAATGTGTCTACAACCGACAATGGAACTTATACCTTAATGTCGATAAATGGTGCAATATTGCAGTGTGTTTTCTTTCTGTTTCGGCTCTTACTTTCGGTGGTTACACTGTTCTGTTCAAGGAGACGAACGGGGGAAAAGATTATGGCCTTCTGGTCAACTCGTCCTTCAAGCCATCTAAACATTGCATTCAGGCTGCAAAGTAAGGAGCATCCTATTTCTGATCCAACGTTCCTTCTGCAAACTCATTTTCGAAATATTTCTCCTACTTTATGTCTCCTTCATCAGACCACTGTTAGAGTATCGTATCCAGGCCTCTGCTCTATATCTAATACATGTTATTCAGCATCTGCAAAAAAGTTCAACGACTGGCTACTCGAATGGTGCAGAGTTTATAGCATCAGCCTTACGAAAGCCGACTCAAGAAGGTTAACGTATTTTACTTGAGCGCCGATAATTACGCGGTGATCTCATTTTGGACTACAATCTCCTCGATGGTCATTAAGATATCCCTCAGGACTTATTATTCACTCCTACACCAGAAATGTGTCTACACGAGCATCACCAGAAACTGTTTCACCGCCGATTTCCTAATTAGGATTCCCAAACCTTGAAAATAGACTTCCAGGAAATGTAGTAAATGCGGCAACGATACACCAATTCGAGGCGAATTGGTGCTAAGATACTGTATCTATTTCTGATTAAATTTCTAACACCCTTTCTTTACATGGCAACTGAAGCATGCTGGTTTTATTTTTTGCAATTTTTTTTTGAATTGAATTAAATCATAATGAGAATTCTCGACACATTTGTAATATCTAACGAAATATATTTTCAAGAAAACATGCTGCTGTGATATATATATATATATACATATATATATATATATATATATATATATATATATATATACATATATATATATATATATATATATGTATGTATGTATATATATTTTTGCTTTAGTTTTGTAGTAAAATCAAACAGAGTGCTCAATTATTTAATAATAAAAGCATAGTATATATTTATTAATTAATTGTGTTACAGAAAATCATATTAATACAACATGATAGCATCGGTTTCAAGAAACGAAACATGATCTTTCGTTGTATGTACTTCTAACGTAAACTAACCGTCACCGGCCGAAAAACACATGACAGTTTGTTTACGATATAAGCAAACCCATCGAAGCATCATATTTTTAGACTGCATCTTGTTTGAAACCGATGGTAGCATGTTGAACTGATCTTATGTAACACAATATATATATATATATATATATATATATATATATATATACGTGTGTATATATATACGTATATATATATGCGTATATATACGTATATATATACGTATATATATACGTATATATATACGTATATAGATACGTATATATACGTATATAAATATATATATATATATATATATATATATATATGTGTGTGTGTGTGTGTGTGTGTATGTATGTATGCATATATGTCGAGTGTGTTTTTTCTTAGCAGGGTCTAAGTCAATTGTTTTGAAACCTAGCATGTATTTATGTCATAATCATACTTAACACTGAAAAAAGATTTTGTTTATATAAGTAATCAGGAAATCAAACGTCAAAGACTGTGTGATTTTTTTAATGCACTCGTCCCACCAAAGGGATTTCCAGAATAGCTGGAGTTTCCATAAAGACTGTTTATAATGTAAAGAATAAAATGATTATGAGCAAAACTATTACTAGAGGGTTTGGAAGTAGAGCAATCAACAAAAAAACGTACCAAAGCTTTTATTAAAGCTCTCAAATCCAAAATCCTAAAGGTTTAAACCAAATCCATGACAAAAATGGCAATTAAACTTGACCATTAGAAATGCAGTAAAATACGATTTTAAGTAAAAATCTTACACAATAATACCAAAGCACTAGTTGAAACAGCTATGAAGGAAAATATATTGGAAAGACGCCATAAAATTATTAAATTGTTCAAGAAAAAGTTCGCTATTGTAACTATGTTTGCAGATGAAAAGATATTCAGTGTCGATGATGTTCTTAACCACAGAAATGACATATTTATCGCAAAATCGACAGCTGAGGTTAAACAATTTTTGCAGTCATCATTGTAGGAGAAATTCAAATCCGCTCAGAAAGTCACCAATAATCACCACAAGAAATGAAAGAGAATTATGAGGCAGACAAACGTCATATAGTGTTCAACCCACGACGAAAGAACATTTCATTACGCTAAAGTTAACGGCTTATTTAATTCTCTTAAAGAGGCCCACATCCTATTTTTATTTAAGGGAATCATAAGAATATTTTAATAAATAAATGTTAATTATTTTTTATCTACAGATACTAGTGTTTCTTGCTTTTCGCAACATAATTATATACTAATGTTGTAAATATCAGATTAGAACAAAATCAGAAAAGAACAACCGAATATGTTTGTGAAGTTTTATATTGTGTGTTTGTGTTGTCTTATTAATTTCATGATTTGGGGATGGCACAGTGGCTTAGTTGTTATCGATGCGGATTGAGAACCTGTGCCAGGTTCAAATCCAAATCATTCCACTGAAAACGCTTCCATCAAACCCATATGACACTTGTGTCTAATCTCCTGGAGGGGAGGGGTTAAATAGAAATCACATTAATACTTGTCCACGGGTGGCCTCAGCCTTGATAAAGTGGTAGTTTTCTGTTTTCTTTATAAAAAAAAAATCATAATTTGGATTGTTTAAATCAATAACGTTATTTTGTATACAGTTACATTACAGTTTAAATTCAGCGTCCATGATATATGCCTATTTCTTCGCATTTATTATTTATATGTATATTTGAAAATAGAACACGTTTTCGTTCAGTGTCGGTTTTGGGTATTTCTATGAGAAAGAGAATAATCATTTCGGGGGAAATTGGTATAATTTGAAAGATTCTTTACTGTTATCAGCCGACACCCGTGCGTCTTCAAACATAATTATAATAAACTAATCAGAAGTCTCTTGGGATATTAAGCTGTCCTCAAGCGAAGGTAACGACACCAGACTCTATTAAAAAATCACAGTCAACTTGACTATGCGACGCACACATATCAGCAAATGAAAAAGCGACTCAATATTTCTAATTCTAGATAAGAACATATATTCGCACAGAATCTAATTGAATTTGCCCCTCAATGTCGCAGTTTTATCACACGATGACGAATGAGAACGAATATAAGGAACATAATATGAATAATATTAAACGGGAATATTGCTTTGGATTCTGTAGAACGTAAAATCAGATAAAGGTGGGAAAGGAATATTTTTTTAGTTGGAACTATTACGCATTCACACACATACTGAACTTTGCTGCAAGTTTATTAGACCTCAGGCTATTATATTAGAGACCTCATAGCAAACCCATGTTCAGACTACAAATACCCGCTTGTCTTTGAAAACATTACTCGATTCAAAAATATATTTAGATAGATTAACCTTTCTTTTTCTAAGCTTTTATTTCATTGTATGTAATGTTACACTATTATTTAATAGACTTTTAGCACTTATATAGAATCCATTCAAATGTGTACACAGTACACATCTGTTATATTTAAATTTAAAACGATTAACTTCAAGTTGAAAGAAATCAATTTCAAATAAGAAAATAACTTTAATTAAAATTGATCAACTTCAAATTACAAAAGACCAACTCAAAATGAAAAATAACTTTAATTTAAAAAAACAGATGAACTTAAAATTAAAAATAAACTTCAAATTAAATGAAATGAACTCCAAATTAAAAACACAACATCCAGGATGAGAATAGTAGTCCAAATCATCCAAATAATATAAACAATAATTTTCCCGAAAAAATCTGTCTCGTTCATGGTCAAATAATTTCATACAACAATTTGTGAAAAAATAATTAAGTTAACTTAACTTACTTAATTATTTTTTCACAAATTGTTGTATGAAATTATTTGACCATGAACGAGACAGATTTTTTCGGGAAAATTATTGTTTATATTATTTGGATGATTTGGACTACTATTCTCATCCTGGATGTTATTCTCACAACGTTTAGGCCGATGTAACCTCCGACCTTTTTTAGCTGCATCTAATCGAACTAGGGAATCTTTCCGTTGAAGTCAGAACGGAATTTCGAACGGAACCCTTTATTTAATCCACGAGGGTAGCTTGTTCTCATTCCGTCAGTCATGGCCGGGTCTTAAGTAATTCGTAAATGTATTCTCAGTATCACCGGCACAGAGGATTGAACTTTCGCCTCACAAAAAGACTATCACTTAGAACTGATTATTACTTAGAACTTCATTCGAATCTCGTAAATATCTAAAAGCACACATTATTTTTTCCCAAAATCCAACAAAAGCTTTTATTAAAGGTTGTTCACATTATTTCATTAATAGAGTATGACATAATTTATAGGGCGCTAATCTTGACTTTTTAATCTATCAGCATCTGGCATATTCATGTAACTAAGGAGTGATTCTAATTAAAAATTTATAGTTTCTACTCTTCTTTCTCCCACACCATTTGATTGTGGATGGTATGGTGGGGTTATACATGGGATAATTTCTCGTAATCAAGAATATAAACTGTCGTCACAAAACACTATGTCAGTATCGGACACTAGAGTTTTTTTTGCTATATTTCGTGCGAATATTACGCGTTATAATCACCTTAAGGTACTTGTGTTTCTATCGTGTACGTGAACATCTTCAGACTATCCAGAAAATTAGTAAAACAAAATCAAAGGTAATACTACACCGTTAACCTATACGTAGTGGATATGGGCAAGTGACTATGGTTCTGTGTTTTAACCCATGTGTGTAATTCATTATGGCGATTTTTATTTCAACAAATATCGGCTATTTGTGTTCGTGATTTTCGGCATCGTGTGAATTCCCAGACCACCATGTTTCTAATTTCAAACGCTTTTGTGTAGCGGATTATTACATCTTTTCTACATATTCCGGGTGGTACTACTACTACATCAGACCATTTTTTACTGTCAATTTATGACTAATTCCCTTGTATGGCCATTCAGCTTTTAAAAAGCATTATGTTTTATCCAGACCAGTTGGTATAATGGTAAAAGTGTTCGCTAATTAGCCGTGAGACGAGGGTTCAATCCTTGGTCGAGTTATACCAAAGACTCAAAAATGGTAATTGATGCTTCCTTGCTAAACACTCAGCATTATAATGTTAGGGTCAAGGGTAAGTGGAAAAGAATGGCGCCCTCCCCATCATCTTGGTGTAGTAGCTTATGAAAAGGGAGACTTCGGGTCGCCCTCGACTATAATCGACCATTTTACTTTAATCTAGACACAATCCGACTCAATATTGGAATTGGTAATATTTCTGAGGCAAGTCGATTTATCAGTAGAACTTTATTTTTCATTCAGTGCCAAATTTTATCTTCTGTATTTGTTTATATATTGTTTTATTCCTTTGTAAAATGTAATCTGGATAATGCGTCTACATGAGTAGTAGCATTTTTAAAAATTTCATATTCGATATAAAAAAACAAGTTATTAGCTTCAAAGATCATCTTAATATTCTGAAAAATATAACTTTAGGTAATTCTTAACGCGCACTAAAAATGAGAACTAATGTTTTATGGTCGGATATCAACTAAAATTGTTACACAATAAAAATTAGATGGATTTGCTAGTATTTTCACGGGGTTGTTAGTGTTTCCTTTTAAAATTAGATTCGCCGGATGTTAATGTATATAATTGTGTGTCTTTCTTGAGATTAAACTAACGATATGGAATTTTTACTAACATCTGTGATTAGTATAACATGTTGTGGAGTGAAACATCTTGATAAAGATTTATTTTGGTAAAAAAAAAAATTTTAATTACGGAATGCGGTTTCTTATATACGAGCGTATTCTGATAGAAGGACGAGTCGACCAGAAGGCCAAGATGGCTCGTCCCCCATCCAGTTTTGTTTATTTAGTTTCATAGTGAAATTATAATCATTATATTCTCCCCTTTTCTTTTTTTTCTCAGTAGCCCCTTACGTCTACAGTGGCGGCCTGCCTTGTTTGAAGTGAACTATGTTAAAAAAAAAAAAAAATTTAAAATATCTTCAAATGTACAAAGTCTTTCGGAAAGGAAAGAATGAAAACAACACTTGCAGATGTCGCCCTAAACATGAATAATATAAAATAGTAATCACTGAATACCATTGAAACCCTCTCCCCTATATCTCGCCCCATCTCTATCTTTCTTATAACTATTATATTGATTTGACATTAATTGGTAAAAAAAACTTTTAAATTCATTTCCAATCGTGATAGTGCAGAATAACACAACATATGATTTTTAGGGTAAGTCTAATATGGGCACAACCTCCCAGCTAAAAAAAATGGTCTATAGTCATTAGACACCAATTAAGCAAGATTCCCTGAATGTCAATTTCTTCTTAAGACCCCTTAAGCTTAAGTCTTAAATCGTAGACATTTTTTAAATTAAAAAAATCATGTAATAGATTTTGATTACAAGTGGAATAACGATTTTATATCTAATTTTTAGTTTTAATAATGATATGTTGATTTTAATCTTCGTAAAGCAGACATAGAAGTGTCTCCAAACTGTTCTGTTCGGGGAATTCATTGTATCTGTCTTGGGACGAGTATTCTTCTAGAGTGAAATAAATTCAATAGATATCTTTAATGGTATTATTGTTAAATTGTAATCCTTCTATCAATTTAAGTATTCGTGAAAACTTGTAAATAACTTCAATTATTTTTTTGTTAAATTCGTTCTTCTTAATAACATATAACTTGTACGAAACGATGAAATGCAAAATAATATGTACTGGATTATCGGAACCTGTACAGATATTAAACAATTTGTACCACGCATTCTTGGTTTAATGCCAAATATGTGGTTCGTTCAGCGATAACCTTGGTCGAATATTCCTAAGAATAATCTCGTTGATTTGGTTAAATGTCAATTCTACCAGTTATGTTGGATAGGTCATCAACGAGATTTAAACCTGTCCATTTTGAATAGTAGACAGAAAAAGAGAAATAATATACATTAAGTATAGTATACACTTTTTCTTGTAGCGTTGTTCATATATATATATATATATATATATATATATATATATATATATATATATATATATATATATATATATACATATATTGACCTGAGATGACCTTATAAGGGTTAAAAGGTCGTTAAAGCCGAACAAACAGACATATATATATATATATATATATATATATTAATTTTATACGCGTTAATCTTGAGCTATGACGGTGTCCGCATCAAATAATGTATATATATATATATATATATATATATATATATATATATATAGATAGATAGAGAGAGAGAGAGAGAGATACATACATACATACATATATATATATATATATATATATATATATATATATATATATATATATATATATATAATCTTCATGAATACCTTAATTGTTAACCTCTATTGGAAAACATTTACAAAGCTGGCTATAGGATTGACTTCATAATATTTTACTACATTTTCTTACTATGTTTGTTCTTCGTGGCTATGGTCACGTGCATTTGAGATAAGTACACAAATAGATGAAAATACTAAAATAACACATTACTTTTAGAGTTAGGGGTAAATAGCTTCTCGTGACTCTCTTTCTCTCTTTCTCTACATATATATATATATATATATATATATATATATATAGATAGAGAGAGAGAGAGAGAGAGAGAGAGAGATAGATAGATACACGGTATAATCCCGTTACTGGCTAGTACAAGATGGGTGACTATTTTAAAACTCTAGGCGCTGTATGTCATCTCCCCTAACCTGAGTATATACATGCTCACTGGGGATCGCATAGTTATTTGTATTCCCCATAAACTTCCACTTTCAGTGGTATGCAAAATGCTGACGCTGCGCGAATACCACAAACTAGTGGTATTATCGGTTGTTCAATTCATACACACATACACACACACACACATATATAAATATTTATATATATATATATATATATGTATGTGTGTGTGTGTGTGTGTGTGTGTGTGAAATAACTGGACCCTGTGAATTGTTTCTATCGAGATGTTGATCGATTTTTAATCAACACATTGTACTATGACTTCTTTAGTAAGTAAAGTTTATTAAACTGTTTTTACAATATCATTTAGTTTCTTATTGATTTAGCTGTTGTAATTTGAATTTACGGATCAATTTTAAACCGAAAAAAGTTTACGTAATAAAACTAAGCTGTAGTATGAGTAAAATAATACAATTAATATATAATATATATATATATATATATATATGTATATATATAACTACAGTTTTGAAAGCGGCGTTAGAAGATATATTTGAACATTAATGAGAAACCAGTTAACAGACGCGTGAATTTATATCAATACATGAAAATTTATTTAATCATTTTAAACAAATATTTTATAAATCCGAATTGTCGGTTTAACAAACCATGATAATTAATTTAACACTTCAAAACTATATATATATATATATATATATATATATATATATATATATATAGAGAGAGAGAGAGAGAGAGAGAGAGAGAGAGAGAGTTTTGAAGTGTTCAATTTTTTTTACTAACATTTTAATTATAAATGAATTTTATTAATTTATAATTTACAATTGCTTTAGTTTGATAAACGTTTACTTTATATTATTGGAACTGTCAACCTTCAAGTATGTGACAGAACGCATAGAAGCATTGCGTACAATGTGTTCTAAGTTACAATTTTCTTTTTTAGTGTAAATACAATGTCGGTCAATCTTTTGAGTGAATGCAAATAGTCGTCATCTTTTGGAGTAAATACAAATGTTGGTAAATTTTTGGAGTGAATAGAAATATTGGTCAATTTTTGATCGAAATAGAAATGTTGGTCAATTTCTGGAGTGAATACAAATATTGGTCAATTTTTGGAGTGATGTTGGTCAATTTCTGGAGCAAATACAAATGTTGATAATTTTTTGGAATTAATACAAATATTGCTCAATTTTTGGAGTGATGTTGATAAATTTTTGGAATGGATACAAATGTTGATCAATGTTTGGAGTGAATGTTGGTCAATTTCTAGAGTGAATAGAAATATTTGTCAATTTTTGGAGTGAATAGAAATATTTGTCAATTTTTGGAGTGAATAGAAATATTGGTCAATTTCTGGAGTGAATACAAATATTTGTCAATTTTTGGAGTGAATACAAATATTTGTCAATTTTTGGAGTGAATACAAATGTTTTTAAATTTTGGGAGTGAATAGAAATATTGGTTAATTTTTGAGCGAAATAAAAATGTTGGTCAATTTCTGGAATAAATACAAATGTTGGTAATTTTTTGGAATTAATACAAATATGTGGCAATTTTTTGGAGTGAATGTTGCTCAATTTTTTGAGTGAATACAAATGTCGGTAAATTTTGGGAATGGATACAAATGTCAATTTTTGGAATGAATACTATGCCGGTCAATTTTTTGGAGTGAATACAAATATTTGCCAAAATTTGGATTGAATACAAATGTCGGTCAATTTAAAAGTTGATCTAAATGTTGGTTAATGTTTTTAGAGTGAATGCAAATCTTTGTTAATTTTGGGTATAAGTACGTTTCTTTTTAAATTCATTTTTCTCTACAGCCCTATAATATGTATAGCTGCACATCGAAAGCTTTACGTAATACGTTATAAGGGTATAACAAACGGGAATTTACATATACTCTATATCCGTTTGAAAAGCTGAATGTTCGATATTTATATGCAGATTAAAGCTCATGGATGCGTACAAATCGAAGCGACGGGTATTTTTAGATTGCCACCCGATATCATTCAGAAGGAAATAGAACGCGCAATCGATTTCTGCGAAAAGAAGAAATGACTTTTATGTATCTTAATAGTGATGCATAATTTCGTTTTGCGTTTCTCTTGGATTTCATAAAGATCGTCTTTGGCAGCAATACCTGTCATACATGTTCTGTCGATTGGTTTCTTCACATTGAACTCAATGGAAAATAGCGTACGTGATTTTTTACGGGGCTTTTGTGATATTTTCTGAATTTTTTTTCAAACGACTTTTCGATTGTTTTATAAGGTTTTGGTTTTTCATGATTTTATTTTATAACTGACTTTTTTGATTTCATTGTGACATTTTGATTTTTTAGGTCATTTTGTATTTTGTGCGTGATTGTGTACTTTTTGTCGCAATTTGTTAACTTTTTATTATTACCATCGCGAAGGAGGTTATTTTTTCGGTCGAGTTTTTTTTTTTTGTTTGTCATGATGTTTGTATGTTTGTGTACAGCAGAGTAGGGTATTTTTCGAAGTATTCTACCCCTACGAGGCTAAAGTCGTAAAACTGCAGCCCATTTAGATATACATTGCTGTAAATTTATGGGTAATTTTGAATTTATTTACTTTTTTAAAATTTATCCAATTAGTACAGCTACCAGAAGGAAAGAAGAAAAAGAAGCTGAGAGACGAGGTATCCACTGAGAAGATTGTGACATGTCAAATAAACAGGAATCTGGACAGACCACCGACCAGAGATTTTTGTTACAGTCTGTGATATTACATATTTATATACATACATAGTGATAGATGGATACGAATAAAGAGGTCCTGTATGACCACTGTCATTTGCTTCTACCAGTTTGATTCAAGAGAGATAATCACAATTTTAAAATAAATTCAACTACTTCTATGTCAGATTTTACTAAAACTTACATTTCAGGAAAAATAATATTGAGAACGGTATTTTTCACATGAGGCTAGAGTAAGCATAACAGCAGATGAGTGGAAAATTCTATCAGAACATAACAGACTACATTTATTCATCAACACAGTCTCATTTTAGGGTGATACATTGATTCCAACGCTTCTCTAACAATGAAATGCATTTTTCGTAGAACGATTTGTGTTTGGCATCAAAATGCACCTCAGTTTTCTGCATCACTTCTTCATTTAAGCCAAATCTCTTTTACTGAAACATGAACATACACGAACATATGTAACAAGATTAGAGGCAGGTGTTCAAAAATAATGTTGAAAACAGTGGTTTTCCACGTGAGGTTAGAGTAAGCATAAGGTTAGAGGAGTGGAAAATGTTATTAGAAATTAATAGACTAGAGTTATGAATACGTCACAGGACATTACATCACGAGAAGAAGTACGTGTCATATAAGCGAGATAAATTTTGTCACAGTCTGAGATCAAACCCCTCCCCCTAGATCATATTACATTGTCATATACATATATAGCGATAGATAGATACGGATAGAGAGGTTCTGTATAATCACTGGCATTTCCTCTCATCAGTTTGATTCAAGGCAGATAACCACAATTTTAAAAAGAAATTCAACCATTTCTATTTCAGATTTTAATAAAACTTACATTTATGGAATAACTTACATATCAAAGAAACGGGTAATATTTTTACCTCCGCTAAGGAGGTTATGTTTTCGCTCGAGTTTTTTGTTGTTTTTTTTTTGTTTTTGGTTAGCCACTATGTTTGTTTGTTTATTTGTGTTCAACCAAGCGTTCATATCGCTTGACCTATCGTCACCAAACTTGTTCTAAGTTAAAATTGATTTCAATAAGCTCTTTCCGAAAGTGATTTAGAAACGA
Organism: Sepiola atlantica; assembly: GCA_963556195.1. Classification (NCBI taxonomy): domain Eukaryota; kingdom Metazoa; phylum Mollusca; class Cephalopoda; order Sepiida; family Sepiolidae; genus Sepiola; species Sepiola atlantica. The sequence goes on from OY744528.1 coordinate 82,511,113, forward strand.
ATAAGCCTGAAATAATAAAGTATAATTCAATTGCATTAGTACCTCTGTCAATGAAGTTATGTTTTCAGTCGAGTTTATTTGTTGGTTTCTCACTATGTTCGTTTGAGCACAGCCTAGAGTCTACATCGTTTGACCAGTCATCACTAAACTTGATCAAAATATCGGTCATGGTCAAACTTAGAATTGATTAAATTTTGGGATATCTAGGCCAAATGTTACGGTCAATTTTTGTTTGTCTGTTGTAGAAATAAATATGTTAACAGTTAGAACATTCAAATAAGTCTCAATAAAGGGTTCAACATTTTCAAACAAAATCTAAAGACACCATTGAAATTTTCCTTCAATACCACATGAGGTCACTAGGAGAAATTATCGGTCCATAATATAACTGAAATTCATTAGAACGTAAAGTAATAAAATTAATTTTTAAAATAGATTTTTTTCGTTTCATAAAACAATGATAAATGTAACAAAGAATATCTCAGTGATGAATGTATTTAAAAAAATGTAAATAATTATTTTATTGGTACTTTTTAAAGATTGAAAGTAATCAAATTCGTTTTCATTTGTTGAAGCCATTTGTCGTTTTACAATTGTCTGTAAGAAACGCAGCGTCAACAAGTAGTTTTTTTTAGAAAACACTACAGCACTAAATTTTGTTTTTTCTATAATTGACCTCATATAGCAAATATTATTTTAAACTTTTCTTTCAATGTAAAAGATGTAAATATGACAACATTTGAAATTATTTCCGACCAGAAATATATTTCCGCGCAGGCAATACGAGGTGAATATCTTTATTATAAAATAAATCCTGATTATTAATTAAAATTTTAAAAATTGAATTAATTTGATGAATGTTCCATGAGGTAAAAATGTTTGACTATCAAACCAAAAGGGGTTTGTCTCTAATTTGTGCTAAATTTCTATTGAAACTAAAAGAGAAACGTTTTCTAATGGTGGGTGAGTCCATGTCCAACAAGGGATAGGAGAACGTTTTACAGTATCGCAATTGTGCAAACTACAATAATATTTTGTAAACTTTGTCATTTAAAGGGTTCTCCGCCCCCCCCCCCCAACTCGCCCAACCTCCCAAAAAAACTTTTCAGATAACTTAGCTAAAAAAGGTTTAATAAAGAAAAGAATTGCTGTTTAACATATTTTTAACTTCGCAATACATTTTTAAAATGATTCGTGCGCGCGCATGTGCGTCAATAAGATGTATGTGCTGGGTAAAATTCCAAACTAATGCACTTATCATTATAAACACTCCCACTAACGCACTAGTCCACACAGGTACACTTTTACCCACAATTTTGACTTTACATCTCTCATAATCATCTAACGTATACCTTGGACTCGAATATTATTCCTCAACTACACATCTAGCAAAAATCGCACTCAAACAATGCAATATACCTCGCGACTGCATAACGAACTCCGATCGCGGTTAAAGTAACACTTATTTTTTTGTAATATATACTGAATTTCATCAATATTTTGATTTGTCTCTTTTCCTTTTCTTTTTTCTTCCTCTTTTTCCCATTTTAACGTCTTTGTTGTAAGCGCTACATAATTTTAAAAATAGTTACACATGTGCATAATACATTCTGTTGTATGTCTTTTCGTTTTCTTATGTTTGGCCGTTATTCAAAAAATTTAAAATCCTTACTTTTTCCAAAGAAACGAACGTTAATCCGGACAAAACCGGTAAAATCTGGTTTTTGATGATTTATTCCTGTGTTTAATTTTTTTTTCCTTTTGTCTTCTTCATACATCTTTTCTCCACGGAATCCCACACACTCTCTCTCTCTCTCCCTCTCTCTGTATATATATATATATATATATATATATATATATATATATATATATATATTATTTCATGTATCCACATAAAAATAGATATAATCTTTTATGTATAAATTTTCAGTATGTACCTCAACAGTGCTCAATACGTGAGTAGAGCTAGGTAGTAAGTTATGAAAATATATTTATGGCAATTAAGCTACACATATGCATGCATTTTAGTCTGACGATTCCCTAAGGGGGTGAAACGTAGAAGCATCGGTGTAGCCTAATTGACATAAATATATTTTCATAACTTACTATATATATATATATATATATATATATATATTTATATATATATATATTTATATATATATATATACATATATATATATATATATATATATATATTGGAATACATGTCACAGGACGAATAAAATTAATTACTTGAACACAACAGTTTTGCACCCATTGTATGTCCCTTTACGAATATTAAAAATAATATATAATGCTACAAAACCTTATGTTTACCATCCTTATTCCAATTTCGATCATAATACATTTATGGCAGTTCTACAAGGAGAGGTGTACTCTGTAGCCTTTGTTAAAGCAGGCATCTAGGAGAAGATTTAATACCCGCGGTTTTAGTGGCTACTAGTCACGGACTGTTTGTTCGACACCGGGTTCATAGTCATTGATACAGTTAATCGAAATGCGCTTTGGAAGGTATTGGGTAAGTTGCAATGTCCTCCTAACTTACAGCGTTTTACGACTTCGTCAATGACATTCTCCACTGTTTTCCGAGCTTTGCTCTATGCAGACGACGTGGATCTCGTAGCTCACTCGCAGAATAAGATCCATCGTTTTGCATGATCGTGTAGAATCATGGGTCTCACAATAAGCGTGGGTAACACAAAGGCTATGTTTGCCACGGCCCCTGGCAACCTGTATCAGGAACAGGATATATGTGTTGAAGGACACAGACTGTCTGTAGTGGATTTATTTATGTATCTGGGTAGTGTTATTTCGAGGAACGCGTCGTTGGATGCTGAGATAAGTAGATGTATTGAACAGGCTGGTGTGTCTTTTGGCTATCTGGAAACGCGAGTGTGGATACCACGTGATATCAGGCTGGGAACTAAGATCTCTGTATATGATGTCTGTGTTGTATCAGCTTTGGTATGTGCTTGTTAAACATGGACCACTTACATAGCTCATATTCGCCTGCAAGAGCGTTTCCATCAGAATAGCCTTAGGCACTTGTTTAACATCCGTTGGGATAACTTCATCCCTGACACCACGGTGTTGGAGCGAGCTGCTCGTCAAAGCATTAAGTCTTGTAAAAGATAACACATACTTCGTTGGAGTGGCCATCTTGTTCGTCTTACTGATTATAGACTGCCCAAGTAGGTGATTTATAAGGAACTAACGCGGAATACTCGCCCACAGCAAAAATCGGTGTAAACGATTCAAAGATTGTCTCAAATACGATTTGAAGTGCTTTCGAATTGATATTGGAGGATGAGAGAGATGGCTGTAGATTGGTCAATATGGAAGAAAGTGATTTTTGAAATAAGCAATATTTTTAAAAAGAATAAGACGAAACACCAGCATCTGAAGAGAGCAGCGAGGAAAAGATGGGGCATGACACCACCAGTACATGAAGAAATTATGGAACAACTAACATGCCAAACTTACAATTTTGTAACTATGTCACGCGCCGGTTCGTTGAATCACCAACGAGTGCAGGTGCTGCAACATAAAGCACTAACAAGACATGGCTTCAATTATGACATCTCTTAAGATCATCACAACACCTGCCACTTCTGTAGTATGGTCTGTAAACGGCTAGCAGGCCTAAAGAGCCATATACGCGCCGTTAATTGTTTTTTTACTCTAGTATCACCTTGATACACAAAAAGTGGTCATACTCAAAATCGAATAGAGAGTCGCCATACATATATATATATATATATATATATATATATATATATATATATATATATATATATATATGAACATGTCAATTATTTATCGGTCTATCTCTTCCTGTTACTTATTTCTACTTCTCTCTCTGTATCTATCTTAATCTGTTCCTTTTATATCCATCTATTCGATAATTGGCTCTACTCCACTTATGTGACCTGTACGTTTAATCTTAACTGAGTTGGGAATATACACGCTCAATTTGTTGTTGAATTCTTTCCTGTGAAGCAATTAATTGGCATTGCACTCGGCGACGTCGAAGCAAGCAATGACTGTTCTTCGTTTTCTACATATTCATGCCTCGCTAAGTAAACACGTAAATAAGTAAGTAAATGAATGAATGAATAATATACGTAGGCGTTACTGCATAGAGAATAGGATTTAAGATGAAGGCTAGCAGGAATTGGGATAAACTAACGCCGAAATGCACTTGAAAGTGATATGATCGGATTATTATTAGCGAACACCTTAATTAACGGTAAAAAACGAAGCAAGCCCAAACCGACAAGATATCACAAGAACGGTTGAAGATTAAACAAAATATTATCATATAATATGAACCTATTAACTCAGAATCTAATGAATCTCATGATAATATTACGATTGCCATAGTGTGTGTTAGTTAGTAATGTGTCTGCTTATAACGCCAGCCATTAAGAAATGTTATAGAGTGGTTGAATCAGTATAGAGTGAGAGGGGACGAGAGATATACATAGATAGCTTAGAGAGAGATGAATGACTTGTTAAGTTTATTAAAAATTACACCTTATTAGAAAAATTAAAACAGATTCTTTTCATACATAACTAAACCCCAACATTTAAGTATACATATATATATATATATATATATATATATATATATATATATATATATATATATATATTGTGTGTGTATTTAGGCAGCATATTTTCATTTAGGCAAACATTATTAAATAACACGGAGTGGTTTTGTTTGATGCGACCTTTTTATTTTTCAATTTTCCGAATTGTCCATCTAATGTTTCGGTCAAATTGATGTAAATATCGTCCATGGATTTCTTGTTCCATTCTTTTTTCTTTTTTGCAAGTACTTTCGATTTGAATCATCAGATCATCTTCAGGCGGTATTAGTTTTAGTGTCTTTACAAATTATGACTTTACTGTTGTGCTAATTTTTTAATTGTATGCACTTTCTTTAACGTCATCAATTTCTTAACGGTTTAAACAGCCAAACTTTTAAATCTCTCATATGTGTAGAACGCCATCACGCTCTCACGTACATTTCAACTTTACAGACGTTTTTTCAAGTTATAAACTACTTACAGTTATAATTCAAAAGAATATAAGGTAATGTAGAGGGTGTAGGTAAAAATTCACTGTCGAAGAAGCTGAAGAGTTCGTAAGATCAGACTCGAATATTCTAGAGTAATGGTAAAATCCCGGTCCTATGTATGGGATCAAACTCGATCACTATATATATATATATATATATATATATATATATATATATAAATATATTTATATATATATATATATATATATATATATATATATATATATATACATAATATATATACATACTTACATATATAAATACACACATAATATATATATATATATATATATATATATATATATATATATATATATATATATATATATATATATATATATATATATACTGACTTTAGGGAAAAGATTTGTGCCTCGCTTAGGTTTTGCCTTATCAAGGCTATAGTTCAGGCGTTACTCCCTCTTACGTTACTCCCTCTGGCTTTTGGTACATTTCTGAGCATTTGAGAGTTTTCGTCCCTTAGATACGCAATACCTCCCCATTTTAGGGATGTATATATATATATATTTATCGCTAACAATAAAAACAAAAATAACGACATAAATTTATAAGCGATAAATTATCACGTAAATTCTAAACACGACTCTTATGGCGTACTGGTTAACGTACCTGATTACAATCCACATGTTAGAGGATTCGAATCCTGTCATAGTTAACCATCCTGATGAGCTGCAGTAACGGTGAAACACGTGTTCCTGGATAAATATTCTCTCTCTGTATATATATATCCATGATTTATTTATTTCTGGCTTTTTCAAGATTTGGGAATAGCAAATTTGCACAAGTTTTTTTTTAAATTTATTTCGAAAACTCTTTTTACAAGCCAAAAACAGGAAGTCAATTTATTTTCTCCATAATGGAAACAAACTCAATATAGAGGATAAATAAAAAATAACAAATCAAATAAATGGGTAACGACATTAATACTAAAGATTAGAAGTAAAATATAAGAAAATAACCAGAAAGAATCAGAAGGTCGTAAACTGGGCGTTGGAGTCAATAATAGAGAAACAGGCATCACACTAAATGCCATTTCATTCCTTCAAATTGATCACTGGCAAGAGAAATCTAACACCTACGTCATAATCAAATACAGTGAAGTCCAAAAAAGTATATTTTCGTTGCTGATTGTTCAAATTAAACTCTTTATTAGCATAGTGGAAACGTTCTCGATCATCATGACTTCCCGTTTAGAAGTAGTTCAACGGCAAACGTTAACGTCTGTATATCTCTTTCCGTTATATTACTTCCGCCCGCTACGTGCAAGTTCAAAGCAAAAAGTATTGTAACAATATTTTCATCAAAAAATGTCATTATTTATTTTTGTAAAAATAATATACACTATTTTTCTTACACAACAAAGTTTGCTATATTTTCATTAAAAACAAAAAGTATTTGCAACTCTCTGAAGATTTACAAAATTGGACTAATTGAAAAAAATACACTTATCTGAATATTGCCATAAAACGCGCGTAAAAGGATAAGAACGAGTATTGTGTCTAACCTCCTAAAATAGAGGTACACTATATAAACTTTTATGTGCGTATTAAATACAATTATATATATTAACGTAAAAAATACGTCCTATAAGTTGAGGGCGACTAGTAGTGCAGTTTTTCTGCATCTTAATCACTTAGGAAGTGAAACAATTGAAATAAGAAGTAACCTAATAACATCTAACGCTGTAATCACCTATAAAATAATTACATAGAAATACATCGTATATTTGGGTGGTAAAAATCGCACATATTTCTACACATAGCGTCTTGGTACAGTGGTAGAACACTGGACTATAGACATCAACATCGAGGGTTCGATCTATGTGTAAGTTGTGTAAGCTGTGAGCCAGAAACACGTGTCCATGGATTACTTTTATGTGCGTGTTAAATACAATTATATATATTAACGTAAAAAATACGTCCTATAAGTTGAGGGCGACTAGTAGTGCAGTTGTCTGCATCTTAATCACCTAAAAAAATAATACATAGAAATACATCGTATATATATATATATATATATATATATATATATATATATAGTAATCCAGGTAAATATGATCTGAAGGAAGGATCAGATTTTAATTCTGCCTGATGAGATCTCAGTTTTTAACAGCTGTAGATCGACATGCCAGTGTCACAGATTTTGTACATGTTTGTATGAATAAAAATAATCATATATATATATATATATATATATATATATAGGGGATAAACAAAGTAATGGAAACACCTAGCATCACAGTATCATCATGTTGAAATACTCATGAAAACGCCAAAAGCATCTTTATTTTTATGTTTATTACTAGTGTGGTTTTATATGTTTTGCAAAAAGTTCAGAACATAACGAAAATAAATACGAAAAAAAAGGAAAACTCCGCAGTTTTTAATCAAACTATTCTCGATAATATATATTCAGCTTTAAAAACTCATTGGTCGGAATAAAAGATTTCATAATTGGATAATAACCGAATCACGTCGACAGTGAAAAACATTACAATAACAAACGCTAGAAAAAAACAAACAAAAAATTAATTCAGAAAGCAGCAGTCGATATTAATTCGATGGTGTCAGAAGATCGCCTGGGGCATGTAATCTACGTAAAAAAAAGGTACATTCTCTGCCACGTGCGAGTTTCGAACGAAGAATTGAATACATTAATTTAGTATTCCGCTATGAATGAATGTTTGTTGACAGTATCTGCTATTCGGCTAATTTTTTTTCACCTGGTGGGAATCAGTCATTGTCCAAATATGCAATACTTTAGTCTGATTAAAATCTTTCAAAACAGAATTACATTACCTACATTTGCTTACCAAGCTTCATACATTTGCATATTTAACCGAATTTTGCGCGTGTGTGTGTGTTTTTATACTTATAATATACAAGCTTAAGTACACATCTATTTTGGGTTTCTCAATTTTTCATGAATAAGCGAGAGATAGAAGGTAAAAACATATATTTTTTACACAGAAAAGTTGTTCATTTCAAAGCAATATGTTAGAAATATTCAAATTGAAAATAGAAGCCTTTTTCAATCCAAGATTTATTTATTTTTTTTTTTTACTTTAATCTTAAATTTTTTCTGAATAAAATTTCTTCAGAGTTGGCCAGCATTGTGTCATTCTTTTTTTTTTGTTCAGAAAAATAAACAAACTTTTTTTTTTAACGTTCGTGGAATGGGTGTTATCCGCAATGTCGTCTTGGCAGTTGTGAATTCAAATTTTAGTTGTTGAATGAGAAAGCATGTGGCATGCTGGTATTGAAAAATATTGATCAAGTCCGGTGATGGATTGTATTCCGGAAAAAAATATAGATTAGAGTTAAAAAAAATAATAATAAATAAATCTTGCATTAATAAGGCTTCTATTTTCAATTTTTATATGTTTTTTAAAAACTTTTATTCACCCGAAACAAGGCATATTGCCATTGAAGCGTAAAAAGTTACTGTGATAGGAGTGAGATTTTTTGGTGACAGCCTTAGTGATGAGCTGGGAAGCAAGATGTTTGTTCGCATCACATTTGGATTTCTGTGTGTTGGGGAAACAGAGAGCAGGGAGGGAATTACTGTAAAAATCCCTAGATGCCGGAAAACTTTCTACGTTAATAGTTTTTCATTAAACTGCTTGATTTTGGTATTCCATCCCTGCTCTCTGTTTTCCCGACTGTACCGACATGCAGAAATTTAAATGTAATGTGAACAAATATCTTTCTTCACAGCTCTCCACTTAGGATGTCTCCCCTATAAACCTGGCTCCTAATTCACACTAGCATCTTGCGTGTGGTAATGTGCCTTGTTTGGTATGAACCAAAGTAAACAAATAAATTGCTCATTTTAATTTAACAAATGCTCTTTCCATTTCCATCTACGTTTCAAAGATTTCATTCATTCATTTCGCATGAATCAGATGAGTCTATTGTTGTCATTCGTTTTCCCCCGATATCTTTCTAGTTATAATCCTTTCTAGAAATACATCGCGTACTTATGAAAGAGATCACGTGAAGATTGCCAACAGCCTAAGTAAAAGTGTTTCTGTGGAACGAACTGGATTCGAACTTGGCACACCCAGGTTGTCAGTCCGTGTCGTTAACCGCAACCTATCGTTTCCAATATAATTTAATCTAATTTAATAAATGCGAAAGTTGGGTCCATTTCTCCCACCTTTTTTTCAAGATATAAATTAATTAGTGAATTTAAAGATTTTCACGCCTATATTTAAGAAGTCCAGACTTTGGCGTCAGTTTCCTTTGATTATGAGTTTCCTTTTAGACGATCGAACAACGCGTCAAATCATCGTATTGTTTACTTTGAAGAGAAAACATCTATCCTTTTCTTAATTAAAATGGATAATAAATATTTGATAAATGTTCACTCATATTTTTATATTTATATATATATATATAAAGGTGAGTCATAGACGGCAATACAATGCAGAGGTGTCATTTACACCACTGCATTGTATTGTATTGCCTTCTATGAACACATTTATATATATATATATATATATATATATATATATATATATATATATATATATATATATATATATGATAATTTTATTTACACAGACATGTACAAAATCTGCGACACTGGCATGTATATATATATATATATATATATATATATATATATATATATATATATATATATATATATATATATATGTGTGTGTGTGTGTGTGTGTACACTAAACAATGCTTCAGTCAAACTAAATAAACCTCTTATTTTATATTTATGTTTTTTCTTTATGCTTCTTAATTAATTTTAGATACTCGAACTATTTTAGATATATGCGGAGAGGTAAAACAGAGTTTTAATTTTGTATCCTAACGCCGAACTCATTTTAGTAGGTTAAAAAAATTAAATGTGTTCGTTTGATCGGTTCCAATGTTTTATGCCATTGTGTGTTCGAATCTCATTAGATAACTGTTTTTTTGCTATAGTATTCTAGTTATTGCCTACCGATAACTATTATCAGCTTAAGTACACATCTATTTTGGGTTTCTCAATTTTTCATGAATAAGCGAGAGATAGAAGGTAAAAACATATATTTTTTTACACAGAAAAGTTGTTCATTTCAAAGCAATATGTTAGAAATATTCAAATTGAAAATAGAAGTCTTTTTCAATCCAAGATTTATTTATTTTTTTTTTTTACTTCAATCTTAAATTTTTTCTGAATAAAATTTCTTCAGAGTTGGCCAGCATTGTGTCATTCTTTTTTTTTGTTCAGGAAAATAAACAAACTTTTTTTTAACGTTCGTGGAATGGGTGTTATCCGCAATGTCGTCTTGGCGGTTGTGAATTCAAATTTTAGTTGTTGAATGAGAAAGCATGTGGCATGCTGGTATTTAAAAATATTGATCAAGTCCGGTGATGGATTGTATTCCAGAAAAAAAATAGATTAGAGTTAAAAAAATAATAATAAATAAATCTTGCATTAATAAGGCTTCTATTTTCAATTTTTATATATTTTTTTAACTTTTATTCACCCGAAACAAGGCATATTGCCATTGAAGCGTAAAAGGTTACTGTGATAGGAGTGAGATTTTTTTATGACAGCCTTAGCGATGAGCTGGGGAGCAAGATGTTTGTTCACATCACATTTAGATTTCTGTGTGTTGGGGAAACAGAGAGCGGGGAGGGAATTACTGTAAAAATCTCTAGATGCCGGAAAACTTTCTACGTTAATAGTTTTTCATTAAACTGCTTGATTTTGGTATTCCATCCCTGCTCTCTGTTTTCCCGACTGTACCGACATGCAGAAATTTAAATGTAATGTGAACAAATATCTTTCTTCACAGCTCTCCACTTAGGATGTCTCCCCTATAAACCTGGCTCCTAATTCACACTAGCATCTTGCGTGTGGTAATGTGCCTTGTTTGGTATGAACCAAAGTAAACAAATAAATTGCTCATTTTAATTTAACAAATGCTCTTTCCATTTCCATCTACGTTTCAAAGATTTCATTCATTCATTTCGCATGAATCAGATGAGTCTATTGTTGTCATTCGTTTTCCCCCGATATCTTTCTAGTTATAATCCTTTCTAGAAATACATCGCGTACTTATGAAAGAGATCACGTGAAGATTGCCAACAGCCTAAGTAAAAGTGTTTCTGTGGAACGAACTGGATTCGAACTTGGCACACCCAGGTTGTCAGTCCGTGTCGTTAACCGCAACCTATCGTTTCCAATATAATTTAATCTAATTTAATAAATGCGAAAGTTGGGTCCATTTCTCCCACCTTTTTTTCAAGATATAAATTAATTAGTGAATTTAAAGATTTTCACGCCTATATTTAAGAAGTCCAGACTTTGGCGTCAGTTTCCTTTGATTATGAGTTTCCTTTTAGACGATCGAACAACGCGTCAAATCATCGTATTGTTTACTTTGAAGAGAAAACATCTATCCTTTTCTTAATTAAAATGGATAACAAATATTTGATAAATGTTCACTCATATTTTTATATTTATATATATAAAGGTGAGTCATAGACGGCAATACAATGCAGAGGTGTCATTTACACCACTGCATTGTATTGTATTGCCTTCTATGAACACATTTATATATATATATATATATATATATATATATATATATATATATATATATATGATAATTTTATTTACACAGACATGTACAAAATCTGCGACACTGGCATGTATATATATATATATATATATATATATATATATATATATATATATATATATATATATATATATATATGTACACTAAACAATGCTTCAGTCAAACTAAATAAACCTCTTATTTTATATTTATGTTTCTTCTTTATGCTTCTTAATTAATTTTAGATACTCGAACTATTTTAGATATATGCGGAGAGGTAAAACAGAGTTTTAATTTTGTATCCTAACGCCGAACTCATTTTAGTAGGTTAAAAAAATTAAATGTGTTCGTTTGATCGGTTCCAATGTTTTATGCCATTGTGGGTTCGAATCTCACTAGATAACTGTTTTTTTGCTATAGTATTCTAGTTATTGCCTACCGATAACTATTATTATTATAAACCTGAATATTTTAAAATAAAAATGCATGAAAAATATTTAATAGTTTTTCTTCACTTCTAATCTTGGCTATAAAAGGTTGAGAAACCTTGCATGAACAGGTACTTCAGTTAGTATCTTATGTTACTATATTAAAAACACGAAATTCAGACAGAGCTTAGAAAGTAGAGTAGAATATTTTCGTACAAATATAGGTAAATATTTGTAGTTAATTATAGATCTAAGAGTTTTTCTTCAAGGATAACCGATATAACTTACGAATCTGTATTCAACTTAAAATAATTTAGTCACGTTGACACATAGGTTCCCGTTAGACATGATAGCATCCCATTCTTTGTTTAATTGAGTCTGTTAAGTGGGCTATGAGAACTGATTCGATTAATCGTCGTATAGATTTGTTTTGTGTAGATTTAATTAAAGGGGCGTTTTTTTTAGTTAAAAACATAGTATGAGAACAGAAGGCGTTGAGTGTGTTGTTAATTGTTATGGCTCTTTTGTGCTCATTAATTATCTATATCATAGAGATTTCTTATTTAAGAGAGATTGGCAGTATTACTGTGACACAATGATAGTTATCAGCCGATGATTGACAGTCGTCCTTGTTTAAAATACCTCGTAGAGCAACCCGTGCACGGGAGGTCAAAGGTTCCACCTGTATCTAGCGAGATTAATTATCATAAGCGACGTTCCTATCAGGTTGACGGCTTTGATAAGTAAGCGGGCGTCACCTTGACTTGCTCATATGTTGCTCGGTTGTTTAAGTGACGGTGGTTAAATGTGGTTCTTTGTTTCCGTATAGATTCCCGATTTCCACATAAAGATCCCCTAGTTCAACAAGATTCACCTGAAAAAAGTTTGGAGGTTACATCGGTTGAAACGTTCTGCGGAGAACATCCAAGTTGATAATAGTAGTCTGAATAAGCAACTAATACAAATTAACAATTATTGTCCTTATTTCTTTCCTTCCCACGAAGGCAAAGTTAGGCACAAAGTCGGTTTTTAATATGGGGACACCCAGTTCCCCCCCCCCCGAAAAAGACACTCTCGATTGGTACATAAATTATAATAGATTACATCCAGAAAGATGTCTCCTTCACATACTGAAATGTAGTATCGGAACAGATACTACACTTTGCTTAAAACCAAATACGAGTAAATTATATTTCATAATCGTTTAGGTTTATTTCATATTAAATCTAAAATTTCCATAGTTTTCGTTCGTCTATGATTTTGGCGAAGCAATTTTCAGAATTTCAGAACGTTATCTTATTATGAATGGTAAATTATTCATTAAAATATTATGCGTTAATTATACATCGTCTGGGAATTAAGCATAATATATGTGCTGACCAATGCAGGTGAATATGTGTTCTTAGGGCGCTAAGCGACACATACTCTCTCGAGCGGTATTAGCGGATCATACTTTTAGCAGAGGGAAAAGCAAACATAAACCACTAAATAATAATGACACAATGCGTGTGTTTATCTATGCATCTTCTTGTTCCTGTGACAATGAATGGCGAATGAATAAAGAAGTGGTGGGAGAAAAGGAATAGCGGATTCAGATTATTAACCACAAAACTCTAATAATCTGATGGTTACCTGGAGACGGTAACACATTTTTAATCTCTCCTCATTTTTTTTCTAATGAATCACCACTTATCAAGGCCCAGCATAAGGGTTAATGAAATGGGTTGACTTTCAGTTGGATGATGAAGAATATTATGAGAGGAGTGAAAATGATCAATAGAATAAACAAAATGTAATTACTCATAAGGACGGTATATGACAAGCATTTGTTGACATCGGATTTTAAGACGACCATGTTGTTGTCTGAGGGGAAGCATTCCCGTTGTAATGTACTCTACAAATGGGAAGTTCTTGGAAATAAATTCTGCTTAGATAAATTCCGTTTGATGCTAGGCATGCTGAGGAAGAAGGAAAATTTATTTTCAGTTGTTGTAATAAGACGAGTTCTTGCTGTGAATGTCTTAAAAAAGGATCCATAGATTAGTAACGCGTGTTGTATATAGTTCATTGTTTGAATGTAAATAAGTAATATTGTTTACTTTTAATGCTTGTTTTAATTTGTTCGAAATATGTAACATTTCTCTCCGGTTTCTCTTGTCTATAGTTATATAAATTAAATTAGATGACAAAGTGAGATGACCTTACGGGGGATTTAAGGTGAATAAGTCGCTATTATGGGTCTGGGAAACCGCGTCGAAGAATAAAAATTATATTCAAACTCATTTGTGAGAATCACATTTGTCGTTAGTAGAGATTGTTTAGATTTCTGTGTCTGGCGACACATTTTTTCGGCTGGACTCGCAGATTTAACCCCCGAGAGGTCAAAAGTCAACTCGAATATGATAGTTGTCATAAGTGATAAATGTCGGGGTCAAGAGAAAGTTGCGTGCACGAGAAACATGGGCTATACGAGAACGAGGCGAGTGAGTGACACAAAAAGTTCGAACCTCAAGTAAGCCAGCGACTAATATGATCGCTTGCTGGCTGAAGAAAAGTCGAATTCGTTCGGGCGAAGCCGAGGGACCTTGCCTGGATATATAAAGCAGTGCGGAGCGCAAATTTTGTCAGAGAAAGTCAGAGTGAGATCCAAACCTATTCGGGAGAGCTGCCACCTCTTCAAGCTAATTACTTTTCTAAAACTCTAGGAAATAAAAGTCTTTCGAGTCGATTGTCTATTAATTAGCGAATCAAAGTCAAGTCAAAGTCAAAGTGGAAAATACCCGATCTGCATCCGGAACTAAAGAAATTTAACCCCCTCTACTTACGAAAGATGTTGAGTTCTTGTACATACCAGTTTTTGAAGAAAATACATATTCTTATCTTTACACCAAAATCAAGTATATTGTCATGTTTTAAAATTAAGGAACTGTCTGTTTGACCTACCGATTATTTTGTTTTTCATCTGTACCGTTCTTACCTTTGTTTGTGAGCCACCCGGGCAACGCCGGACCGTATTTCTCGATTAAACAAACACATCGCGCGAGGACGAAGACATTTCGACCCCACCGGGTTTCTCCAGGAAGGTGGACTTCATCAGCGCAAGAATTCAGCGACGCAGCATCAACCGACGCCGGAGATATCAGCCCGGGAGACGAGAGTGTACGAGCATGAGGACAACAGTTACTGGTTGCTGATCGAGAAGACTGCGCCTCACTTATATATTTTTATATATAGGAATCACTTCTAAACTAATTTACTGATCATTATGAATTTTTTAACAGAGTTGTGAAATGTGGGTCATTTTAGTTTTATGCGAAGGGGGTAAAAAGGAGGCGGAAGCCCTTCGTGAAAATTAAGATACCTCCGATATTCGTGAAATTTTAACAATAGGAATTAGACAGCAATTAATAAATATTTTTTTTAATGTTAGTTTCTTAGGAGGACTTTAAAGGATAATATGTGCACAACCTCTTATTAGAAAAGTCAAATATTTTAGATTTACATTATATGTGATCCATAATCATGAAACACCAACTAAGCAAGATTATCTGAATTTTAAACTTTCAATTTTAGAGATTTTCCAGAATCAAAACTATGTAATAGATTTTGATCAAAATTGGGAAATAGATTCACGACATAAAATTTAGTTTCATTATATTTTGATCTTAATTTTTGTAAGGGGACATAAAAGTCGTGCAAAATGTTTCTCTTCGGGGAATACATTTTACCCGTCCTGGGCCTTTTCTAGGATTTATAGAAAGGTAGGGATTTGTATATATTTATATATTAGTTCGTATAGTATTCACTCCTAAACTATAAACCGATAATTATAAATGTATAAACAAAGCTACAAGGCGTAAGGGTGGGTAATGTAGACTATATTTAGTTTAATTTAGTTTTTCATTATAGTGTAAAATGGGGGGGAAGCCCTCCGTGAAAATTCAGATTTTTGTGAAAATTTAACAATATATATTAGACATCAATTAATAAATATTCCTTAAAATTCAGTTTGATTTGAGCAATTGAAAAGGGGGTTCAGTAAGCATCATACGGGCACAACCTTCCGTTTAAAAATTTACATATTTCAGATTTGCATTAAATTTGGTCCATAATTATTAAACACCAATTAAGCAAGATTTTCTAAATTCAAGACATTTTCTAGAATCAAAATGATTTAATGGATTTCGATCGATATAAGAGTAAGGCAACTAGACATAAAGTTTAGTATCATTATATCTTGATTTTAATCTTCGCAATGTGACCAAAAAATGGCGCAAAACTTAATTTTACCATTCCTTGGACGGGTATTATATATATATATTATATATATATATATATATATATATATATATATATATATATATATATATATATAGTAGAAATTGGTAGTTTGCTTGAAGCATTGCTGGGAGTAATAATAAAAGTTTTAAAAAGGTTGAATGCAATGCAAAGTTCTGGATCGCTGGAAGTTGTAACAAAAACAAAGCAAAACCGAAAATAAGCTAGGTATAGATCGAAAAAGGTTTGTTTATTTTTCTAGACAAACTTACATAGACAGCAATAGTGTTATTCTGTAATTGTCCGGATTATCAGGGATCAATTTAATATATTTCGAGAGTTATATCCTCTCCTTGTCAAAAATAAATAAAAGAAAAAATCCCGGAGACCGAGATCGTGCCAGAAGCGCTGGGGGTTAAACCGGAAGTGTACAAGATTAAATGTTCAGAGGTAAATGAAATAGATCGTAATAAGATCTCGAAAAAAAAAATTTTAATAGAAAAAGATAGAAAAAAGTTGAGCAAATATAACGAATATTGATTTGACGAGTCGCTGGGATTAAAGTGTATTTTCTAAGTTTTATTTTTTCATGCTGTGAGATTTGTAAATGGACATACCTGTGTCGGAAAAAATAACATTTAAATAATTTTACTACGTGGTAAATACGATGTGAAGAAGGAGAGAAAGCGGGAAATAGAAAGTCTTGCAGTTAATTTATTCATGCACGCTTGATGTTACTGCGGAATATTGTAAACACGAGTCAAGGTTCAGTGATTCCTATAGGATTAATTTGGCTAATGGATGATTCGGAATCTGTCATAGCACAATTTGATGTGATTAAGCCGCATCCATAAGAGAACGAATATGCCTTGACAAGGTTTTTCGCCGACAATATTGACGTGGGTGTTGGCAAGCTCACGCTGAGGCATGCAGCTAAGACATGTTTTTGCATTTGAATGTTATGATGTGATCTCTAAAAGAGATTGACCCAGACGAGATGGTGGTTGAAATTGCAAGTACATGTGTGTGTAGGTCATGTTTAATTGTGTTTTTGTGTGTGTGATGTCGTCCCTGGCGATTATAACCTTGTTTATGCATGTAACTTGTATTTTGCCGCTGCTGCTGTTTTTCTTCTTCTTCTTCTTGTCAGCATTGGGTTGTGGCGTATCACAGCGGTCTTTCAGTGTGTCTAGACGTGGCGAGTGTCTACACTCACGAAGATTCGTAACCCTTATATATATATATATATATATATATATATATATATATATATATATATATATATATATATATATATATATAATAATCCAGGTAAAACATCCACAGGGTAGTAATCCAAAGAATTTCAACCGGGTTTATAAAAAGTGCTCAATTTCAAATAGAGCTTTTATATATGATTATTTTTATTTAAACAGACATGTACAAAATCTGCGACACTGGCATGTCGATGTTATCGATCAACAGTTATTATAAACTGAGATCTCATCAGGCAGAGTTAGAACCCGATCTAAACCTTAAGATCGGATTTATATATGATTATTTTTATTTACACAGATCGGATTCTAACTCTGCCTGATGAGATCTCAGTTTATAATAACTGTTGATCGATAACATCGACATGCCAGTGTCGCAGATTTTGTACATGTCTGTGTAAATAAAAATAATCATATATATATATATATATAATCATATATATATATATATATATATATATATAGTGATATTGTTCTATATTTAGGAAATATTAGTAAAACCTAATCAACTTTATACTAATCTTTTTTAGGGTTGAAATAATAATTTTCTATAAAATTTGAAAAAAATGGTAGATCAGGTAAGTTATAAGGTGGTGACGGGGTGAACGATGTGATGCGATCTCGTGTTTATGTGACATCACATACAAGACCTGAAGTAATATCCCTCTCCCTTCAGTCGTACAAGACGTGGTAAGTGGTAGCTCCTGATCAATCAACATGTGATATCACAGTCTACGCCAAATATTTTCATGGGCTCAGAAGGTATTTTTGTAAACAGTCGAAAGGATCGATTGTGCTATGAGGTTATTCCGCCCAAACAAGCTGGTCACGTGAAGAAAAACAAGATGGCTGACATCAGTCTAAGATGCTAATTATCTCTTTCTCTCTCTCTTTCTTTCTCACTTTCTCTCTTTCTCTTTCTCTCTCTCACTTTCTCTCTCTCTCTTTCTCTCTCTTTCTCTCTCTCTCTCTCTCTCTCTTTCTCTCTCTTTCTCTCTCACTTTCTCTTTCTCTCTCTCTTTCTCTCTCACTTTCTCTTTTTCTCTTTCTCTCTTACTTTCTCTCTCACTTTCTCTCTCTTTCTCTCTCACTTTCTCTTTCTCTCTCACTTTCTGTCTTTTTCTCTCTCAATTTCTCTCTCTCACTTTCTCTCTCTTTCTCTCTCGCTTTCTCTCTCGCTCACTTTCTCTCTCTCTTTCTCTCTCACTTTCTCTCTCTCACTTTCTCTCTCTTTCTCTCTCTATCTCTTTCTCTCTCACTTTCTCTCTCACTTTCTCTCTCACTTTCTCTCTCTCTCACTCTTTTTCTCTCTCTCTCTCGATTAATTAATTTGAAAAATTCACACAATGTTGCCAGGACACATGCATTTGATAGAAAATGGACATAATCTATTTAAAAATTTGCTATTACTATACGGGGTGTTTGGAAACTCCATGCTATAACTTCGGGATTATGTTCTAGATGTGTAAAGAAGCCGTTTGTAATAAAACGCCATTAATAGTCTCATTTCCTTTTTCGTCCATTTTTTTCTGTACGATGTCTGGTTTGTGCTGACCATATTTATTTACCTATATGTGTTCCGTTGTATTCTGTTTCCTGAAATAAGAAGGGACAAACATCGCAGGATGCCGTCTGGGTTCATCATGTGGCTATCAAAGTAGCTTCAGCCGATAATGATGCTCAGATATTTTTCATTTGTTTGGTGTCATTCTTTTCATTGTTTAGTATAAAGTATGTGGCAATACCAGGCCCAGGCTTATTTTACATTGGATACCGTCACAGGGATAATGTTTATCTATCCCGTATGTAGATCTTTCGTTATTTGTTATTAAAAAAATGAAACCGTTTTGTATACAACAAATATTTCTGCGTTACAATGTTGTTATATTTTTACCAAAATGAATTCGTTTAATTTTTATTAAACTGATGATACTTATTGTTATATCTGGAATTAGATATTAAGACATGCATATAAATGAAGAGTGTGTATTAAAATAAATTCCAAAAGAAAGATTAACAATACAGTAACTGCTTATCTACCTGGTATTTACCCCCTACCAACCGCGGGGAGATGTGACACAAGGTCTGAAGTTGGGGATTGGAAAACCAAGCGCACAATAAGCGTGTGCATTCTGACCCACAAAAATGCTTAAGCAACCTCGCCGTCAACCTCTAATAGGGGCACCTCAGGCAATAAGCAACAAACTAACTCTTTCTCAAAGCACGAGAATGTAAAACCTGGGAGGGTGGACATCCTATGACTGCAGAAATCCCTAACGTAAGATAAACAGAAGCAATGCCACTGGCGTCAAAATGGCCCATCCTCTGCCAGAATGACTGATTGTCGAGAAAATATGTTCAACTGTTGTGTTTTCTGTCTGAACAGAGACTGCTTTCTGCTCTCAACTAGATCTGCTATCTAATTTAGCATTAGTTTTCTTCTTTTTTTTTTTACTAAGGTGTAACACATTATCAGGGCTAAATAGCCACTCGAGGATAAGTATGAAATGAGTGTCAAGTAGACGGTAAGACAACACACCGTGATGATTAATAATGATAGTTGTGATTGGGCAAAATTTGATTATTTAAGAGGAAGGCTCAAGAAAACGACCATGTTTTATTCAGCTGGGAAACAGACCCGCGGTATTGTGTTCTACAGACGATTAGTTCTAGGAAAGAAACTTTGCTCATGGAAGTTTCGTTTAGTTTTTTGGTAGAGAGAGAAAGAAAGGGAAACTATTGACAGTGGCTGTAGATAGACGAGTCTTTGTTGTGAATGTTTTACAAAAGGACCATAGATTAAACCTCAGTCGAGCACCTGTCATAAAAATAACGATAGACTAGCAACGTCTCTTCTGTGATAAAGGGGTAGTGGGGAGGGGGAAAGGGTATCATCCACTAGATTTTGAAGTCGGTTTTGTACTCTGTCAAGGCCGGAAATGGTGCTCTGTGAAACAGCTTAGCAGATGTTGCAACAATACTCCATCTTAGCACGTATTTTGCTCTTATACAGGTATGGGGTTGCGTCAGGAGTGAGATATTTTCTGGAACAGTAGAATGATCCAACCATTTTTTCCAGCGAAATAGGCAACGGGTTTGATGTAAGTCTTCAATTTCAGTTCTGAAGTGAAGATCCGTCCCAGAAGCCTGTAGAAGCAGAAGGGTTACTTATAGTCTATTATAGCATGACACTTATATCGACAAAGGATAATTACTTCAAAACAACACATTATCATTAGAAAATTTAAAAAATTAAAAACTTTTATTTCAATATGACTTAAAGCATTTTAAAATTTTAATAATTGCCTTCAGTTTTGTTAAGTTCACACATTTGAAAAAAAAAAGAAAGAAGAAAAAGAAAAAGAAGAAGAAGAAGAAGAAGAATAGGTGGCACAGATGTCGGTAAAGTCTTGGCCGGTAAACATATTTCCCCATTTTTAGAAGTGTTTTACTTGCAAAAGAAAACACTAAAAAATCAAGTAAAATACAGCCTTGCTTTACAACATTTTGGTTTTGTTTTTTAATTTATGCATTAGAGATGTTGTCAGCATGAGAACACCATTCCGACATTGAATTCAGCCTTTAAACAGACGAATTTCTTTGAATCAATGAATTAATTTGGTTTGACATTCGCTTTATATATTTGTATTTAGCTTCCACTTTTAGAGCCTTTTTGACATTGCTGTCTTATGTTTTCATAGCATTGAACATGTTTTGGGTAATTATTAGATTTACTATATATATATATATATATATATATATATATATATATATATATATATATATATATATATATATATATATATATATATATGCAAACATTGTAAAAATAACCGAATTCGTCTGTTAAATTATACCTTTTTAATTTTTTCAATTTTTCTGATGGTCTTTTTTGTTTTGGGTAATCATTATATATATATATATATATATATATATATATATATATATATATATATATATATATATATATATATATATGATTATTTTTATTAACACAGACATGTACAAAATCTGCGACACTGGCATGTCGATGTTAGCAATAATTATTATCACCATTTTTACCATCCATTTTTACATGGTAAAAATGGTGATAATTATTATTATTATTATTATTATTATTATTATTATTATTATTATTATTATTATTATTATTATTATTATTATTATTATTATTATTATTATTATTATTATTATTATTATTATCCTGTTATTTTTATTTTTATTTTCATTAATGCTATTATCACTGCGACTATCGTATGTATGATTGGTATTGTTATTATTATTGTTATTGTAATCGTTTTTTTTAATGCTAAAAATGGTAACACCATTAAACTTCTTTTATATAATGATTCCACTAGTATTTAGTATAATATAATCACAAATAAAAAATATTATCACAACAAAATTCACTACAAATAATGAGCAAGCCATAAATAACTATATTAAAATAGAATGCTGAAGTAGCAATTAATACCCTAAATTAAAATTATCATAATTTTTATCTAAACGATAATTACCTATTACAACAGAAATGACAGTTATAACTCTATGATTATAATTCTATTCTCATTTTAAAGTTACCCCCCCCCTGCCCTGGCTGGAATTGAGGTCACGATGGCCCAGACACGGGAGAACCTCCCACGCAACCTTTTGAAACATGACTTGTTGGGGTCTCCCCCTCTCCCCCTCCCTTCTCATGTCCCCGTTATAGGCAGAGCTCCATCTCTGTCCCCCCTCCCCCTAATGCATCTTCAATTTCCGGTTGAGGTGAATTTAAAGTCTCTACCATTTTATTCCATTATAGCTTGAAAAGTTGACGCTCTCTGCGAGTGTTAATGAAACAGAATATATTTTGTCGCAATTAATGGAATAAAATCATCAACAAAAAAATATATTTTGCTTTGAATTTTCATTGAGCACTCTCATAAACCTGGTTTCAACTTCCTTCGGATTTATACCCCCTGGATATTTGTAACAAGTTAATAATATATATATATATATATATATATATATATATATATATATATATATATATATATATATATATAATTATAAATATTTGTTTTTATCTACATACGTAGACTTGTCATCCTTACGAGAATCGTCAGTGTAGTGATGATTATTCATACCGGTCGCAGGACTCAAACCCCGAAACATGTGTCATGTTTTTAACTCAAATACCGACGTTTTAGCCCACACGGTCACTATAAGCACCCCGATAAAACAGCGAGAGATTAATCCTATTACATCCTTACGGGAATTGTCAGTGTAGAGATGATTATTCATACCGGTTCTTTATATATATATATATATATATATATATATATATATATATATATATATATATATATATGCACTTCATATTATATATTAAAACATTGACCAAATGAGTAACACACCTCAACAAACTCAAGTGACATACCTCAAGATTTATTGATAATGATTCAGATAAGAAGAGAGAAGGGACTCACGCGCTGCATGCTCACACAAGCACCAAACTTTCAATAAAAAAATGAACCAACTTTTTTTTTCAAAGCTACAATATTTTTTTCAAAGCTACCATATTTGTTTCAAAATACATTATTTTTTAAAAACTAAAATATTGATTTAAAAGCTACAATACTTTTTTCAAAGCTACAATATTTTTTTCAAAACTACAATATTTTTTTCAAAACTACAATATATTTTCAAAGCTACAATATTTTTTTCAAAGCTACAATATTTTTTCAAAACTACAATATTTTTTTCAAAACTACGATATTTTTTCAAAGCTACAATACTTTTTTCAAAGCTACAATATTTTTTCAAAACTACAATATTTTTTTCAAAGCTACCATATTTGTTTCAAAATACATTATTTTTTTTAAACTAAAATATTGATTTCAAAGCTAAAATACTTTTTTCAAAGCTACAATATTTTTTTCAAAACTACAATATTTTTTTCAAAACTACAATATTTTTTCAAAGCTACAATATTTTTTTCAAAGCTACAATATTTTTTCAAAACTACAATATTTTTTTCAAAACTACGATATTTTTTCAAAGCTACAATACTTTTTTCAAAGCTACAATATTTTTTTCAAAACTACAATATTTTTTCAAAACTACAATATTTTTTTTCAAAACTACAATATTTGTTTCAAAGCTACAATATTTTTTCAAAACTACAATATTTTTTTCAAAACTACAATATTTTTTCAAAGCTACAATATTTGTTTCAAAGCAACAATATTTTTTCAAAGCTACAATATTTTTTCAAAACTACAATATTTGTTTCAAAGCAACAATATTTTTTCAAAGCAACAATATTTTTTCAAAACAACAATATTTTTTCAAAACAACAATATTTTTTCAAAACTACAATATTTTCTCAAAGCTACAATACTAAAGAGAGCTAAACATGCTAGAAGAACGTGTTATAAAAATTTTAACACCAAACATTCTTTTTAATTTAAAAAATACAAAATAGCAAATAATAAACAATTTTATTTTAATTAACAACTGTTGGTAGCTGTATTTCTTTAAATATACACTTTTCTCTCTTCGGAACAACCACACAATTCCCTTTTACTTAAATCACTCGACTATAGTCCCTGTGATTTTGGTTTTGTAATCTCGCTATAATCAGTCACACTGAAAAGTCGTAGTAACGGCGAAACATGTGTCTGTGGATAACTACATTATATATATATATATATATATATATATATATATATAGATATATATGTGTGTGTGTGTGTGTGTGTGTGTGTGTGCTCGTGCGTTTATGTGTGTATTCATTATTATCGACTATGTTAGCCCACTTCATCATCAAGTTAAAATAATTAAGCTAAACTAATTGTAGAAATACTTCGATTTACGTTTTTTTGGTTGATGCTGCACACACGTTTATAAGTTGATGTTCTAAACGTTTATCTATTTGTAATTATTTGCTTCAAGTTCGATAATTTGATAATTATGCTATTACGACTACATTAAGAATGAACAACGCATTTCATGCATTAAGCTTAATTTGATTTCATTCGCCATTAATTTTAGTTTTTATTGTTTGTGCTTTTATTTTTGTTGGTATAGCATTTAGATATTAATTTGTTTTTATTAGGCAGATTTTCGTCGTGTTTCATTATGGAGACCTTGAGACACCCCAACCCAGATAGTTGCCACTGAAAACGGAAGGAAACGGGTGCTAGCTGTCACTGGGATCAGATCTCAAATGTGAGAATCATGGGGCTGCGTGAGTGAAAAGGCACAATTGAAAGCGATAAGAATCACGTGATCGTATAGAATGCTGGGAGGGTGTTCGGATGAAAGTTTTGACGAAGTCACTTAGGAGAGAGTTTTACATTCGGGATCGAACGACACCGGCGAGGAAAAATGTGAATTCTTAAACGACACTAATAGTTAAGGCTTTTGCTTATCTCTATCTTTTTTACCCAAAGCATGTATCCTGATATAATAGAGAATTACATATATTTTGATACAATGGAGTATTTGTGTTTGCTCATTGGCGACAATCAACATCCGGCGACAGGCACACCCATGAATAATCTCCATCATATAATCTCTTGGCTAGCAAAGCAAAAAAATTCTTCATGTCATTTTATCATCTTCATATTTAACCAGATAAACACAATATTCCGTGTATAGTTTTGGTTATTCGGACTACATTTTTCATCTTCAGTGTTATCATCACAACGTTTCGGTCGATGTAACCTCCGACCTTTTTCAGGTGTATCCCTTCGAACTCGGGAATATTTCTGTCGAACTCGGGAATCTGGACGAAATTTCGAACGGAACCCTTTATTTAATTGCTCTTGTTCCGTCAGCCATGACTTGCAGAAGTCTTTAGTAATTCGCAATTCTTCTCATTGCCCGCACCGAGGATTGAATCTTCAACCTTCAGATGACTATCACTTAGAACTGTGGACGTGGATATAGTACTAAGTTAAATTCAGTTCTAAGTGATAGTCATTGTTTGAAGAACGGGATTTCTCACAAATAATAATGAAAATAGATTTTAAATACTGTATTTTTTGTAAATAGGCTAATAGTATTTTTTTCATGAATAGAAATGAAATAAAATAAATCAATGTTTTCTTGTGTGTTTTAAAATACATGTTAAATATTTTATATCGAAAATATTGCTCTCATAACGTATCCAATGCAGAATAATCCCGCTGTAATTTGTTTTCAGATTTTTTTGTGGAAGCTAAACTCGCCAGAAAAAAGTTTAAGATACAACCAACGTGTGACATTTTTCTAGCGTCTAAATGACGATGGTTTCCTTACGATCTAACAGATTTTTTTTAAAAGCACGAAAGTGTACTTTGTCTTCTGAAAAAAGTATAAATTCGTGATAATTTACCTACGCGAAAGACCACAGAAGTAGCCGCGATCTTAAGAAAATGTTCGTTATTGGTATATTCGGCTTTATTCTGAAATGTGCAAAAAAAATTTACAAAATGTGCTGACAGAACGACAGACGCAATTTAGTGTTTAATTCTGAATAAATAGTGAATGTTCTTTGTTTAACAGAACAAATATGAGAAGAAAAAACTAACTGTAATAAAAAAATATATAATAGGAAAAGCTTACCGACGGAGACATCTAAACTCTTAGCCAACATGTGTTGTTTTTCTAAAAGGCGAAGGTGAAGCGTTCGTTAAGTATTCTGGAATAACCGGTGTTTATTTTATTTTTACTCCATGAAAAATTAACACATAGTGTATCTGGTGTCGGTGAGTGTAGATAAATTGTAGAGAGTAAAAATTGATGCAACCTTGTCGTTGGAGGATTTATTTGGGAGGGTCCGGTAATCCGGAGAAAATATAAATATTGAAAGAAGAAATGACTGCATAATTTGTGAAAACATGCTTAGCCTAATTGTATTGCGGCATGGATTAGCTTATGAAGTTTTAGCCTATTACCATATTGTGTAAATGCAGACGCCAAAAATCGACTTTACTTTATTATATGGATATAGATATATATATAATTAAGAAATTCAAACTGAAAAGGTTGATTTAGAAGAATATTTTTGAAAGGTTAAACAACGTGTTTGTTTTTATAATAAATTATTTATTAATTTTAAAGTCTTCAGATCTTTAGACGTGAACAACGTCATTGTGAAAAGTATATAGACATTTAATTATGTTTTATTTAATCCTACTTGACCGAGGAATGTTGTCGCTACTAACATAGGAGTTCGTTTTGATTTTTCAACGGTTGGAGTTTGAATGCCGGTATGTGTTACGTTGCGACGTATTATGTAATAATGAAGAAATTCACACTTGAAGCGTTGATATAATTACAATAAAAAGACAAAAAGAAAAAAAGGAATTATATGCGTTTTTTACAATGACGTTTTTCACGTCGAAAGATCTCAAGCCTTGAAAATAAATCGATCATTTATTTTAAAAACAAACACGTTGTTTTTGCTTTCAAAAATATTCTTATATATATATATATATATATATATATATATATATATATATATATATATGTGTGTGTGTGTGTGTGTGTGTACAAAGTTAGTGGGAGAAACTCCCATCAGAGTGTTCGATTATTAAGAAGAATTAAAAATAAGAGCGTAATATTTATTAATGTTTGCATTAGAGAAAATCAGAACATCCATATCGTCGGTTTCAAATCCTAACAAAGGTGACCTATAAAAGCCTCTTAATCGTAACCTCTGTTCATGCCTGTCTCCCTGGAAAATGTCTGTTCACGCGTTAAGTGATTCTCTGACGATATTCTGATTCTCTGCTTACATTTAATTTTCATCATTTTTACCAATTCGGTATTTCTACCTGCAAATTATGCCCGTGTTTTAGTCATGGACGAGCAAAAACAGGTTTTCCTTTAGGTCTTTGGAAAATTATGTCGATACAATACTAATGTCATGTTGACCTCAGATTTAAAGATAAGAATTTTAATGCACGAAGAAACACACAACCGAACGGGGAAAAGGAGTGTGGAAAACAAAAATGAGAATCTATATGGTTTTCAAAGGCCGACAAAAAAGTATATATGTATGTCAACTTATACAAATGTAAATGGTTATGTTTTGTGGTATAAACATTACAATTTTGTAAATAAAAAGACTCAACAATTGATGACAATCTTGTTATCAAATTGAAGTTTAGAATACATCCAGACAAGCTATCTATTTCAGAATTAAGATTTACAAGATGAATATCTCGTTTGAAAGTATTAACGCCTATTTACGTGATACTTTACTGCGTAATTTATCGTTTATATTCTGATATTGCATGAGATTATTGAAAGCAGCAGTGCAGCGAATGTTGTTATTATGCATAAACTCTTGATTGAAGACGATCTCTCCAATGAACATTTTCTTTCAGCTAATCCGAGAATTTCAGCGCGAACTATAAAAACCTAAACTCACAGCTTTTCTTCGTAATTTCTATACCTATCAGAGAAAAACACAGACGCGTACGTACAATGAAGCCTAGATTTTTCCACCAACTCTATTTATAGATTTGGTTCTTCTAAACATTCACGAATTTTTATCCCGACTACTATTACAAGATGACGATTATTTAGAAAAAATATTAAAATTGGATGAGATTTAGCATTGAATCACTACATGCAAAGTTTTAAATAACACGTAAGCGCGTTTTCCTTTACATTTGTTAAGATTTTTAGAGTTGCTTTAGAAAATTAATTGGCATTGTTTTTTAAATAACGGTCTCATATGTTTTAGTTTTTCATATTTTTTTAATTTTTAAAATTAATGTAAAGACGTTTAAGACAACATTTTAACAACATGTAACTTCAATCAGCATTTCTTCAGGTATCGTTACGACGTGCGTTAATTGTGTTGTGAAAAATAAAAAAGAATGGACATGAGAAAAAAGGCGGGGAAAAAGTTGAGATGAAAACACGTGTTCAATTACGTGTGTTGATGATGCCACACATGTCAACAGCGGTGCCATTTTTGATCGAAAATCGAGTGACTACAACGCATACATCAAATAGAAAAGTGATACCAGAGCAAAACCGGAAACGTTTATCCAGTTAACGTAGAATAAAAGTTTGCAGATGTATATAAGATCTAAACAGCTTCAGGATCGATTTCTTTGTGGTTTCGTGCTTCCAAGTAAAATCGACACGTGGACGCTGCTCTCGGATTGCAAGCGGGGATTTGATCGGCCCCTGCCGTATCCCCTTAGCGGGGTAATACTTGATCAGAAACAAAGGGATTACAGTGTATACATTAAATAGTGAAATTATACTTTTCTTAAAACTCTAACCTATATCAAAATGACCTGTCTGCTTTTGCTACCACAGTAGTCAAACTCGGGAATCTTTATATCGAACTTTGGAATCCGTAGGAATTTCGAACTAAACCCTTTAAGCCACGGCGGTAGATTGTCCTCGTCCCGTAAGACATGGTCGGGTTGAAGTTTTAAGTAATTATTCATTGTGAAACCTTCAAATCACAGAAGGCTGTCACTTAGAGTCTATGTGAACAATTCTAGTTTTCAATCTATTCTTATTTTAGATGTGTAGCGTTACGACTTATTACTACTTATATTGGAGGGGGGATAAATACAGGGTCCAGTTCGAAATTTTGTACAGATTTCCGAGTTCGACATAAAGATTCCCAAGTTCGACAAGACGTACTTGAAGAAGGTCGGAGGTTACATCGACCGAAACCTTGTGGGAATAACATCCATTATGAAAACAGTACCCTTAATAATCGAAAGAATGAAAATTATCAATCCTAATCTAAAGATCTTGAAAATAATAACAGATTACATCTCCCTTTTCCCCCGTTGAACACATACTCATTGTCTGTAAAGATCTATAAAAAAAGACAAAAATACTACCAAATATACAATTTGAAGGATATGTTTACCAAAGTACACGTAGACAATATATTCAATTCCTGAAAGCTGCAGGACTTTATAGTAAAATTTGGAATACACAAAACTCTTGCCCCATCTCCCAAATATTTCGATCACTATACGTTCAACAAAAAAATCTCATACGACCCAATTCTACTGCCAATAACCTACACATAAGAATCTACGATTAATAACTTTTCATGGTATTAAATAACCTTACAGGATCAATATGCCGTTAAAAACCAACAAACCAAATCCACTCTTTATTTGTAATTTGTTATAAGTATTGTTATTATTCGCCCTGGGAGCAAAGTGTAGTATCTGTTCTGATATAAAACCTCATTTGTTTCTATCCTCCGTTAGTGAAAGAGAAATTAATTTTTGTTTTTGTCCCCATCACAAGTGTCCTTTTTTGACAACTGGATTTCTCCACATTAAAAACCGATTCTATGTCCTTATAGGAAAGAAAATTACACCGTAAAAGTATTCACTCTCTTTGATGATCTTTTTTTATTTCATTATCATGTTTTATCGAAAATATTGCGCCATCTTTTAAAAAAGCAATACTTATTTTATTTAAAAATCGACAATAATTGTGGGGCGGGAAAGAAACACTACGATCTATGAATGATTTTTATTTATAATTTGGATGATGAATAAACATTGATTTTACTTTAAAATTAGGTAAATATCAAATAACGATAACAATATAGAAACAGACTTTCATTAAATGAAAAACGTTATCATAAAATACATCGTAAGTGTTGTTGTATATTTGGGTTTATTAAAGGCTTAATCGCTCGACACATGAGACTTCTACCAGGCGAACACGTTGTGTTAATGATATACCAACCTTTTGCCCAGTTGAAACGGTTAGAATCCAAAACAATGCAATGTTTTTAAAATAAATATCTTTATTTATTTAAAGTCAACTAAGTTTCGACGTTATATATATATATATATATATATATATATTGCTATTTCATGTATCCCATACAATTTTATAAGGAGATATCATTTTTTATGTATCAATTTTCAGCATTTACTCCAACCGTGCTCGATACGTAAGTAGAGCTAGGTTGTAAGCAATAAATATATTTTCATAGCTTACTATATATATATATATATATATATATATATATATATATATATATATATATATATATATATATGGAAATTAAAAAAAGAAAAACCAAGAAATATTATTTATGTATTCATCAACGTTTCGTCTTTATTATAAAACTTCCTCAGAATGATTTGTTTGAATAAAAAATCACACAAGTACAAAATGCTTTGGCAGCCGGTTTAGAACCGCTTAAGTAATTATGTTGTTTACACGTGTGTATGTATGCATGTATATGTATACATTTATATATATATATATATATATATATATATATATATATATACAAATTTATATTGCGTGTGCATGTACATATAATCGTGTGAATGATTTAATAATAAATAAATAATTAATAACAATACATAAATAATTAAAAGAATAAGGAAATATATAAATACATCAACACATAAATAAATAAATAAATAAATAAATATGTAATATATCCGTCTCTTTTTTCGTAAACTCTTTACTTATCCCATCAACCAAACATTAGGATTCATCTTAAGATAATGAACAAAACCACACTTTTTGTCTCATAATTTTTTGTTCAAAAACTTTCACCCGAGCACGTCAAAACAGAAATAATATTTCGTTTTCGTTTTTTTAGCGTGGTAAATTATGTGTGTGTATGTGCATATATATCTGTGTCAAAGTGAGTATATGTTTGTATGCTCACACACATATATATATATATATATATATATATATATATATATATATATATATATATATATATATATATATATATATGTCATATATGTCAAATGTGGATACCCTCTCCACGCCTGACTTTGTTTTCTTGCCCTTCCCCTTCCCCGCCCCATAATCTCCCACATCTTCCTATCACACGATCCAGACAATCTTTGGCCTCCTGTCTCCCTCTTCTCAAGGCTAAATTAAAAAAAGATTCAACAATTATATCTCGTATCTCCCCTTCATAATTCAAATACCTTCTAGCCGCGATCACGTTTGCCTCCTACTCCCTCCGTATTTATTGTAACACCTTTCTCACTTCCGTATGATTTTATAGTTCAACCGCTACTCACCACTGCTACAATCTAGTTGTATCTCATATTTTCATTTAATGCTCAAGCGGCCGCAGGTTCTGAGCCGGCTGCCAAACCATTTTGTACTTGTGTGATTTTTTCTTAAGACAAATCATTCTGAGGAAGTCTTATAATAAAGACGAAACGTTAATGAATACATAATATTTGTTGGTTTTCTTTTTTCAATTTACATTACGTCAGAACACACACACACATACATATATATATATATATATATATATATATATATATATATATATATATACACGCAAAGTATACTTACATCATTATCTGTCTTTCTGTGTAGTAGTTTTTTTTCTTTTCTTTGTTGTGTATTTAGATCTCTATGCATCCATCTTGATATAATAGCTGTCTATCTAACTCTGTTATAACTATTCATCTTTCTTTATTGGAGATTCAATAGTTCGAAAATGCCAAGGGAACCGTAGCCAATTTAGTTCGAGTATATCGCACATCTATCGTTATTTTTAACGTAGCTGATGGCGGCTCGCACCAATATCCGATACGACTGGTGAAAAGAGACAAGGAAGGAAACGAGAAGCCTTTCTTTGGGTATTGTTAATTTACAAAGGAACTAAGTACAGTCAGTAAAGATGGCGACGATTGGCTTTCTTGGTGCACAATTGATTCAAATTTGCCAAACATTTTAAAAGTGTTATTACCTAAGAATGAATGAATGATGGGAAACGAATGATAAAACGAATGTATCTATATACAAAGGAAGAGTGTTTGTATGTACGTTA
The DNA here is from genome assembly GCA_963556195.1 of Sepiola atlantica. Taxonomy (NCBI): domain Eukaryota; kingdom Metazoa; phylum Mollusca; class Cephalopoda; order Sepiida; family Sepiolidae; genus Sepiola; species Sepiola atlantica. The sequence continues at coordinate 82,543,553 of OY744528.1, forward strand.
AATACGTTTTTATTAAAATTACGATCTTCAAATTTTGTACGTGTAATCCTTTACTTATGCAAACAGTTTGAAAGGAAAAACTGTTTTGAAGGAAGTAGTTTTGTCACACCTAGACTCGTGCACAAATAACTAACTCTCCCTACTCCATCCTTCTACCTCTCACTCTCTCTCTATCTATCTCTCTGATAGGATGAAATAACGAATTTCTACAATAATAAGCCCCGCACTGTCTGCCAAGCCCAGTCCCTGTCGCATCGCCGCAGCATTACATCCCTGTTCTTGTGTTGCAAGTACTTCCACGGAATGTGTTCTGATTAACTTACTGCACTTGTATCCCATAAACGAATATACGCTCGATTACCCCGACTTACAGCAAAATCCCATCACTTCAGTGTAGATGTCCATAGATTCCGTAAGACTTTCTACTCTGAGAGCTTTTCCCTTTGGTCGCTTGCCGTGGGAATTCCCTTCCGGATCCCCGTTTTCTCGATTTTACAAAACATGCAGAAATTTAAATGTAATATGAAGAAATATATTGCTTCCACACTACCTACTCAGGTTACCCCCGCTTCTGAATCTGACTTTTAGCACAATAACTCCTTACGCTTCAGTGGAAGACCTGCGCACGGGGAACTGTCTTACCTCAACACCGCCTGCTTGCTCAGAAGCGGTCTTTTTTTCAAATCAGCCAGCATGGGATTCGGACGTCCGATGAGCTTGCGTTTAGACGTTGGTCATTCAGGGGCAAGTAGCTTGGTAAAATAGAGGTAAGCAACGCAGAGTTCTCTGAACCTATTTAAGTTTTCGCTTTCTTCCAATTTTCTTTGTTTTGTTTCTAAGAACATGTTTGTAAGACTGATTTTTTCCTGTATTTACAGTTTTACGATGAGAAAAAAAGGTGTTCTATTCAGCGTTGGCCACGTGCGTGCATAATAAATACATTCGCCTGTGCTACTCGTCTTTCAAGATTTTTTGCCCCAGATTGCTTGCTGTTACACACACACAATAATATTTTTTTATTATTTTAAACCCTACAATAAGTTAATCGCTCCACAAAATATAAACATTTCTAAGTTCATAATTTTACGTGTTGAAGTTCAATTTGAACGTAGTTTTCACCATGAAAGTTTGGCCTTCATTGCATTAAAGTACTTTTAGGGGATGACCGTTTCAACTTTTTTGAGGGAGCATGAAACCACACCTACACTGATTGAGGTTTAAGACACAAGTAAAAGACAGAAATTATCATCGCTTTTAAAAATGTGATCATATTTCACTCATAACGAAGCAGGTCGACCGTAGTCGACTGGGATCTGAATTCTCCCTCTTCATTGGCTCTTACACCAAGATGTAGGAGAAAGAGCGCCACTTTTTCTACTAGATTAATTAATTCACCCTTGACCAACTCCTTATAATACTGAATGTTTGGCAAGGAGGCATCAAGTACAATTTTTATTTTATTTTAGTCTCTAGAATCACTCGTCCGAGGATTGAACTCCAGTCTTACGGCACAAAGCGAACACGCTGACCATGATGCCAAATGAACGATCATTAAAGACCCTCTAAATCGAAGCTTAATTCCACAAAATGAAAACATTTCTACGCCCATAACTTCAGTGGTGTAATCTATATGTCATACACTTTTTGCCAGATCAATATGGTTTCCATTGCCTTGAAGTATTCTAAGTCTTTTTTTTTACTTTATAAAAGGTTTCATAAATATGACTGATATTGAACGGGTATTTCGACTGATATACTAATATGATAACGGTTACACGGAATACTCTAATAACAAGTTTATATCTAGCTACTAGCTGTATTGCCATTCTTTTTTAGATACCAGATGCATTACTACTTTATGTCGCTAACAAAAACAATAAATCAGTTTTAGACTGCATACCTCCGCTCGACAACATAAGGGTGAACCAAAGTTTTATCTGGGCCTTACTTCTCCATATTGTATAAAGTATTCCCGAAGTTATACCATGGAAAAGTTGATAACTCAAAAACTATCGATCTGATCAGGCTGGAATTTTGCATAGTAGTTACTGTTATCCAAAAGCATCAGATCCATACCTCAAATCCGAAAAAGTTGGAATCTTAAATACTATAAAAATTACAAGGATATATTAGATGTGGGTCTACATTGGTTACTATATGGGTCAAGTAGCGAGTCCCTACAATTAACAAAACCGAATTTATCGTCATAAGTTTTATTTCGCCTTATTTCGAGACCTTGACCTATGATTTAGATATACCAAGAATTAAATCAGTACAAAATACGACTATGGCCGATATTTTGACCAAGTTTCGGGCAATTATTCAAGCGATGTTCACAGTAGGCTGTACATAAACCAACTCGACCGAAAACATAACCTTCTTGGCGCGGTAAAAACTATAATAGTACTTTGTATGCATTTAATAGTTGTAATTTTATATATAGCTACTAGATTTAATAAAAAGTTTATATAGCTAATATATGTAATATCATTTTTATCTAGCTATTAACTCTAATATCATTTCATAAAACTACTAGGTGTAATATCATTTTTGAACTGAACTTAATCGAGAAATCACAGCTAAACAACCCACAGGTGCGGATCACACCAAGTAACTCTTGAACAAAAGCTGGTAGAACTACCTTCATTCTACCTCCAGTCTTTGGTGAAAAGAGTTCCGTGAATCTGTGAACCAGTGATAGCGACTAGGGGATGTCATTTTGAAGAATAAAAATTAAAAGTAGATCTATCTGCGTCTTTTTTATTTGTTTAATTTGTATTTGATGTGATTCAGAAAGGCTTTTATTTAGTCTAAATTAAAAACCAAGGTGGTGCTTTACTATTTTCACCAAAAGTAAGGCTTTGAGGATGAGAAATCAAAATGTTACGGTTGTCAAATACTTTTGACATGCTAGTGTGTAAAAGAAAAAGCAATCATATACGCATGAATGTGGTGATATCAGCCTCGACTGGTACCATACAAAAATGTCGTAGAGGGTCAAGAGGATGGAAAGCACCAAGAATCGAGAGCACCACGCATACATTAACTGGGACTTGAAGAAGATTATTGCCACACAAATTCCAGAGAAAAACAACGGTCGTTGCTAGCGAGAAACCAATAGTAAACGACTTTTGCGATAACGTAAAATTATTTGCAACAATTATCGAAAGAAACGCAGAGAGCTAGATGTACGGGGTGCCTTTTGTCACTCAGACTCCAGGGAACACCACTAGTTTATATCGGTGAGCAATCACTGATAATGGATTGTGAGTAAATAATAATATATTACAATAGTTAGAAACTGAATAACTGCCGGGCGAATCCATTTCAAGTATTTAGATGACGTAATAAAGCAAATAGCGAATCAGAAAATCTCCCGCTTTACATCTATTTCCATGAGACGTTTTCTTTCTTTTCTTTTTCTTTTCGGCTTTCTATACCGATTTATACGTTGTTGTTTTTATTTTATTTTTCAAGCTTTTCAATTTTCGACATTTTCTTTCTGTTTTTTTTCTTTTATTTTTTATTTCATCGATTCAGACGTTATCTTATATTAAAATGAATATTAGTGCGAACATTGGCTAAGGAAAAAGTTGTTTTCAGTCATTTTTACTGAATATGTACACTTGGATATATATATATATTCCCGAAACAGTTTTTCATGGTAAACAACTGATGATCCCTTAAAATAGTGTTAGAAACTAACTAATATAATAACTGTAAAAAATAAATTGACTTACATGAGTGATTTTCCACTGGAAGACTTGAGACTATATGTTTTTTTTTTTTATTTTTTTTTTATATAGTTTTAATGGTTGAGAAACTTCCGAGACTATATATATATATATATATATATATATATATATATATATATATATATATATATATATATATATATATATATATATATATATAAGAAACGGCGCTTACCAAACAAATACGATGCCTAATTTCAATTTCAATTATTTTTTTATGAAACTGGTTTAAGTAAATAATTGTAAGACATTGCTTTATACCTTCTCTTAAGAATTATGTTATTCAGAAATTGCGAAAACAAGAACCAATATTCTTAAGATGCGTCCATTGAATCTACGCGTTTATCGATTGCCATTCAAATCTTAAGCATGATAGTCCGACCGACAAACAGGGCCATTTATAAAGACGTTTAGGTGCATCTCATTCTAGTTAGGTCTATTCAATCTTCAGCGATTAGCGGTGGCAATTCTATTTCAAACTGAAACCTGACAATCGTCTGACCGACGGATATTACATCGAAATGCGAGGACCGTATTGAATGAATAAATATCCACATCTGCTGTGGCAGTGGAAAATGCGACGAGAGTTAGTGACCCTAGTTCAATTGCTTTCATCCGCCAAATTGGAAGAATTACAATCCCACTTGAATAGTGGTCACCGCGGTGCTGAATGGCTGCTGCACATTGCAACGTGTATCGTTAACAGTTGTTCGTCGAAATACTTTGCCCATTATAGCGATCGGAAGGCTATATTAATGAAATAGAAACGGAAAAGACTTTTTTTTAATGAATTTCGTGAATTCGCTTTTATTCTTATCATCTTGTTTGATACCAGTGACACACTTCTGATGATCTGTGAATACCGTAAAACTGCATTATAGTATTATTCCCTTTATTTTTAGTCTTCACATTCCATTATTTTAGTCTTCACATTCCATTATTTTAGTCTTCACATTCCATTATTTTAGTCTTCACATTCCATTATTTTAGTCTTCACATTCCATTATTTTAGTCTTCATATTCCATTATTTTTAGTCTTCACATTCCATTATTTTAGTCTTCATATTCCATTATTTTAGTCTTCACATTCCATTATTTTAGTCTTCATATTCCATTATTTTTAGTCTTCACATTCCATTATTTTAGTCTTCACATTCCATTAGCGATGTTTCTGACAAAAGAGGGAGAATTGTTGTTTTCTGGGTCGGATTCTATCCATCTAACACTTATCGTTGGCTAGTTTTTTACATTGAAGCGGTATTTTTAGCTCGTTACATCAAATGGCTTCATGCTTTGTCTGGAGCAATTAACATAAAAACATTTATCGCAAACGTGTAGTATCTTGACACATGTAATTTTATCGGATAGACGATAGCTGAAAACATATATTATTAGTATTATGTATGAAATAGAAAAAACAACACTATTTTATATGGGTAAATTAACCGACATACTGGCATAAATTCAAAATAAATGTCTGTAAATCTAGTCGATAAAAAATTGGAACGAAAAGAAGTAAAATCTTTTAGTAAATTATATTTTTTAAAAATTGAAAATAATTTAAATATTTATAAAAAATATTTGTTTTACAACACAATTCTTGCGTTTTCAGAATAAATTATTTTATATAACTCATTAAAAGATTTTACTTGTTTTGGTTTGAGCTATTCCTCGTTTTAATTTTTATATCGACTAGAGTTACAGACGTCTATCTTTAAGTTATGCCAGTATGTCGGCTAATTTACTAATTTAAAAAAAGTGTTGTTGTTTTTTCCTATTTCATACGTAATACTAAATTGATTTTAACGCCAATACGTTCTGCATGTCATAATCTTTAAAATATACAATGTTTCAGCTCACATCAGTTCCTTCAATTTTTTTATTTTCGCACTTCAGTGGAGATTTATCATTTACATTTTCATCTTATATACTAAAACCATACATTTTTCCATATAAATATATTGGCAGACCTACACGTGTTTCTTGTCGGACGGAACAAAAATACAATTCGTTAGTCTGTACGTCAGTAATCCGGGAATAATAGAAATATGTAGTGGAGTTGTAGAAACAAGTTATAATATCCAAAAGTAGAAGAAAATCACAGATAAAAAAGTATTAGATGAATTAAAAAAAACGTTAAGGAGGCTTTAAAAGGCGATATCTGATAAAGTTCTGGTAATTCAGCAGAGCATGAAATAAACTCACGTTAAGAAAAAAGGCAGCAAAGACAAATGGTACCGCCCCAAAAGAACAAAAATAATAATATGAATAATTCAATAAGCAGATACCATGTGTATAAAATAGGGTTAGTATGGAAAATTTCAACTTAGGCTAAAAAATTAATTAGAGTAAAATGTTTCAATTAGAATTCGAGTAAGGCTACGTGTCCCGGCAGTGACGTCACAGAGACAGGGAGCCGCTAGTCTTACGTGGTGAATGAGCATAGAGTATCTTTCTCTTTCCCAGTTGAGGTGTGATAATTGCTCTTCCTCTTTGATCTTCCGATCCTCCTTGCCCATCACGGCAATTTTGTGTAGTATCACTTTTTTGGTGGTGGGGTGCAGTTTATGAAAATTCCTTGCAGCTTCTTTTTCTTTGGTTTCATGTGGTGGTGTTCTTGTGGTTTTGTTTTCTTCAACCATGTGACTGTGACTGTGACTGGTTACCGTTTGTAGCTTATACTGGTTGGTTTCCGCATTCGAGAGAAATTTCGTTAAGATTACAGCTGTTTTCACCATTGCCGTCCTTTGTATGGTCTCATTGATTCAAATTTCTCCCAGTCTTTTTTCCAGGTTTTTAGGGAGTGTTCCTAGTGCTCCTACGATTATTTGTATAATATTGATTTTCTTCATACTCCATATCCCTTACAATTCTCTGGCAAGTTCCGTGTATTTGCTTCGTTTTTCGTTTTCTTTGATCTTCACTCTGTGGTCTGCTGGAACAGCAAAATCTATGACTAAGCTTGATTTTCCTTTTTGTTGACTATTATAACATCCGGTCTCCTTGCTTGTATAAGTTTATCTATTTGTACCTCCATGTCCTCGAGGATTTTGTGATTTTCGTTTTCCAGTACTGTCTCTGGTTTATGTTTGTACTATTTGTCCATGTGTTCGAAATGTAGTCGTTTGCATAGTTTCCAGGGTACTGCTTTCCCCACGCAGTTGTGTCTGTTTTGTATTCTTTTTGGACTAATTTGCTGCATTCACTTATGTGATTTTCTGTTTCGTCTCTTTGTCCACATAATCTACATTTACAGTTTTCTTGGGTTTTATCTAATTTAGCTAATCGCATTGTTCTGTGCAGCTGTCATTAGAGATTATGTTTCTCTGTTCAGGTGTCCTTTTCTTAGCCATGCACAAGGATTTGGTTGGTCTCTTCTCTTGTCAGCCTTATGAAACGTCAATGTAACTGTTTTTCTTCCCACTTTTTTCTTATCAGAACTCCCAAATAGTTATTGCTATCCTGTTCGCCCAGCGATCTCATCTCCTCTTGGTTGGGCAGCTCCATGCCCTGTATTGTCTCCAGTTTTCCCTTTTTCATCTCTAGCAGTGAACACTTTTCCATTCCAAATTCTATTTGCATGTCCTGGCTGAGGATTCTAGTCATATTTATCAACTGTTTCAGTTCTTTTTTTATTTTTACAAATAGCTTCAGGTCGTTCATGTATATCAGGTTGTTTAATTTTTGTTATGTGTCTGTAAACTTGTATCCGGCGTCACATTTCCTGAGTATGTAGTTGAGTGGAATCATAGATATGATAATTAGTGGTGATAGAGAGAATCCTTGGAAGATGTCTTTCTGTATTTTCATCTCAGTCAAGTGTTGTCCTCCAGCTGTAAGTTTATGTCTCTATGTTCGCATTGCTTTCTTAATGAGATTAATAATCCTGTCAGGTATCTTGTACATTTTTAAGCATTCAATTATCCATGCTTGAGGGATTCTGTCGTAGGCTTTCTTGTAATCAATCCATGCCATGCATATGTTCTTTTTTCTGCTTTTTACCTCCTTCAGGATCTTTTGATATATGTATAGCAGATCATGCGTCCATCTTTTCCCTTTCCAGCATCCTTTTTGTTCCTCGGAGAACAGTCCACGATTGTCCAGGGATTATTGTTATTATTATGAATCAACATCGGCCGGAAAGTGGCCGTGGTGGGTCTGAGTAAATGGAAACACGGATAGCACTTTCTAGACATTGACTGAAAACGAATGGAGATGGCTGGAATATTGAGCAGAATCTACCAATATCAACAATAAATAACTGGTTACGGCTGATGAAAATATACGGTGTAATCACGTTGACACACTAGTTCTCGTTAAACTGACGAAGTTAAGCGAAATTTACCTTGGTCAATGCCAGATGGGTTACCACTTGAGAATACTAGAAGATGTATATCATCTTCCATGACCGGCGTATACGTGCGGCTGAGGATGGCTTGTGAATTTGGTATTCCCTAGAAACTTCCACTTTCGGTGGAAGTCAGGTGCCCGTCTAGAGCGAATACCGCACCAGATATTATCGAATGTGATTTTATTATAACAGCTGATGCGAGAACACCAAACAAGTTCAAATAATAATGCAATGGAAAGTTTACTACTGATAATCTGGAGACTTGCTACCACTTAAACTCCAAAGATAGCTGTCAGTTGTTATCAGCAAGGAATCGCTGCGAACCGCTTGTGTGAGAACTTTAAGTTAGTAATAATATTAATAAAAAGATTGGTAATCAGTTTAGAAAACTATATAAAAATGTGATAATGTAGTTTTTTTAGATTATTTTTACGATCTCTTACTCTGTATTTGAAATAATGGTTAGTGTGTTTACTAAATGGCTGAGGGACCGGGTTCAATTCTCGGTCGAATAATACCAAATACTAAAGAAAAAATGGTTATATATGCTCCCTCCTTACTTAAAGACTCGGCATGATAAGTTGAGGTTCAATGGTAAGTGAAGTAATCCTGGGAAAAGAGTAGCACCCCTCCCCTATATCTCGGTGTGGTAGGCAATCAAAAAGGAACCTTCGGGTCGCCCTCGACTGAGGTCGACTACTTTACTTTTATGAATATCTCAACTAGTAAGCGTTTATTACCTAACTATTTGGGAAATGAAACTGACAAGTAAAAAGAAGAAAACAAAAAAACTGGAAAAAATATCTGCGTTGGTGTCCGGAAATAATTCTAATACCGTGTCGCTTCAATAAGACATTCCCAGCATTGCAGCTTATTGTGAAAGAACAAGACAGCATATTGTTATGTTGCGTCCATCGAATGTTCGCGTTTGGAATTAAAATCCGGCCGTGTGGCAGTCCGACAGGCGGTCTAATAACAGACAAAAGCCTCTTTTGGAGAGGAGTGGATTCATCTTAAAAAATACATTGCTGGAATCAAAGAACATTCTTAGAGATATTCTGATTAACGTTTCCAGTGTGTCGAATGAAAGACGATGAAGAGAAAGGTGGGTGGGAACGGGAGGGATAAAGATAGTGCGGGAAAAAGAAAGGTGGGAAAAGAGAGAAAGTGATGGAGGGGGTAGAGAGAGAGAAGGGAGGGAGGAAGAGAAAGCGGTGGAGGGAGGTACAGAGAGAGATGGATAACGGGGGGGGGGGAGAGGGCGGAAAATAGCGAGCGATAGAAAGAGAGGGGAGAGATGATGGGAGAGGAATTGAGAGAGAAAGAGATGGGGAGACAGAGGGAATGAAATAGTCTGAACGTTTCCAGTGTGCTTATTGAAGAGATAGAGGAGGGACAAAGGGGAGAGAGCGAATGAAAGAGGAAGAAGAAGAAGGAAGATATAGCGAAAAAAAGAGATGAAGGGAAAATGTGAGGGAGAGAGGAAGGGAGGGAGGGAACAAGAGATGTGGAGAAAGAGGGAGGCAGATAGTCTGAATAACGTGTCAAGTGTGCTTGGTAGAAGACATTTAAGAGAGAGAGAGAGGGGGAGAAAGAAAGAGAGGATAGAAAAGGAGGGAGAGAGAATGAGAGAGAGGAGAGAAAGGGTAAGGAAGGGAGGACAAGAGAGAGAAAGATAGAGGATAGAGAGAAAAGGAGAGAAAGGAGGAGAGGGAGAAAGAGAAACAAGTAAGGAGACAGAGGGAGGGAAAGAAAAGGGGGAGAGAGAAAGAGTGAGAAAGGAAGAGAGAGAAAGAGAGGTAGAGAAAGGGGACACTGAGTGAGTGTGCTTCTGTTATCAGTAATGTCTTTCTGATCTTTCTTTAAATCTGAAATCGCGATAAATAGGAGCTTGTCGTTTATTCCTTAACAGCTTCAATTTTTATCTCCCCAGCTCATATGACATCTTCGCGGTATAATAATAATTCATTCTTGATTGAAGACGTGGAATTAGACAAGAATTATTACCAGCTTGTCGCGCGGCTAAAATGAATAATGAACAATGTATTATTAAAAACAGGTTTTGAATTTTATGACAAATACATCAAAGAAAACATAGAAAATAAAATCGCGAAATGTTGGATAAAAATGTTTAATTTAAAATAAAGCAGCTTATAAACTAGAGATTTTTGTTAGATGATTCACGTTTAGACACACTTTTCTTGTCGAATCATCGAAATTAGGCAACGTTCAGCTTAGTTAGGATTTAGATCGGTACACGGAAGAATGCGGTTGGGGGTCCGCTGATGATGATCGGTCTTACAGCTATGTATAGACACAACATAAATAGTATAACGGTAAAGAAAGGTGACACACACACGAGTTAAATGTGTAAAGAAACAAATAAGGCTACCGGTATAGCTTTTGAACCAAACAAATCCGACTTTTTTGTCCGGCATTTTCTGTCCGTTTACGTAAACAGCCGAAAAAAAAGAATACGAATCAAACCGAACCGGTGTCCGAACGAGGCGACTTTGCAGCATGAAAAAAAAAATAAGGAACAGAAAATCACTCACCGTATGTTAATTTTTATGACAATTTATTTATTTTTTGACGACGATAATCAATGAAATATATTTTTTATTATCACGGGAAAGTTAAAAGTGAAAATTGTTTTGTTATTTTTCGATAAATTGTCTTTATCTTTAAAACAAAAACAAAAACAATACAACAACAATTTTTACAGATGATAACGAATTTTACAGATTTATTTTCGTTGTATTTTTGGGGGTAATGACACAGGTTTGAAACGAAAAAAACCCAACTAGGTTAGGGTTAAGGTTAGTTTAGGGTTTAGGGCTAGGGTTAGGGTTTAGTGTATGTTTAGGGCTAGGGTTAGGGTTTAGTGTATGTTTAGGGCTAGAGTTAAAAAGGTTCATGTTTATGTTCACTTGGCAGATTTTATGTTGGGGTTAGCGCAGACTACAAAGAAAAAAAAAGAAGGGGCAGAGAAAGAGGAAGGAAGTTTGTCGACAGTGTACGATTCCGCTATCAAAGAAGTTGGTTCGAAATTTTTGTCTGCTTGCCAGGAATTGTAATATTTACTCAATCTAAAAGTAAAGTTGTCGTCTGTTTCTCGAGTATTATGATTGGCTAAGCGTTTCGGCATCTCCCGGCTGTTTACGTAAACAGCTGGGAGATGTCGAACAAAACGTCGTTTTTGTTTGGTTCAAAAGCTATACCAATATCCAAATACCAGCTTTATTGCATCGCAAAAGTACAGGTAATGAAAGAGGGTTACTTCAGTTTCTGGCATCACATGTAGGGTTGACGAGGAGTGTCTGGTCGGGTCAGTTCTTATACGTACACTGTCGAACGTGGACAGAGGTAAAGTTGGAAAAATAGCTCGGTAGGTCAGATTTATTGTGATGTCTTCTCCAACGAATGTGTCTATCATGTGATTTGTAGAATATTGGGTAGGCTGAAGAGCAAATAGTTATGAGAAAGACGGAATGCAAATGTAGTTGATGCATTTTCGGCGAAAATAACAGGTGTGTTTGCATTTAAATCGTAGCAACTCAACTGACCTGAAAAGGACAGGTTTATTCGCAATTTAAATCGTAGTGAGTAGAAAGTTGTTTTTCCTGAAATGGGCAGATTTGTTTGTATTAGATTAAAGTAAGTTTAGCAGTTGCGCTGAAAATGATAGGTTTTTCCTGGGATGGACGGATGAAAATGCTGTAAAGTGAGCACATCCGTCGCTGCTGCTGACTATTTGGTCGACGACTACAGGGATGCGAAGCTAACAGTCGGATGCCGTCGGTATTGTACCACTGAGAACAGGTGTATTTTTTTCGATTTTGACTCCTGGTTACATGTGAAATCTGATAGCCTATTAAAGTAATTAATTCTTGCCCACTATAATGTAACTGACATGTTTAATATGCTGCAGTGTTATATTATATGTCTGTTAGGTGAAATTTCTTTATTCATTGCGGTTTGATTTGATGTCGAAATAAAAGTTGGGAATCTTTTACAATGATCAGTAGAGTCGCGAACGGGGTCCAAAAAAAAGAACTAGAAAGGGTTTAAAAACATAAATTTGCAACAAGTAAAGTTGACCTACGACGGGAATAGATATTTTTCTACTTACCTATGTAATTTGTTTTTATTTTTTACGTATTATAAATGGGTTTTTATTAAATGTAAAAAAAAATTCTTGTTTTATTTTTCACAGCGGTTTTTATTAAAAACAAGATGGCGATTTCAGCTTACTTCCTTAGCACCCCCCCCCCCAAAAAAAAAATCGGCCCTTTTTTTTCGATGTTCCTGTGACAAAACTATTGATTTCTAATAAATAGCGGTTGTAACGGTCTAAAAATACAAACAAATGCCACACGTAAGTTTGAAAATAACTTTTATCGCCTACAGTTACATTTATTTGTTGAATATTTGTTTTTTGAGCGTTTTTACTCTGCTGATCATTGTAAAAGATTCCCTAAAAGTTTAAATAAAAATGATGACTCAACTAAAAAATAAAAGTGCAGGTTACTTCTGTTCGCTCAACAATATCCGGTGTTGTTGTTAAACCAGAGTGGCAACCTCGATACAGGTCATGAGAAGTGAAAGCTATTAACAGTCATGTTTGTTGTCCTTTCTGTCAACCTTAGACTCGATAACTCCGACAGAATTTAAAATACGCATGCCGAATCCATAGTCTGCGCCAATAGTCATTATACCACATTCACTTCCCCAACTTGCGCGCATTTTCTTGTTTCGCATTTAAGTATTTTACAATGTGTTTTGCGTTTTGTAGTTTAACAGTCTATCAATTGAGTAACTTTGCGGGATATACGAAGAAGTGCAGATATCAGAATGAGGCTGAGTATTGACAGATCCATAAACAGTCGAAAAAAATGAGATCAACGTTGTTATTTCCTAGCTACCAGTCTCCAGCTATGTTAAGAAATCACATAAAGAAGATTTTATTCAAGAAAGATCAAGGGGGAGACTACTAAAGTCATGATCATACCAATTAACGGTTTAGACTGTCATGCTTTCCGATGGATGCGGCACCCCGTGGACTGGTATTGTCTTGACCTTCGGGGCTTGGTTTGCGCCGGTCTATGGGTCTGTCCTGTGCGGTTCTGAGAGGTCCACCCTTCCAGGCTTTGCCTCCCCTCTTTGGGGAGGAGTAAGTTTATTGCTTACTGCCTGAGGCGCCCCTACCGGGGAATGCCGACGGGGCTGCCCAGGCAATTTTTAAACCCCACTTTCCCGACCCGACCTTGGGTCACATCTTACTTGTGGGAGTAAGATAAAAACTGGCCTTGTGCCTAACTCCTGGAGAGGAGTAAATCAATACTCCTTACAGCTGAAAGTGGCGGAACTTTGTTTTCCAAGCATATGGCGAAACTCTCTAGAGTATGCACATATGCCAAGCCAGTCAAGATTTTCGAAAGTATTAAGAAACAATCTTATTTCGTTTATGTTTCACTTGTTTAAATTAAGATTATTTTTCATGCTAGGCTACTTATTTAATTCGTTTTAGCGAACGAAAATGACTTTAAAAAAGAAAAAAAAGAATCCTGTGAATTACCGTCGAAGCAGCAACGGAAATGCAAAAACAGAAACAATAAAACGATTAATCAATAATCGATATTCAAATTACGACTATTTCTCTTCTCTGTCTGTTCTGTTAGTTGCATCGATTATCAATGGTGATTGCCCGTGTTCACCGTGTATTGGTATTGCAACGCCATTAAAAGAGCTTGGCCTTGGCTGATTCTTATAATGCGATCAGAAGTTGATTCGGTTCAGATCGAATTACGAAAACAAAGACTCTATTACTATTGAATGTTGGGTGTATTTGAGATGGACGAGAATCTTGTAATTCAACGGCTTCATCCGATTTCTGTAAGTTCACAAATATCTTTGTACGAAATACCATATTGATCATTTGTTATATCGCTTACTTCCAAAATGATATATTTTTTTTAACATAGTTCACCCCAAACAAGGCAAGCCGCCACTGTAGACGTAAGGGGCTACTGAGAAGAAAACAAGAGGAGAATGTTGGGGGAGGTCAACCTAAACTGGGATCTTCACAACGAGATGATTGTTTGATGATTTTAAATTTCTGCAGGTCAGTACTGTCGGGGAAACAGTGGGCGGGAGGGAGTTCCAGAGGCCAGCAGCACGAGGAAAGAAGCTATTTGAGTAGGAAGCTCTCCGGCATCTGGGGATCTCCACAGTGAGGATGGGATTTAGTTGGTTGTCGAGTTGGTCCAGTGAATTTACGTCGAGGGGGCACCAGAGTAGCCAATTCATCGGAGCATATGCCATTGAAGTATTTGTAAAACAAGCACAAGGATGCTACATTGCGGCGATGGGACAGGGACTGGAGCTTGGTTGACAGTGAGGGACCTATTAAGTTGGCGACTCTGTTTTGGACCTTGTCAAGGAGGGAGAGAGTAGAAGATGATGCACCAGCCCAGATGTGGCAACAATACTCCATGCATGGGCGGATGGTGGCTTTGTAGAGATACAGGATAATGTCAGGTGTGAGGAGTTTACTTGCACGGTAAAGGGAGCCAACATTCTTTGCAGCAGCCTTGGCAATGTCTTCAATGTATTTGTTCAATTCATGTTACCTGTGAAGGTTAGGTCGAGGAGTTTCAATGATGAACTCTCAGGTAGGGTGTTATTTGCCATGACAATCGGTGGTTGGAGAGGTTTCTTGTAGTTATTGAGGGAAAGGAGCTTTGTCTTTGCGGCATTAAAAGTTACCAACCATTTATGACCCCAATCCACTACAGCCTGGAGGTCATTTTCTAAGGATTTTACCATTGCCTCAGATATGATCGCGTCTGTTTTGCCAAAATGGCGAGAGCAAAGCGTGGTGTCGTCAGCAAATAAACCAATCTCAGACTCTATGTCATCAGGGAGATCGTTTATATAGATCAGGAAGAACAAAGGTCCAAGGATAGATCCCTGGGGTACACCAGCATTTATGTCATGTTGCTTAGATGAACGGCCA
>OY744528.1:82563676-82691176 GCA_963556195.1 Sepiola atlantica
CAAAGTAAAGTAAAGTGGTCGACCATAGTTGAGGGCAACCCCAAGGCTCCCTTTTCATTAGCTATTATACCGAAGTGTGTGGTAGCGCCACTCGTTTTCCATGATTACTCCACTTACCCATGATCCTTCACCTTATAATTATGAGTGTTTAGCAAGGAAGCATCAAGTACCATTTTTTTAATCTTTGGTATGACTCGACCGAGGATTGAACCTCGGTATCCCAGCCCGTCTTACCATTATGACAAATGCTTATTATAATAAAATAAATCAATAACTTGTTAAAAAAAACAAAACAAAGGACATTACAAAAAAATGTAAAAGACTCCCAGGCAACGCCGGGTAGGGGCAGCTAATATAATATAAACAGTAACTAGTAAGCTGATTGAAACGTGAAACTGACAAGCTGTAGGTTAAGAATGTCAGATATATTTACTTAATGGTTTCCTAATGTAGGCATTAACCTATCATCATTTGTAAGTTAATGTTTTGATTACATTTACATAGTATACGGCATTATCACGTTCATATACCGGTTCTCGTTAGATCACCGAAGTTAAACGACATTGAGTGTGGTCAGTATCAGATGGGTGACAACTTGGAATATCAAACGCCGTATACGTGTAGCGAGCCGTATACATATCTCGTCATTAGAAAAAAAACATGACAATGTTACAGCACCACATCTACGCCTACTGACATATGATGACTCAAGTCAAGTTGATTACACTAATGTTTTATTGATTACATATGTTATGTAATGTCTTGATTAAACACCGGCTGTCTGGAGAATGTGTGCATACAATAAATAAAAAGCTTATGTTTTTTTGTTGTTTATATTTGATTTTTTTTTTAAATATATATAGATTAACTGGTTCTGGCAATCAGGGTTCGAAACTGGCTAAGGATTTTCAGTAATTGAAGCTTTTCATTTCAATATTTTAATTGATGTCTACTGATTAGCGAAACAAGTAAAACTATTATCTTATCGACTGTTTGTCACTACTCGATCCTGACTGCTTTCATATCGTAACGCCCAAAATGAAATAGAAACATTAATAAATAATAAAAGACATAACGTAAAAAGTAATGCGCACATTTAAAAGTATACATATGCCCAGGCGTAAACTCCAGCTCCTCTCAGTCAAGCGAAGCCCCAGTCTACTTGTGGTGCGATCTGTTTTCACAAATGGGGCTCCATTAAATCGCTTGTATTCCTCTGCAGCATACCCTAGTATTTTTCATTTTTTTCTCTACAGTTTACTCTTCGTTCCTTCTTGTGCTGGCTTCTCGATACTCACTGATATTTTTCCGGTTGTCTATCAAACATATTTGCAAACGCCTCTCTTAGCGTCACTAATTTTTTTCACTATTGAGTCACCACTCATGAAGACCTAGAGCAACTCGAGGATAAGAGTTAATTAGACAGGAACACTATGGGAGTACTAACATCGATCAATGATATGAACTGCGTTTGATTACTTATGGGGAGGTTTATGACAATAATTTGTTGACATTGGATTTGAAGACGACCTAGTTATAATCAACAGGGAAGTAGTCACATGGTAATGTGTTGAAATAAATCTCTACTTATGGAAGTTCCGCCTGACGCTAAGTACATGGAGAGAGAAAGGAAAGTCTTGATCCGTTGTGGTAGTAAGACGAGTTCTTGCTTTAAATGTCTAACAAGGAAGAACCAAAGAATGGAGCTCTGTCAAGCACCTTCCATGAAAAGAACTAGAGAATAGAAAGAGACTAGCAACGTCTCTTCTGCAAGAAAAGAGGTTTTAAGAGGTTGAAAAGATCATCCCCACTAGATTTCGAAGTTGATTTATACTTTGTTAAGACAAGAAAGCGTGCTCTGTGCGGCACCTCTCAAGATGTAGCGGCATTATCCAGTCTTTGTTTTATATTCTACGCCTATACACACATTGTCACCACTTGTTTAGTATCATTAGACTGGACTTGTATTCAAGAGAAATTGAGAAAGATTATAGTTATTTTGGTCAAAGAGTAAATCGGACCTGCAACAACAAGTCTAGTTCTGGAAGGACAGGCTAGCACAGTTTGGTCTGCAGCTGCACATCAGTAAGACGGAATATTTAACTAACGATAAAAACGAACATGGCGCCATCCAAGTTGACAGACGAAATCTTCCACGGACGCACGCTTTCAATTATCTCGGTTCGCCACTCAGAAATGACGGCAGCATCATCTGCGAAGTTGCTGCGCGTATCAATTCACCACCACATCTTCTGTGACAGAGGATCAGCGAGCGTCTAAAGTCTAAGATCTACTCGACTGTTGTGAGACCCGTCGCTTTTTACAGCTTCGAGTGCTTGCCGACAACGAGGAAAGCGGATCGAAGATTCGCCGTTAGAGAAACTAAAATGCTTCGCTGGATGTGTGGAATTATACTTCTCGATCACGTCTGCAATGAAGACTGCTGAAGGTGCTACAGCATCGCGCCGATCAAGAGCAAGGTGAGGGAATGTCGGCTCTGATGGTTTTGGTGATGTGTTGGGGTCAACAATAACATCGTCGCGAAACTTTCGCATTAGAAGTCGTCAGGACGCGTTTGAGAGGAAGACCCATGATGAGATAGGCAGGCGCCCTGCACAAAGATCTCTGTAAAACCAGCTTTCACCTGACAAAGCCTTTGATTGTGCAAACTTAGCGACAGGAATCCATTATTGCGGACCCCGCCGTAGCTCAGGATTAGCGCATAAGAAAAAAGAAGAAAAGTTATTTTTTCTTATCCGTAACTATAAAAGAATGTTGTTTTTTTTTATAAATAAATTCTTGCCATGTTAACGTTGAGGTTTTAGTCTGTTTGTTTTTACCTGATTATTTCGATAATACCCAACGGCATTTAAAACGCAAAGCCTCAATCTTCTTTGTTGTTTAACTTTTCTTTTAAATTGAAATCCAGTTTGTAATTATTAGTACGATTAGATTTACACTCAAACTGAGATTTGACACGATAAACATAAAATGAAAGGAAGCTTCTCTCGAGAAATAAAATCCTAAATATAAAGTCAGCGTGGATCGATACGGACTGTTTTAGAGTATTGCATTCGATTAACAAGTTTTGTTGGTTTACGGATCAAGCACCAACTATCTAGAGACAGCCTTTCTCTTTAGAAAGATAGCATAAATATCAAGAGAGTGTGTTTAATTGGCTCCATTGAGGTCGAAAGTTGAGCCGAAACTATCGAGAAGACATCTCAGCTGCAAAGTGGGGCATGCCAAAGTGGGTTCAACCAATATAATGCAGCTGTAGTTCCTGAATCAATAATGGTGTCTTTAAATACATGTTTTAATAAGAGATTGTGTAAATGTATTGTATTGTGAAAAGGCGACGTGTGAGCATTAGGAGAAGTAGAAATAAACGTATCAGAACAAGGAAAAAGAATTTGTACAGTTTGGATTATTCTGACTACTGTTCTCATCTTGGATGTTGTTCTAACAACGTTTTGGCCGATGTAACCTCCAACCTTCTTCCGGTGCATCTTGTCGAACTCGGGAATCTTTATGTTGAACTCTGGAATATGTAAAGAATTAAGAACGCAAGGAACTGTGGCGTAATAGATATAAGTGCTAAGTCAAATCAGTTCTAAGTGACAGTCTTTTGGATGTTGAAGGTTCGATCCTCAGTGTGGGAAATACTAAGAATCCGGTTATAGCTGACGGAAGGAGCGCAAGCTACTGTGGATTAAATAAAAGGTACCGTTCGAGATTCCGTACAGATTTCCGAGTTCGACATACATATTCTCGAGTTCGACAAGCTGCACTTGAAAAAGGTAGGGAGTTACATCGGCCGAAACGTTGTGAGAATAACATCCAAGATATGAACAGTAATCCAAATTATCAATCTTCATCTAAAAAAATCCCGAAACAAAGAAATAATTTAACGCTAAAAAATTAATATAACCCGTCTATACACTTTCCTTGAGCAGTATTGGTACAGTACCTGGTTATGTCAATTTTCATCTTTACCTAGATTCTACCGTTTTGTAGGTAGAACGGAGAAAAATATTTTCGAAATTTAGTAGAAAAATATACGTTAATATTTGCATGAAAGAGTAAGTAACTACGATGAGTATATATATTTACGCCTTGTTTTTCTTTGTAATTGACATTAGAAATTATATTTTTAATCAAAACTAATTCGCTTTCAGCCAATGGTGAACAGCCTTTGTTTACGTTTTGGTGCGAATTATCAAACAAAAAATGTCCCATAGTTTAAAAAAATATATTATCTAATGTTGTTTGTGTTATTATGTCATGTTAATTACTTTAAATTTATAAAACACGTATTCAGTTAAAAGAAACTTTTTAGACTTACGTAGGCATTGATATCGTAAAAACCACTGCCTTAGCAATGTGTACTCTGCCTATTCCGTTTTGAATCACATGTTTCAATTGCGTACGAACAGATAAACTCTAAAAAAAAAAAAACTTTTTAATAGTATATAGATAGGTTAGCATTTAAAAGCCCTTTGCCTATAATTGTAAATGTGGGCATTGTCTGCTAGACGCTATTCGCCATTACCTGTGGAACTGGCGCACAACCCACGCTATTTTGATAAGGGGGTGATACCTCGCAATATTAGAACTGCATCGGTGTACACTATAAATTGTGAAATAAATAGTAAGTGACAAATAAAAATGAAATGATTACCTACAGATACCAACACGCCATATATTATCTTATTGTCTTTTTTATCCTTCTTTGATTAAGTTTTCCCGATGCTCAAACCTTCCCGCATTTTCAAAATCTATTAATTGTTTTTTTTTTATATTTCGTTTGAAGTATTAGCAAGTGTTCATGTTCAATTGCGCTCTCCGTAAAGTACACTGAAATAATCACTCAAATTAAGCGTTTTGAAAGTAAACCAATATATTTTCATTGCCTCATTGTGTCTATCTTCGTTGGTCTAGGCCAATAGATAAACTGTGCACCGCTTCTTTCTGATGATCGATATGGTTTGTGCCGGATTAAAAAGAAACAGATTCAATGTGTGTTCCGGTCTTCTATTTCCGCGCATTTTAACCGAGTATTGTTTTATTTTTCATTTCGCACGTGGACTAGCCTGACATAAAGCTGAGAGGCTAAACGTTCTAATCGGGGCATGATGTCATAAAGTTTAAGTGGTTACTATCCGGATGAACTATTGCATATTAACGGAATTTATCCAGTTTAATCCTGACATTATCTACATTAGAGATATCTAACCTTATTAAGGAACTGGTTAAACAAATCTATTACTTAATTATAAGAAAATCTAATTAAGATATACAGTTAGTTTCTGAACGCTTTTCTAAGAACCTCATTTCCTATCACTCTCTCGGTAGCGTTGTATCCCTGTGCTTGTTTTACAAGTACTTTCGATGGAAGGTGCTCCGATGAACTTACTGCATGTGAATCTCCCATGAAAATACCACCGAAACACCCGACTATCAGTCAAATCCCATCCCTTAACAATAGATGTCCATAGATGCGGGAAAATTTTCTACTCTGATAGTTTCTTTCCACGAACCGCTTGCGTTTGGAATTCCCTTACTATTCCCTGTTTCCCCGACAGTACAAAAAAAGCAGAAATTTAAATATAATGTGAACGGATATTTTGCTGCCCAGCTCCCTACCCACATTGCCCCACCTATATATGTAGCCCCTATCACAGCAACCCCTTTACGCTTTAGTAACAATATATCTTCCTTGGGTGAACAAACGTTTTAAGAAAAAACAGTCTCGGGGTAGGGGGGATATTATAACGAAAACAACAAGCCGCACATGCGTGGTCCCCCTCTGTATGTGACTCGATGTGGCGAGTGTAAAATGCAATAAATTTGGGCAATTTGGGGCATTTTTGATCCCCCTTTTGACCCCCCCCCTGGGGGCGCGAAGCAGAATTTTTCTGAGGTCACGGATGCTAATTTTATATCCAGAACAATTGTTTCTACATTTTGGCCAAGTTTCAGAAAAATTGAATGGATGGATCAAACGTTATGGGAGAAAAGGGTCATTTTTTGCCATTTTGGGGGCTTTTCACCCCCTGGGGGGCGCGAACCAAATTTTTTTCAAGGTCAGCGATACTTATTGTCTATTAGGAACAATTGCCTCCACATTTTGGCCAAGTTTCAGAGAAATTGAATAGATGGATGAAAAGTTATGGGGCAAAAAATGTCATTTTTTGCCATTTCGGGGCCTTTTGACCCCCTGGGGGGGGCTAACCAGACCTTTTTCAAAAATCGGAGAATGTCACTTTCTAACCTGACCAAAGTTACAACTTCATGAAAAATTTCAGAGAAATTCAATGGATGGTTGCGGAGAAAAATCCAGACGGACGGACATGCCTCAAAACATAAGTCCCTCGATTTGATAAATCGGAGGACCAATAAAATCGACAAATAAAACCGGTGCGAATTAGCGCTTTTAACCTGATATAGTTATACGAGCGATGAAGGAATCTATAATTGCATTAAGTTCTATGGTGTTTATAGAAGACAAGATTGATGTGTCAGGCGTTGATTACTCAATCGTTGGCAACATACCAAAGACCAGCAGACTTGTTTTATTCATACATATTCTGTCGAAAGATGACGTACTGCAGCAGGCTTCAAATGCGAGTGAGGATTTTGGATTTGTCGACGGGCTGTACTTGTTTTTTTTTAATAATTGTTATACCAAGTATTATTTTTCCGCGGAATCGGACATTGAATAGTAGCAAACGTGGTTGGTAACTTCCTCTGAGACGACGCAAATTACGGGCATTTTATTTTTATTTTATTTCCATTTGAAGTGCGTTATCACATCTTTTTGTCCATCGCTTTCAGTCTGAAATAGTAATTTTTAAATTTTATTTCTATCTGAAGTGTGTTATCACATCTTTTCGTCCATCGCTTTCAGTCTGAAATAGTATTTTTAAAATTTTATTTCTATTTGAAGTGCGTTATCACATCTTTTCGTCCATCGCTTTCAGTCTGAAATAGTATTTTTAAAATTTTATTTCTATTTGAAGTGCGTTATCACATCTTTTTGTCCATCGCTTTCAGTCTGAAATAGTATTTTTTTAATTTTATTTCTATTTGAAGTGCGTTATCACATATTTTCGTCCATCGCTTTCAGTCTGAAATAGTATTTTTTAAATTTTATTTCCATTTGAAGTGCGTTATCACATCTTTTTGTCCATCGCTTTCAGTCTGAAATAGTATTTTTTAAATTTTATTTCTATTTGAAGTGCGTTATCACATATTTTCGTCCATAGCTTTCAGTCTGAAATAGTATTTTTTAAATGTTATTTCTATTTGAAGTGCGTTATCACATCTTTTTGTCCATCGCTTTCAGTCTGAAATAGTATTTTTAAAATTTTATTTCTATTTGAAGTGCGTTATCACATCTTTTCGTCCATCGCTTTCAGTCTAAAATAGTATTTTTTAAATTTTATTTCCATTTGAAGTGCGTTATCACATCTTTTTATTCATCGCTTTCAGTCTAAAATAGTATTTTTATTGCTAAACATAATCCTAAAAAGATCTCTCGGTTGGAATCTCTAAAAAAAGCGGAGGAATATCTGACATCTGGTCGGATGTTCCATCCAAAGGAGAAAAAAAAACTAAAAATAGAAAAAAATGCAGATTGTATGGACGCATCTTATTTTATATGTCAAAGTAGTATTCCTGTAAAAGTTTCTGTCGGTCTGTAAGGTGGTATTCAGTGCGGCATTCATCCTGGGCGCGTTGAGCGGGCGACTTCCGAAGTTTCTATGGAATTTTAAATTCACAAGCGTGTATATCTCGGTCAGAGGAGATAACAACGTTAACTTTAGCAGTTTTTTTTTTAAGGAAGGTGTCGCCATATTCCCGCATACAGACTAGTATTTCTAAATGGTAACCCATCTGGCACTAACCCGGCTCAACGTTGCTTAACATCGGTGATCTATGAACGTGATTCTAGCGTATGTCGGTCTGTTAGGATTTACTTGAAAAGACGATTTTCATCTGTTTGTCATGATTAAGATTGAAATGGCATTTGGTGCCGCTTTGGCTTGTTTATCTACGTACCATCTGCTTTGGTATGATATCTATACTTACATTGTAATCTACATCTCCGATCATGTAACAAATGTCAAACCACGATATTATTGGAAACGACTCGTTTGAATGTCTGTTTTAACGCATGCCAACACTTTTTTATCATATAATACCGAAATACAACCGCTATTGTTAGAGGTTTTCTTTATTACTTACGTTTACGGCACATCACCCTTCTTGAATTATTCGCTGCGTAAACCTAATACTTATTACAAACTATTCCTTTGTGTAACTGTTTTACGGCATATTGAACTTCTTTAATGCCGCTTCGGCTTGTTATCTACGTCTCATGAATCTACTTTACTATGCGATCTACACCTCATATTGCAATGAACACGATACAAAAGCAAGGAAAACACTTCTCCTAATTGGTTGCGAAATAATGTTTGGTCAGCGAGCCTGGAACCCTTATCCTAACTCTAACATTCAGAGAATAGACCGTGCGACATTCAGACAATTATTCAACGAGAAGTCGCAGACGGTTTGGTAATCTATTCCGATAAATGGAGAGCTTAAGTTAATTTAAACCAACTGAATGTTCATTTTTTCGTAAATTATCAGCAAAATTTCGCCGATTACAATACCGGAGCACATACACATTGATAATGGCT
The DNA here is from genome assembly GCA_963556195.1 of Sepiola atlantica. Classification (NCBI taxonomy): domain Eukaryota; kingdom Metazoa; phylum Mollusca; class Cephalopoda; order Sepiida; family Sepiolidae; genus Sepiola; species Sepiola atlantica. The sequence continues at coordinate 82,572,382 of OY744528.1, forward strand.
TGACGCGAAGATTCGTAGATTGGAAAAAAATAAGAAGCTTATGGTGTAGATATTTTTCCCCTGTATATATGAAGCCAAATGAAACGCGTACGATGTAGACATTTATTCTTTGAAGATATCAAGCCAAAACGAGAGGCATACGATATAGATATTTTTCCCCTGTAGATATCAAGCCAAAACGAAAGGCGTGCGATGTAGACATTTATTCTGTAAAGATATCAAGCCAAAACGAGAAGCATACGGTGTAGATATTTTTTCCCTGTAGATATCAAGCCAAAACGAAAGGCGTGCGATGTAGACATTTATTCTTTGAAGATATCAAGCCAAAACGAGAGGCATACGGTGTAGATATTTTCCCCTGTAGATATCAAGCCAAAACGAAAGGCGTGCGATGTAGACATTTATTCTGTAAAGATATCAAGCCAAAACGAGAGGCATACGGTGTAGATATTTTTTCCCTGTAGATATCAAGCCAAAACGAAAGGCGTGCGATGTAGACATTTATTCTGTGAAGATATCAAGCCAAAACGAGAGGCATACGGTGTAAATATTTTCCCCTGTAGATATGAAGCCAAATGAAAGGCGTACGAGGTAGACATTTATTCTGTGAAGATATCAAGCCAAAACGAGAGGCATACGGTGTAGATATTGTTCCCCTGTAGATATCAAGCCAAAACGAGAGGCATACGGTGTAGATATTTTTCCCTGTTGATATCAAGCCAAATGAAACGCGTACGATGTAGACATTTATTCTTTGAAGATATCAAGCCGAAACGAGAGGCATACGGTGTAGATATTTTTCCCCTGTAGATATCAAGCCAAAACGAGAGGCATACGGTGTAGATATTTTTCCCTGTAGATATCAAGCCAAAACGAGAGGCATACGGTGTAGATATTTTTGCTTTGTAAATAGCAAGCTAAAGTAGCACTATGGTATTTTCATCGTTAATTGCGTAGTTTGAACTGACGCATCTTAAAAAGAGTCGGGTTTTTTCTTAATGTATACATGGGAGTGTGCTTTTTCTTTTTATGTTTTTTTCGCGCCATGTTTTGATTTACTGATATGTTTATATGGGGGGAGAGGCGATACATGGATGAATATATTTTCGTATCAATCAGCAAGCTGCTTGTTTGTGTTTGGGTCGCATTCGTTTCCCCAATAGAATCGGGTAATCACGAGTAGCACCGCGTGTCAGTTGTCCAACATCCCTTGTGAAAATGCCGCGATGGAATCGACTTGACTAATTTTTTTATACTAATCAGTCACCACTTACCAAAGCCGAAAGCCACTCGAGGATAAGGGTTAATGAGATTGGCAGTTAGATGATGAACAATAATATGAGATGGTTAGAAAACGATGAATGGAAATGAAAAATATATGGACTTGAAGATGATCATGATATGGTCTGCAGGGAAACAGTCTCCTGTTAATATGTTTCACAGATGGGAGGTTCTTGGAAAGAAACTGTGCTCATGGAAATTCCGTTTGGTTTTAAGTCTGTTTGATTATTTCAATTTGTTTGTATTGTTCTTATAATTAATGTATCTTTCTTTATATCTATGTATCTATGTACTTATTCATCAATGTTTATTTATTCATCCCTTTCTTTCTTTAATTCTTTCTTTTCTTGCTTTGTCGCTAATTCATTCATTTATTCTATCTCTTTTTTCTTCTTTACAGTGTTTCTTTAATGCTTCTTTCTTTCTTTTTCTGCCCTTTTTTTTCACTATTTTTTTCTATAAATCTATCTATCCGTTTAAATGATTCATTATCGCCCCCTTTCTTTATTTCTTCCTTACTTTTTTGCCTTTCAACTATTCCATTCATTCATTCATTCATTCTTACTTTCTTTTTTTCAATTTATCCTTTTAAATGTTTTATTCTTTTCTTTCTCTCTTTGTTTTCTTTTCTTTTCACTAATTCATTCATCCATGCTTCCTTTGTTTCAGCCTGTTTATCTTCACTACTTTCCATTCTTTTATTTCCCTTACATCACCTCCATTCCTCCGTTCCCTCCGTCCATCCTGCCGATATTGTACAGTCGAAGTGCACACGTTAAATTCCAGCATTGTGAGGCGTGCGCAAAGCGATAACTCGCCAGTGATCGCATGCGACTTCCATTTTTTTTTTATTAAATCCAATTACCTTCTCTCTCCCTCCTCTCTCTCTCTCTCTCTCTCTCTTTCTCCCTGACCTCTTCAATTATTTCCACAGTGTGTCTGTATGTCTTCCGCTAACATTGATTCAATTCAAGCTGATATTCTTACAGAAACGCAAATCACCCAGCTTAATTCTTGTGTACTGTTGTATTTAAATTAATATATTCTTGTTCTAAGAAGAAATCATATAGGAACATCAGTAATAGAAATGGAAATTTATAACATAACACACACACACACATACACACACACATACACACACACACACACACACACACACATATATATATATATATATATATATATATATATATATATATGAGAGCTACAATTATCTACTTAACAAAATCCTCGAGTGTCTTCGGTCTCTCTGTACAACGGGTTGTAAGGACAACCTGGCATAAGGATACGTTCCCCTACAAGTAAACCCTGACCTAATATTCAAAATAACATAGTAGTCGTAACCCAAATAAGATCCCTCGACACGGCTATACACTTGCTCATACGAGGAATGGTGCACCTTCTCCTAGTGATGTCACCTCAAGTAACAGCACTTAGCTGGATACTCTATCAGACCAGATGAATTCTTGTCCTGTAATATCAAGAGACCACCCGAACGATATACTATAACAATGTTTATTGGAAAATTGGGGAGACGAAAATTAATGGGCTTTCACTTCTTTACAAACTCAACGGTTGACTGGTAAAGGAGAACTTTAATGGAATATTCGAATATGTATGTATCTCATATAGAGATCACCTGTTAGCACCAGAAACGGACCATTTTATTTCTGAGAACTTCGACTGAAGTAAAATGAAACAATATATATATATATATATATATATATATATATATATATATATATATATATATATATATATATAGATAGATAGATAGATAGATAGATAGATAGATAGATAGATAGATAGATATGAAACTAAAAGTAAACTTTTAGTGGAAAGAACCTATAGTGAAATGGTAAAAGCTCAATAAAAGCCTTGACTTAAGGAAAGAATAATAAACATAATTTTATTACATAACATACCTTGCATTGAATAATCGAAGTTTGATATAAATTTGGACATTCGTGCATGTTTATCACTCTTCGTCCATCTATCTTTATATATATATATATATATATATATATATATATATATATATATATATATATATATATATATATATATATATATATGATAGTTTTATTTATACAAACATATCAAAAGCGACACATCCATCGGTAATGTTTTGATCATAGCTTTAATAATCTGCAGTCCCATCAGGCTGCAAAGCATGTCTGTTTTATAATTGTTTATATTTAAGAAGGACGAATGAGAAAGGAAACATGATTATAGTCTGTAAGAGTCACATGATCAGATTCAAACTTAATACTATAAACAAACCGTTAAACATGATCTCATAGTGAAACTCAGACGTCGATTTGTTTAAAAGTTAAGTTTCCAAAAACGGAATATTCACTTAACTTCAAATGGGTCAGTGTAAACGTATAGCGAGTTAAGTAAAAAATATTATAATAAATAAATACTTCTATTTATTATTGAGCACTATTGTATAGACACAGTAAAAATCCTCCATATTTTTTTATTCCTGTGGATACAAACTTCACCTTAATTTCTTATGACAGTATATATTAAATCTATATAAGTCAAATTGATTACCGAAGGAATTCGCTGACTTATTTATGGCATCGGTATACAAGCTATAACAACGTGATATTTGCTTTTTGTTTTACTTTTTCTTCAGATTTAAAAAAAATTACATCCTGGATGTTTTTGTCCTTATTGGGCGTGATGGTTTACATGTTTGTTTTTTTCTATGAAGTGAGCATAGTTTATAAATCGAGTGGCTGTTATTTTTCGTTAATAAGTGATTTCTTACACATGGAATTGTTTCAGAAGTCAGACTGGAAAATTGTGTTTTCTTTAGTTATAGCATGGTTGAGTTTGTACATTTGTCAACTATGATTTAAACTTTGGGAATTACAAAAATGTAATTTGGTGGTTGTATTTTAAAAAGTTGTTATCTGTCTATGGATACTGTCTTGATGATGACTGATTTAATGGGTTTTACAGGATAGTGACCCTGGTTGAATGGTGAAATTAATTTATTGATATAGTAAATATAATCATGAGTGTTAGCTCAAATATATTTATGACACTATATATTATACATTAGTTAAGATTATGAATATGGATGCTATGGTAGTTTAAGAATGTACTTGTCTATAGGTTTACTGGATATAGAAGTCGATAACGTGCTATTCTGTGATCGAATTATATCTAGGAATGGAACAGAAGTGTATTAATGTTCAGTGATTAATGGTATTGTGTGGTGCTAATTATTGATGTATTGGTAAAAGTTATTTTAAAAATGTTATTCATCCCAAAAAAGACACATTTTCACTTAGACGTAAGAGGCGACTATGCTTAGAGACCAGATTTATAGGTGACATCCTAAGTGGAGAGTTGAGCAGCAAGATATTTGTTCAAATTACATTAAAATTTCTGCACGTTAGTACAGTCGGGGGAAACAAAGAGCAGAGAGCTATTAGAGTAGAAAGATTTCCGGAATCTTGGGACCTCTACAGTGCAGGTGTAGGATTTTGCTGCTAGTGTGGTGTGTCAGGTATTCACGTTGAGGGGTTACAAGTACAGTAGGTTGGTCGGAGCACATTTAGTGGAAGTACTTGTTAAACAAGCACAGGGATGCAACATTGCGGCGATGGGACAGGGGCTGGAGCTTTGTAAACTGCAAAGCTTATTAAGTTAGAGACTCTTTTTTTGTACCCTCTCCAAGAGGGAGACATTAATGATTGGTGCATCAGTTCACATGTGGCAACAATAGTCGATGCATGGGTTAATAGTGGGTTTATACATATAGGATACTGGCAGGTGTGAGAAGTTTACTGGCCCGGTAGAGTAAGCCCACCTTCTCTGCAGCACTTTTTAACCAAAAAATTACTTTATGGGATTAAATAATAATTTGTATTATTTGGACTACTGTTCTCATCTAGAATGTTATTCTCACAATGTTTCGGCCTATGTAATCTCCAGCCTTCTTCCGGTGCATCTTGTCGGAGTATTCATGTTGAGGGGGTACAAGTGCAGTAAGTTCGTCGGAGCACATTCCGTGGTTTACTACAGTCGGGGGAAACAAAGAGCAGAGAGCTATTAGAGTAGAAAGATTTCTGGCATCTTGGGACCTCTAGAGTGCAGGTGTGGGATTTTGCTGCTAGTCTGGTGTGTCAGGTATTCACGTTGAGGGGTTACAAGTACAGTAGGTTGGTCGGAGCACATTTAGTGGAAGTACTTGTTAAACAAGCACAGGGATGCAACATTGCGGCGATGGGAGACAGTGCGAGGCTTATTAAGTTAGAGACTCTTTTTCTGCACCCTGTCCAAGAGGGAGACGCTAGTGGTTGGTGCACCAGCCCAGATGTGGCAACAATACTCCATGCACGGGCGAATGGTGACTTTATAGATATATAAGTTACTGACAGGTGTGAAAAGTTTACTAACTCGGTAGAGGGAGCCCACATTCTTAGCAGCAGTCTTGACAGTATCTTCTATGTATTGGTTGTCTTGTGGCACAATCGATTAGTGGCCCTTTCTAGGTAGCTGGTGCTCCCACTACAGTTTGCAATCCCTTGTGCCAAACTTGGAGAAAATAAAATTTACTACACTAAAAATGTCAGCTCACACGCGGCAGCCATGTTCTGATCGGAGCATCTGGTGTGATCCGATGTCAGCTAAAATATCGACAATGCTGAAGACACCAGCCGTGTTCAAGGAAAGGTCAGATCGGCCGTCACCCAAGGTATGTTAAAAACTCTAAACGCTGACAATGCCACGGCATACGCTGTAGGTGTGTTTCTCTCTCTCTCTCTCTCCATCTCTCTCTTTCTCTGTTCCCCTCTCTCTCCCTACCTCTCACCCTCACCTCTCTCCTCTCTCTTTCTCCACGAAGAGATTGAAATAACAGTCGGCTTTCAAATCAGCACTGTTTTGACATGCTCGCCGAACTCAAATCTAATTCTGGTTTTTAAATATGTTAATTTTTCGGCAAAAATAAATATATCTTTATATATAAAGTAATATGGTTGTTCCATAATTACATAACGACTATTGCAGCACAGCCGGTCCCAGCCAGCTGATAATTAATTCTCTGGAGAGAATTACTGACGCCGATTAATGTAGCATGCCAGCAGACCAAATACCCAGCCGGGTATGAACCCTTTTATGTTAAACGGCGTTTGGTTCGGACAGTTGGCGTTGTGCCTTCCAAAGACGTATCCAAGGCTCACACACACTATGTCACACTCCCTGGCAAATGGTCAAATCACAGTCTAGTCCATATTAAGAAATGTATCTATATATATACAGTAATGTAATGCTTTCAGTTTCATATATATATATATATATATATATATATATACAGAGATAGAAAGAGAGAGAGAGAGATGGAGAGAGATGGAGAGAGAGAGAGAGAGAGAGAGAGAAAGTAACATCAAAATGTGTTTTTGGACATTAACAGGTTTAACGACTTTGTTTAATTGACGAGTTTGGAGTTTGACTTTGAACCTACTCTAGTTTGTTTTGTTTTCTCTTTGGACATTCATATATGTCAATTGTCTGAATTTATCTTTATAATTATTTGTATATATATATATATATATATATATATATATATATATATATATATATATATATATATATATATACAGAGATAGAAAGAGAGAGAGAGATGGAGAGAGAGATAGAACGAGAGAGAGAGAGAGAGAGAGAGAGAGAGAGAGAGAAAGTAACATCAAAATGTGTTTTTGGACATTAACAGGTTTAACGATCTTGTTTAATTGACGAGTTTGGAGTTTGACTTTGAACCTACTCTAGTTTGTTTTGTTTTCTCTTTGGACATTCATATATGTCAATTGTCTGAATTTATCTTTATAATTATTTGTATATATATATATATATATATATATATATATATATATATATATATATATATGTATATATACAAATAATTATAAAGATAAATTCAGACAATTGACATATATGAATGTCCAAAGAGAAAACAAAACATATATATATATATATGAAACAATCTAACAAAAGATATAAGCGTCAACTAATATCTTATAATTAATGAAACATCCGGATAAAAACTGAAGCTCAATGATGTTATGTATTTTTATGTATTTGTGTATATATTTTTTAATATATTTTCAAAGTTTAATTTTATTACCTGTAGTGGTATAACTGCGGTAATGGTACTCCGAAGAGAAGAATTATCTTTGAAAACTCATGAGCTAAGGACTTTAAGATACTTTGCTTGAACTTTGAATTCTAATAAAATTTGATTGACACCTTATTTTATTACTTCATTTCATATAATAATAATAATAATAATAATATATATATATATATATATATATATATATATATATATATATAGTCTAAAGAAGCTTTGAGTCATTTAAAAAAAAAATGTAAAATGCAGTTTAAATTCCCAGACCAACAAACTAAATCCAAGATATTACAGATTAACATTCGTTGGAAATTTAATAAATGAAAAAATATAAGTACAAAAAAAAAAGGGGGGGTTAATTATCTAAGAGTAAAACAAAAACAGGAGACCTTAAGCGTCTAATATTAACACGGGGATCATCAGCTGTTTACCATGTAACTGTTTCGGAGATTTAAATATATATACATATATATATATATATATATATATATATATAGAGAGAGAGAGAGAGAGAGAGAGAGAAAGAGAGAGAGAGAGAGAGACAGACAGACAGACAGACAGACAGACAGACAGACAGAGACTGAGACAGAGAGTCTGTATATAAAGTGTAGCATAATAATTATTTTAATGTTTAAACCCTTTTTTGTTTATTTTTATTTATTGTTTTATTAAACAGAGTAAATCTATTTTAAACAGTGGATTTTGTTTCTTTCGTTCTAATAGATTCAGTTATGTTATCGATCTTACCGATAATTGCCTCTCGTGACTAAAGATCGAATTGAAGGAAAATATTAATGGTGACTTTCGATTGTGTGAAAAATTCAACACCCATTGAAGTTCTAATTGTTAAGATATCGATTTCTATAACACACAGACATTGACTTTATATATATATATATATATATATATATATATATATATATATATATATATATATATATATATATATATATATATATATATATTGGTACAAAAGCATTAGTACAACATTCGTACCGTCGGTTTCAAGCACAGAAGGACTTCTGTTGTCATCTGTTAAGGAAATGTGAAGTCACGTGTCACTCTCGTTTGGACGCGTTATGTATGTTTGTTTAAATTTAGTGTAAGGAAGGTTTAATAAGGTTTGAAAAAAGTGGAGGGGTGAAAAGTAAGAGTTAAGATTTAAACCGGGGAATATTTAAAGAGATATTAAAAAAATAAAAAAAATAAAAATATATTTCTATATAATTCCCGTGAGCCAATATTATGAGTATCGTATATTTGGCTGTTACTGTTTTGGGGTTTAATGATGTGTATTCTAAAGAAATTAGGGAGAGAAATGGGTTTATGGATTATACTTATGAAGAGATAGAAAGGTTAAAATGGAAGAACATTAATCAAATTTAAGTTTAAGTCCTGGATTAAAGGACTTTAAATCAATCCCAAAGGAATTTAAATAAAGATGAAATGTGTATTGTAGTATGTGTGCGTGTGTTACAAATGTGTATTGTAGTATGTGTGCGTGTGTTACAAATGTGTATTGTAGTATGTGTGCGTGTGTTACAAAAAAAAAAAAAAAAAAATTAATTACTGAAAAACTGCAAATCACAGTCTTGTTTATTAATTCTTGTCTGGTATCTTTTTTTTTAACCTTTTAGAACCACGAAACCTTTAATATATTGTTTCTTTTTCCTTTTCTTACCCATTGGGGAATCAGATAATATTCGGAGAAACCCTCTCCGTTTGTCAATCTGTTATTACATGGAAATTTTGGTATGTGTGTGTCTGTGTATACTTTGTTGTGTCAAAAATTGAATCGGTCGCTGTAATATCGATAAATAAGAGGAACGACCGTCAATTTGTGCGTTTAACGTCGAAAATGCTATTACGGACAAAATCGTGACACACCGACCAACCTTTCACGGACGGACACTGCCTCTTACAAAAATGCTCGTACGAATATAAAACCGACAATAACACCCTTCGCTCCAGATTAAAAAAAGATGACGCTGCTTGTGACATCTAATTGTTATTTGCCGATGTTTTTGTTCGCCTACACTCCAAAATGTGTGCAATTTCGCGATCCATAAACCATTATGTCGTCTTTACACGAATGAGATTTTTACAGCTTCCATTGTTGCTGACATTTTTATGGCCTTGTTTAAGATGCGTTTTCCCACGAAACTGTTTAGTCGGCGTCATGGATTTGCCTTTTAACGAAAGCTTCTCACGCGCAAAGGAATTATCTTTCCGCGGCTTCTTTTAGAAAATTATTCCTGATGTAGACTTTGTGCCAAAGCAGAAAGATTTTATGAATCGAATATAAAACATGTGTCAGCTGATCTGATCTTTGTTTTTGTCGTATTTCCTTATATTATGAGCAATTTTGAACGAAAATTAAATGGCAAAGATCGGTGTGTAAAATTTCTTACTTTTATATAAATGACTTGGCGTTTACCTATATTAGCAGTAAAGTTGCAAAGCAAAATCGCACAGACAGTGAACGAAAGGTGTGAATTAGCAAGACCGGTGCTGAACTGGACAAGATAAAATTAATCTGGAGGTCAAATCTTCCCACCACATGAAACGTCACTTCTTTGAAGCCATTGTTACACCAGTTCTTGTATATGGAAGTAGCACCTTGACATCTGCCAAAAAAGCAACACTACGGACACCGTCCTCAGATATCAACCCTAATCAGAGTGAGAAAAAAAACAAATTTGCCTGTCACTGCTCAAGCGCTAAGGATAAAATCGTCAGCAATGTTCTTGTGTGGATGCTAAAACAGGGATTTGGATCAGTGATGAGATCACAGAGAGTCTACATCAAGTAATTGGCATACGACTAATAATGCATCTATGAAGACTTACCTGGGGTGATAAAGAATAGAGCGAGATGGCGCAAGAGACCCAGGATCCGTGACACTACCACGACTAGATGATGATGATGATGATGATGATGATAGTTACGACGATGATGACGATGATGATAGAAATGACTGCAAACCTTTTTGGGGAGTTATAGACTCGCACACGTCCTGAATTTCATTATAGGGTGTATTTATTTAAAATAGTGGTTTCCCAACATACAACGTTGCTCTTATTTTCATGTTAACACCACACATTTGTTCAAATACACTTGCTAAACTTCAGCGGAACTACTTATTGAATTTACTACTTATCTGGAGGTATCTCTCATCCTGATCTGTCAATTAAGTCCGATATCACCTTATCTATAAAATTTACTTGCTACCTTTCCGATCAAAGTGCTATTAAAACCCACCACAGCAAAAAAAAAACAACTTAAAACCCCAGCAGGTTAAACACTTTCAAATTAAAGATTATTGGTCAATGTGTTCTAATATATAAAACAATTAGAATTCACCATTAATAAAAGGCTATAGCAGCACTTCAAATGGTATTGGAAATCAAGATCTTGCGGCTTCTTTCTTTTTCGACATGGAGAACGTAGTGAAGTGGCAGAAAACGAGGGATTTTCTTCTAACAAATTTTAAACAAGTTTCTCTCCTCCCAGAACAAAACGCCCGGATACTTGTTGTGCCTGTTGAAATGAATGGCTAACTTCATGAGGAAGTTTCTTTATTTGATAAGCTCCTAGCACTGACTTTCACTCCAAGCTTTAAATGGAATACTTATATCAAATATGTTGCTACGGTCGCTGGAAAAATGGTTAGATCCCGCTACTGTACCATAAAGTACTTGACTCCTGATGCAATCCTCTATCCGTATAAGAGTCAGATACGTTATGACATGAATTCATGTTACCACATCTGGAGAGGTGTCGCTCAGAGCAGTTTTTCTTACCTTGCCAGAGTATAAATGTACTTCATAATTTAGTGGCGAATGATCTCCTCTCTGCTTGTTTACTTCAGAAGAGACGTTGCTAGTCCTATTCTTCTCTATTGTTATTTTTCATGGTAGCTGCTAGACTGAGCTCCAATCATTGGTTTTCTCCTGTAAACCATTCTCAGCAAGAACTCATATTGCTACCCCCATCGCAAAAAAAAACTTTTCTTTCTACCTAAAACCAAACGAAATTTCCATAGAAAAGTCAATTTGCAAGAACTTCTCATATGCGGAACACATTTTAACAGAACTGCTTCCCTGAAGACGAACACATGTTCGTCTTCAAGTTCATTGTCAACAAATAGTTATTGAATCTTCCTCCTAAGTAATCAAATTTTGGCCATTGCATTCATTGTTTTCAATCGTCTCATAGTAGTGTTTATCAACTGATGATCTCCTTAACCATTATCCTAGAGTGGCTTTTGGATTTGATAATTGATGACTCATTAGTATAAAAACATCAATTTGCCTAACTAATTGTGTGTGGCGCTGCTCTTACCGTATTAATGTTTATCGTGAACCTTTTTTTAGACTGTATGTGCTATAACGATTAAGACAAGTCTTAACAGTAATCGGCGACACGGGCACAAAAATGTCGATAGAATGCTATTTGAAAGACCTTTGCAGTTTGTCGACCCGAGCTCATAGACCGGACAGGAATTATAGGAGAAAAAACAAAAATTCAAACTTGTCAGTTTCATTTAACCTGATTTGTCCATGTGATATCATTTCTTATGTGGAAACGTCAAGGCACGTTTTATGAGCATCGAGCCGATTTGAAAGAAACTTATCATGTGGGCATCGCTAAGATCAGCGAGGCAATGCTGGAAAAAGTGAAGGTTAAAGTTCCAAGAAAACCTTCAAAAATATGCATTAATGAAAACGGATATTGCATACATTTTTCATGAATATCCTTCCTGTCATTATCACCCTGTAGAAGCAAAGAGTAAGGGAAAATATTAGATTACGTGGGTTAAAAAGCTTTTTTCTTGATGTTTCATTTTAAATCAGTCGAAGTTCTCAGAAATCAAGAGGCCCCTTCCTAGGGCTAACACTTACTCTCTATATGAGATATTCTATTAAAGTTTACCTTTATTTTTCAAACGTTGAGTTAGTAAAGAAGTTAAGAACATGAATTTTCCTCTCCCCAATTAACCTGTTAACTATGTTATAGTGTATATTTCTTGTGGTATCTTGGTCTTACCGGATTCAAGGACAACAATTAATCTAGTCTGGTGGAGTATCCAGATAAGTGTTGTTACTTGAGATAACATCACTAGGAGAAAGTGCAGTATTCCTCGTATGAGTAAGTGTATAGCCAAGCTGAGGGGATCTTTTTGGGGGGTTACGAATGCTATGTTGTTTTGAATTTTTGGTCAGGATTAACTTGTCGAGTTGTCCTGACAAACCTTTATACAGAAAGTAAAATGAAAAGAACAATTTTGATGTTAACGATTCTGGATTTTCTTTTGGGGTGTAATTTTATGAATGATTTGAAAAGATTAGTCGCGTAATTTGATAGAATTTCTTTTTAATTGTTCTGCTTTAGAAAAAAAAGTATAAATAAGTAAAATAAAGAGAATAATTTTGATGTTGACGGTTCTGGACTTTTGGGGGAAATGGGTAATTTTATGGGAGATTTGTAAACATCTTGAATTTATTATCAAGAAAAAATATGTTTTAAAAATGGGCAGTAACAATTGTATGAATAAAAATATTTCTAAAACAAATTCGAAAAATGTATTAAATTATATATATATATATATATATAGTGTGTAGATTTCAATTTTGTGTTGAGAATCTGAATAACAGAGCTCAATGTAATTTAAACAGAGCAAAACAGAATTATAAAAAGAAAAAACTATACACACATTAAGGTTGTACACATTATAACTTATTTCGACCCCTTAATTAGGTCTCCTCAGATGTATAAACAACCACGTCAAAAAAACAAAAATCTGGTTTTTTGACGTGGTTGTTTATACATCTGAGGAGACCTAATTAAGGGGTCGAAATAAGTTATAATGTGTACAACCTTAATGTGTGTATAGTTTTTTCTTTTTATAATTCTATATATATATATATATATATATATATATATATATATATATATATATATATATGTAGCTTCTTTAGCTATTAAATAGTTATTTTTTAAATTAATTTCAAAGTCAATTTATTTCAAAACTTATACTATAACTAATAAACTTAAGATTATCATTTTTGTTTTTTTATGTAAGTTCGAAACAATAAAACAAATACGATACTTCAGAAATGCCATGAAAAACAGTTCCAATAAGTTATAGACCAATCATTGATTGTGACATATTAACTCCGAAATGTTTTTAAAATTTATTTTATGAACAAAACCTTATGATCCATCGTTGTTATAAGCAGAAAATTGTACCGTAAAGATTTTTTTTAAACATTTATTTATAGTTTTATTTATTAGAGGGTTCCGATGATTAAATAAGTTTCAATTTCTTAGTAAGGAGTTATTTCCCTTGTATAAATATAAATGAATTGAGTTGGCATCCGTCTATGTCTTTATGATAGGGTACTAGCATGCCCACCGAGAGTTACTACAGGCATGTTGGCTCGAAAATGACGTCATTGCATTGCGTGTCAAACAATGGCCGTCGTAATAATAATAAGGCATTTCGACTTCTCTATTCACTAAATAATCCATCAAAATTCAGGAAATCAACCAATTTTAATGAAATTTTCAGTATTTATTAATTAATGATCACGGGACATAATAAATCCATTACTTTATTAGAAAGCTTGGTGCAAATCTATTATTTCCTGTAAACAGAAAACACCTTTACTAAAGTTATCCAAAATATCAAAACATGTTGACCATACGATATTGTAAATATTTAAGACAAAGCATTAGACAACTTTAAAAATTGCATGTAAAAAAGAAAAGAAAGGAACACGATTCGATTTATCCTGAAACTGATCTTCATTCAACATAAATTTAAAGAAAATAATAATTTACGATCAAATACTGCAAAAAACTGAATTATGAATTTCAGGAACAAACAATTAAATAAACTAACAAATTAAAAACAAACGATGAATAATGTTAAAACTGTAAACAAACAATAATAAAAACAAACGATAAGTTTTAAAAATGAAAACAAACGATTAATTATAAAAATAAAACAAAATAAATTCAAACAAATAATGTAAATACAAACAAACAAAGTTACTAGTGCAGAAATATTTTTTACTAGTGCAGAATTATTATTTTTAAGTCAAACTTATAGAAAATATTTAGTAAAATGTTTCTAATTTTCTTTTTCTGTTTAGTTTTTTCTTACTGATGTGATCATTTTTCATATCCCAAAAATCGTTCAGTATAGAACTGGAGGAACTCCAGATAATCATTCTTTCTATTTCTTCAATCATCACAAGAGTCAACATGAAAAAAAGATTAGCATTTTTTAAATGAAAATATAGGTCTGTATATGTTCAAAATAAAAAAATATTAATTATTGCGTATATATTACGAAAAATGCCCCTAAACTCCGTGTCAATAAATACCTCGAAGAAAAATTAATTTTGTTAATTAACGATTGTTATTGAATAAAGCATTGTTTAATCTATATTTTGTGTGTGAAAATATTGATTAAATATGCCACTATTATTTCATTTATTTAATCTACAAAAGTACAGAGAAAAGATAAAATATACTACACTTAATAAGATATCGAAAAAAGTAATTTAAAAAATGGAAACAATAATTATTGGCTATACACTACTTTTTTGATCAAATAATGAATAAGTAATTCAGACTTTTGATTTTTTATATAATTTTTTTAAAAATTCAAACTTATTTGTGTGTATCCATATTTGCCGTAATTCTTTCTCTTTTGGAAATCCAAACACATGCAGTAGGCATTTTAACTTTGTGAATTATGAAATGAAATTTAAAAAGGCGTAAAATTAAGTTAACCAACCACAATGACGTCATAGGGGGCAAGAAGTTAGTTGCTTGACCTCGTTAACTCTCGGTACTAGGCGTAAAAGGTCCAAATATAGAAATTGATAATTAGGGATTACTTACTAATATAGGTTTTATAGTTATTGTAAACATTTCACAAAAATTGTCATGAAATCCCCTTTGCATAAAACTACATTAATTATATATTATTATATAAATTAATTAATAAACATTATCTAATTAATATGAATTAATTAATAAACGTTATCAGATTGTAGGCTGCAATAGAAAGTATTTCTGATTTCAACTGTTAATCAACAGACGACATAGTAGTTTCAAATGAAAATGTGACACAATGCGTGAGATTTGGGTAGCCCTCAGCTCCCCAATGCATTCGTGGGCCTTGTGCCAAACTTGCGCTGAAATCTCGGGAAAGCCGTAAAATTCAACAGAGACATTCTGTACTCGGCGTGATCGTGACACCAGAGCTGACGAAGTAAATATAAATGTCAAACCAATTCAGTGACAGGTTTTAAGTTGATGGGGTCACAGATCAAAATATTTGAGTTAAACAAATATTAAAACATATTACCGGAGACGCAAGGAGGCAGGTGTGCCTTGACTAGTTCTGTCTCCCCCTTCCTTTCTCTCCAGGTCTCTCCCTCTCCTTTTCTCTCTCTCCCTCTGTCTCTCTCCTTCTCTTTCACTTCCCCCTTCTCTTTCTCTCTCTCTCATAGGAGAGACGGGGTTTTTAATTCGGACCGAGTAGACGCGTTTTGGTTGCGCTCTCATAAAAGTTATAAAAATGTCTTCAGTAAAATAAATATATATTTTTATAAGAAAACGGATAAACGTTTTTCTTTCCTTATGACAAATAAGGTTCTTTTGCAGCACAGAATGTCCCCAGCCAGCCAGACAGTCCCAGAAGTAAACGACGGAGACGATGATTACTCACTGGTAAGAACGGCGAGTAATTACGTGCACATGTTGTAACACATCGTCCCTAGGATAAAAGATCCTACCACATTGGTTCCACGACCAAGATTAACCACACTGGACAAACGACTCCGCCACAAAAATACCTTTTAGTTGTTTGCGCTGTGATCGAATTAAAATGATACACACTCAATCTTTATAAAGTGTGGCGTGCAACTAAAGTAGATTCACCAAATCATTAGCGATTTGAGGAAATCAACGAAATACGTTTGCTCTGGACGATGTAGTGGTTCCAACGCTGACCAGGAGAACGAAATCGTGTGTGTGATGTAAGAAGAAGAAAACGAAGAAGAAGAAGAAGAAGAAGAAGAAGAAGAAGAAGATAAAGAAGAAGAAGAAGAAGAAGAAGAAGAAGAAGACGAAGACGAAGACGAAGACGAAGATAAAGACGAAGAAGAAAAAGAAGAAGAAGAAAAAGAAGAAGAAGAAAAAGAAGAAGAAGAAGAAGAAGAAGAAGAAGAAGAAGAAGAAGAAGAAGAAGAAGAAGAAGAAGAAGAAGGAGAAGATGATGATGTCCGGCGATTTGTGTTTCTACTCCACAGCTTCTAATTGCCCTGGAGACAATCACTCCAATGGTACACCAGTCCATTTACATCAAAAGTAAACTAGTACATAATACAATTAGAATATGTGAATTCTACAAAAAATATAGAAACCAAACTAACAAATTGAAAAGCAAAAGTATTATGGATACTGCGACGAAAAAAAAAGAGATGATGTTTTTTATTCCGTCTTTTTAATTAAGTAGATACCAAAATATTGGCTTTAAAAGTGAATGAATTGAAAATGTCTGAGAGAGAATGATGATTCCATTAGATTAAAGAAAGAATTCTTCAAAATATATAAAAAGAAAAACCAGAAAATCTCGAAACTCTGTCTATAAAAACGAAATTAGCTTAAAAACAACCTAACTATACTGCTGGGCATAAGTATAAGCGACTAAACAAAAAGCCGCCCTAAACAACTTTTTTCTTGAAAAGATTTGTGTAAGTAAGACTTCATAATACATTATTGCTTATGAAGGTTTATTCAACATACACACATAGGTAAATATTCATAGTTATCTATAGACTAGAGAGTTCTTATTCACGGAGATAATCGATATAGCTTATGAAGAATTATTGAGTTTGCAATTTTGTCGTACAAACATAAGTAACTATTTATAGTTATATAGATAAGGCAGGAAAGTTTTTATTACATGGGGGATAATCGATATAGTTGATGAAACGTTATCGAGTTAAAATAGTGTCACAAAAGATAGGTATCTATTTATAGCTCTCTATCTACTCGAGAGTTCTTAGTTAAGGGAGATAATCATTATAGCTTTTTTAACATAGTTCACACCAAACCAGGCAACTTGCCACTGTAGACGTAAGGGGCAACTGAGAATATAGGTTGGTTGGTTGGTCGAGTGTATTTATGTCGAGGGGTCGCCAGAGTCTCAAATTCATAAGAGCACATACCATTGAAGTACTTATAAAACAGACACATGGATGTAACATTGCGGAGATGGGACAGGGATTGAAGCTTGGTGGATAGTCATGGAACTATTAGATTAGATACTCTTTTTTGGACCTTGGCTAAGAAGGAGAGGCTAGTCGATAGTGCATCAACCCAGATGTGACAACAATACTCCATGGATGAGCGGGTGTTGGCTTTGTAGTTATATAGGATACTGTCAAGTGTGAGAAGTTTTCTAGCACTGTAGAGGGAGCCCACCTTCTTTTCAGCAGCCTTGGCAATGTCTTCTATGTATTTGTTCCAATTCATGTTACCTGTGGATGTTAGACCGATGGGTTTGAATGTTTGACTCTCAGGTAGAGTGTGTTTTTGCCATGACAATCGGTGGTTGAAGAGGTTTCTTGTAGTTGTTGAAGGAAACGAGCTTTGTATTAGACGCATTAAATGTTACCATCCATTTATGGCCACATTTCACTACAGACTGGAGGTCACTTTCTAAGAATTCAGCAATTGCCTCGGATATGTGCGCGTCCCTTTTGCTCACATGACGAGAGTAGAGCGTGATATCGTCAGCAAATATACCCATATCAGACACATTGTAATCTGGGAGGTCGTTTATGAAAATCAGGTACAATAAAGGTCCAAGGATCGATCCCTGGGATACACCTGCATTTTTATCATGTTGTTTGGATGAACGGCCATCGAGGATAACCTGGATCTTTCTTTGGGTTAGAAAGGATATAATTATATAAAATATTCGTCTAGTAATACCATACGAATTAATTCATGAGAAGACCTTTATGCAAGACCGTGTCAAAGGCTTTGGATATATCAAGCGCCCTAGCTTCACCTGCCTTGTCCAGTGTATGGTATATGCGTTCTGAGATGGCCGTTAGGATATCCGCAATAGACCGTGCTTGCCTAAATCCATACTGATGGTCAGAAAGAAGTTTAGAATTAACGAGGTGCCGGACTATCGCTAGATTGATTAAAGATTCAAAGATTTTAGCGAAAAGTGGAAATAGACTGATTGGTCGATGATTCTGAGAGTCAGTTTTATCTCCAGAATTCTTGAAGACTGGTACTATGGAGGCAATTTTCCAGCTATCAGGGATTCGGCGAATCATTCGTTGTAGAGTTTGGAGAGAACAGGGGACAGATATAGCTTATGAAGCGTTGTTCCGCTTACAATAGTATCTTCAAAAACAGATAACTATTTTTATACTTACCTATATACGAAAGAGTCCTGATAATTGATATAGCTTACAAAGGATTATTCAGCTTGTACAAACATAGATAACTACTTCTATAATTACTTATAGACCAGCCAGCTCTTATTCAAGGGGGATAATCGACATAGCTTATAAAGCTTTATTCAGCTTACAATATTGTCATACAAACATAAGTAACTATGTATATCTATCTAGAGACGAGACAGTTCTTACTCACAGAAGATGAGCGATATAGCTTATGAAGCTTAATATAGCTTATGCGGGTTTCGTAAATAGGTAACTTTATATTGTTAATATATCCTCATTCAAGGGAGATGATCGATATAGCCAACTATTCAGCTTCAATTGTTTCGTACATTCTCATTTAGTGAGTTCTTATTCAAGGGTGATAATCAATTCAGCTTATACTAGTTTAATGCAAACATAGATATAGTTCATAGTTATCTAGCGAATAACGAGTTCTTATTCAAGAGTGATAATCAATTCAGCTTATAATAGTTTAATGCAAACATAGATATAGTTCATAGTTATCTAGCGAATAACGAGTTCTTATTCAAGAGTGATAATCAATTCAGCTTATAATAGTTTAATGCAAACATAGATATAGTTCATAGTTATCTAGCGAATAACGAGTTCTTATTCAAGGGCGATAATCTTTATCAATGCAGTCATTACGCATTACAAGCTATTAGAAATGTTGTTTTAAGTAAGGGTCCCAATTTACTTGGTTCCCCACGAGAGTAAAGTTTGATACAATGGCAGTTTAAATCTGGGAAAATTATGCACCCCTAAAAAGGGGCATGAATGTAAAAGTTTTCTCAATCTAGAATGATTTCTCCTTCACTGCCCGCGGACAGAAAACATTAAGTGTAGAATAAGAACAGATAGTACACTTTTCTTTTCGCCAAAAGGTCGAGGTTATTGAAAAACATATGAACATAAAAGCGTATAATACTTTTTGTTTTATATAAATTACACACATTCTGTTGTTTTTTAAGCGCCATTTTCTTTTTATTATAGACTAGCGTCTTTTAACTCTTTAAGTAACATTTTTAATATAATTAAGACTAATACTGTCTAGTGTCGACCGATATGGTGAAAATTGAACAATATATATATATATATATATATATATATATATATATATATATATATATATATATATATGAATTTTATATATATATGTGTGTGTATTTTACATAATTTTGTTAATTCACACAAAAGTTGAGACAATAGATCAATAGTGTATACACCACTAGATAATTAAAATATATAATCGTAATAATTTAGTCAATGTTTCGAATTTATTTACAAATACATTTCAATTAAAACAATTGTTTCAGCTCATTTCTAAACATACATTTTCTTTAAACAACATTCAAGGTTCCATAAGTGAGTTTTTTACCATTACAATTAAGCAAAAAGCAAACAAAAATACAAACACAACCGTCAACATATATATATATATATATATATATATATATATATATATATATATATATATATATATATATATATATAGTGTAGCTTGATTGGCATATATATTTTCATTGCTTACTACCTAGCTCTACTGACGTATCGAGCACTGTTGAAGTAAATACTGAAAACTGATACATAAAAAATTATATCTCTTTATAATATTTTATGTGGATACATAAAGTACTAATATATATATATATATATATATATATATATATATATATATATATAGTAAAACGCCAGACTTTAGACATTAATATCGAAGCTTTGGTTAGTCATGCTGATGACGGCTGTGAGCCAGAAACATATGTCCATGGATTACTTTTATGTACGTATAAAATTAATATATATATATATATATATATATATATATATATATATATATATATATATATATATATGTATATATATATATATTAACGAAAAATATGTCCTATAAAGTTAAGGGCGACTAATAATGAAATCTTCTGCATTAATCTTAATCACTTAGGAAGGGAAAACTAGAAATAACAACAAACAAACAAAAAGCTGAACGCTACCATCACCAATAAAAAACAATTACATAGAATACATTAAATATTTAGGTGATAAAAACCATACATATTCCCAGACAAGGCGTCATAGTCCGGAGGTAAAACGCCAGGCTATAGACATCAATATTGAAGGTTCAACGATTGTCTAGTAGCCTGAAACCGTGTCCATTGATTACTTTTATGTACGTATAAAATGAATTTAAGAAATTCTTTCTCTCTCTCTCTCTCTCTCTCTCTCTATATATATATATATATATATATATATATATATATATATATATATATATATATATATATATAAGTGAAATATTTTTGAAAATCATCACATCGTGCAATTTAAATGAAAATATCAGTTATTTAATTATTATTTTTTGCAAGTTTTCGTTGTAAAACAACTTTGTGAGGCGAGATTGTCTTATAGTTTTTGTTCTTCTTTTCTTCTTCCTCATCTTGATGGTATTAACCCAGAGGGGTTGAATCACGATAGAAGTAGAAGTGCACGCCAAGTTCAAAAAGACGTTAGGATAAGTAGTAGTCCGGTCGATGTTATGCGCAGATTGGCGCTTTTGGGATAAAGAAAATGACAACATCTTTGATGCACGCATAAAAATGCATTTAAGTGAAATATTTTGAAAATCAACACATGATATTTTCATTTAAATTTCACGATGTGATGATTTTCAAATATATTTCACCTAAATACATTTTCATGTGTGCCTTTAAGATGTTGTCAAATTCCTTATATATATATATATATATATATATATATATATATATATATATATATATATATATATATGGAATTTAAAAAAATTTTCAGATAAAAACTGAAAGAAAGATAAATGTGCAGTAAAAATGGCTTGACACATTTCTTTGCAAACATAAACTCCACAAAATGTGTTTCGAACAAATGGACAAAGGGTAATACTTGTTCTGATCTTACGCTTTACATTTCCAGTCTTCGGTCAGTGAAGGAGAAATACTCATAGACAGAGGCAATTTTCATTTTTGTCCTAATCCAGCGTGCTCCTTTTGGGGAGCTATATTTCTCCCACATTAAAAACCGACCTAGTGTTGAACTCTTCCCTCGTGGGGAGGCAAGTAAATAGCGACACAAAAGGGGCATTACATGATGAGAATTAAGTGCAGAAAACCAGATCTTGAGAACGTCACCAATGCATTTGTAATCGGGAATGGCATCAGTTCCAACGGAAGAAGGTGCATCAAGTCCAGGGTGCGCCAGTAGTAACACATTTTCTCGCATAAAAATTACTCGGAAGCATGTTACTTATCATCCCCTACGCTAACATAAGGTACCAAATGAATCACTTCTTACCTTGTCAAAACAAAATCGGTTCATTTCCTTTTGTCCGAGATAATTGTATGGTATATCAATCATCGCCACAAATTCAAACCGACCGTCATCACATTTAAGTAATCTTATAAGACTGTCTATCTCTATTTTTATAAAGTTGGATATGTGTATATGTTTATATATTTCTATGTATAAGATTCATTTCTAAACTAATTAACCGATCATTATTAATTTTAAAACACAGCGGCTAGGCGTAAAAGTTGATAATGTGAGTAATATTTAGTTTAATTTAGTTTCATGCAAACTGGGTAAAGAGGGGGTGGTAGGTCTTCGCTAAAATTCATATACCTTTTTAATAATTTTAACAACAATTAGACATCAATTAATTAATATTCCCCAAATTTCAGTTTCTAAGAAGTGTTTAAAGGGATTTTAGGAACCATAATATTTGCACAACCTCCAAATTCAAATATTGTCGAATTTGAGCCATGCTCAAAATTAAGCAAGACTCCCTGGATTACAATTTATTCTTAAGTTAAGCCTTAAATTCTAGATATTTTATAAAATCTGAATCATTTCATGGATTTCGATCAAAAGTGCAATGAGGATTCTTGACATGAGGTTTAGAGAACATCTTGATTATAACGTTCGTAAGGGGCATTACAGTGAAGCAAAACTGTTCTGTTAAGGGAAGTAATTTTGTTCCGTCTTGGGACAGGTATTCTTCTATGTTTTTTTTAATAAATAGTAATATAAAAATTGGATACGTATTGCCACTTTCCTTAATATGAGTTATCTAATTAATTTCTCACAAACAAAAAATAGATATATATATTATAGCCTCTCGACAGAAAACTGATGCGGAATACGTTGTGGTGCAGGGTAGATTTACCTTCACTTAACTGTGGAGATAAACTAAAACTCACAAGATCGATATTGTTAATGTAGAAGTATGTGAAATATTTATTTGTTCAAATCTGAGGAAAATATTAGTCACAAAAGTGCTTTCTAATGAGTCAGGTGAAGATAGCAGAGACCATGTTTGTCCTGCCAGCCGTGTGTTTGAAACCTCTGTCCTACACATCAGCCACTACGACCTGAAACAAACACTTAAATTCTGAATCTCTCTCTCCTCTCCCTCTCTCTCCCCATCTCTCTCTCTAGCTCTTAAATTATTTTCCATTGAAAACATAATTGAGATGCAGAATCTACACTTAGACTCTCTTTTTTCTCTCCTTTTTCTCTCTTTTTCTTTATCACTCTGTTTTCTCTGTCTTTTCCTGTTCTTTCTTTCTCCGCCCCCCCCTCTTTCGCCCTCCTTTTCTCTCACTCTCTCTCTCTCTCTCTCTCTCTCATGTTATTTCTAGTTGCTAACATAATTGTGGTGCCAAATCTACACTTGGACTCTTTTCCCTTTTCCCTTTCCCCTTCTCCCTTCTCTCTCTCTCTTTCTCTCTTTATTTATATCTCTATTTACTTTTACTTTTATCTCTTTCTTTCTGTCTTTCTTTCTCTCTCTTTCTCTTTTCGCTTTTTCTGATTATCTCTTTTGTTCTCTCTTGTCTTTTGGCTCTTCCTCTTTCTCTATATTTCGCGTTTTCTAAGTGTTTCTCTAATGTTATTTTCAGTTGTTAGCATAATTGGAGTGCCGAATTTTCACTTAAACCCACTTTATCTCACGCTTTCTTACTTTATTTCTCTCTATCCAACTTACCCTCTCTCTCTCTCTCTCTCTCTCTCTCTCTCTCTCTCTCTCTCTCTCTCTCTCTCTCTCTCTCTCCGTCGTTTTCAAATCGAGTGTAATTTTTGGTATCTATTTAATACATATAATATAAGACAAAATGTTAAGAAAAATGAGACGATATGACATAAATGTTTTCTAACGTAGTCAGAGAGAAATAGTGTCCGGAAATTGTTCATGCAAAGTCAGTTTTAAATCTATCTAGTCTTAGCAAATGGTGACAATAACAGGTTCTCAAATATTAAAATCATGAAATATATTGTAACATCAGAAATTGTGCCAAAGAATCTAAATTTACCTTCTTCATGTGACTGAAAGTTTAGATGAATGTTTCGCGCTAACTTTCAGAAATCATTTCATGATAGGAATAAGATAGAACAAAGAGGAAAAAGATTAAGACTACATACGAAATATTGCTAAAAGAAAACAGAGTCTGTATATAGTTTTACGAGAAGTGTCACTGATAATTATTTTAATGTAAAAAAGAAAACGTATTCTAAGGAATTTGGGGAAGTGTTAAGTCATCTTTTGGTTTCCGTTAATCCCAAGTCTACTCTGACCCCAAGGTCATATCTAAGAATCTTACAGCCAGAAATTTATTTTTTATTTGACATTTTAAATGCGTTCAAAATGCGAAGGGTCACAAATGAGTCATTCTTTTTTTCCAACTATTAACAAAATATTAAAATGGCTGACTTGTTTTCGAAGAAAGCGAAATGCTTTGTGGTTTAATTTAATTTCATAATCAAATTATTTTAAATAAGATTTTTAAAGTTTGATTTTACGCTGTTGCTTTTTTGATTTCAATAAATATTTGATGTAAAAAAAAAATTATTCCATGTGTAATTATCGAAGTTACGTTCGTGTGAGAAATACACATACACATGTAAAGTTCTCATAATTTTGTTAATATATAAGTTATTTACATATTTAGGGTTAAATTCAATTTTTACAGTATTTTTTGTTTATTAAAGTTTTAGTTTCCCACCCCGTGTTTTTTTACTTATAATTAGCCACTTATTCAAGCAAATAGTCACTCAAGGATAAGTTTTAATCAGATGGTTGGTTTGTCTGTTGAATGATGAAGAATAAGCGGATTGAAAATGATGAATGAAATGTATAGAATTTGATTATTTAAGAGGGAGGTTTGACAAGCATTTGTTGACATTGAATTTAAAGATAAGCATGTTGTAGTCTGTATGGAAGCAGTCCAGTGGTAATGTGTTCCACAAATGGGAAGTTCTTGTAAAGAAACTCTGTTCATGTACATTCCGTTTTGATGTTATGCACAGAGAGAAAAAAGGAAAGTTCTTTATAGATGTGGTAGTAGGATGAGTTTATGCTGTGAATGACTGATGAGGAGAAACCAGAGAGTAAAGCATTTTGTGATACACACATGAACTTACATCATAAATAAATTGTTAAATGCACACAACATGAATACATATATATTTGAAGATATAGATAACTTGAAACATAAACAAAGGTTTTATAAAAATTACTAAATTCGGCATCACATAACCAGAAAATTGTTGATATGCCGCAAAAAATGTGTCCCTATTTTTTTCTTCCTTCATTTTACGCGTACCGATATGTATCTAACATTTTAAAAGCAAAGAAAAAGATCACACTAGGAGATTTGAAAAATAACTTATTTGATAAAGAGGTCTTACCTCGAAATATAATATGGAACACGGTCACATACCGTGAATAAGTTATGACTAACAAGTAATATTTACTATTAAAAAGTTTTAAAAATTACTTCGTTTTGTCCTTTTTCTCAACGCCGACATATCATTTTTTTTCATTGTTATAGCCTTCTACTTCTACTCTATGTACATATAACACGTAATGCTTCAAGCAAACTACATCTCCTTATGAAAAAGATTTTTAGTTTGAGATTTTTGAAATGTTAATCTAGCCATGCGATTGGGTACAAATCAGTTTATGGGAATGAGCAGGCTTAACATGTAAATCGATAGTTAAAATGATTAGTTAATCGATAATAAAAAGATAAAATAGATAAAAATTAAAATTAAAAAAATCAACTGTCGATCAATATATCCGGTTCCGCTTAAAAAAAGAAAACAAGCAACAAAAAACGAAGCGAAATAACAAGAGAAGTTAATGCTGACTGCAATAGAACACGCTGCAAAAAACTGAAGTCAATTGTTAGACATCAACACACTACGTCTATAAAGCATTGCTATCGATTGGCTGAGCGATTCAGAATACAATGGCTTGCCTACCGTTGCCTCTTCATTCTTGTACACAATAACCAGCATCAGTGCGCGCACATCTCCCTCGTTTCTAATGTGATATTTAATCACGGCAACAAAATGAAATATCATAATAATGAGATCTTACCAGAATAGAAACATGCCCCAGACGCAGTGTAATTATCTACGGCGAACCGTGTCTATAGAAATGGTAAGTATCCTATCTTTATGTTTGACTGTCGATATCATCTGGTGTTAATAAAGCTGGAATCGCGTTGTTTTCCCAGTAAATAGAAATTAAGTCTGGAATTGTGTTGGCAACGAGACTGGCTTCAGACAGAGGTTCTTGATTCGTTTACTTGTTAAGGCGTATTCGGATATTATTTATAATTTGAAACCTCAATCACAACGGATATGACCTTTTAAATTAAATCGATCGTTTAATAAAAAAAAACGCATGAAAAAATATGTTTGGGCTTTAAATTGTGGGGAGGGGGAGGGGGAGGGGTAAGTAGTTTTGATATTTTCGAAATGGATTTTCATTTGGTGGGAATAAGGCAATGAGATGTTCCTCAAACAATAAAAGTTTACATTGTCATTTAGAATAGTCTGCAGTTCTCAACTCGCAATTTACGGTTTCGTTCAAGATATTCATAAGACACCATTTTCAAAGCTAATGAATATTTAAAAGAGATGAACAGCTGTATGTATGGAAATTGTCAAATCTTCAACTGATACTGGGTGGTTTTCTTAAAATTGTATCATAAGGCCGTCATCAAATTCGAAGGGGTGTTCTTATTGGTATTCATCTATAAGAGCGAAAATTCCATTTGTGAATTTTGCCTTACATTGCCAAAAGATTGAGAGAGGCCTAGGTGATGGGGAAGAAAGAACAAATCAAAGTAAGACAGTTGTGATACAATCTTTGGACATGGCTAGAAAGAATATAATACAAAAGCTTTTTAAAAATAAATAGGAGTCAAAAAGCAAATATGAGCATAACATATCATATATATATATATATATATATATATATATATATATATATATATATATATATATATATGGGAAAATGAAAAATGAAAACCAAAAAATGGATGCTTTTTTATGTGTACATCAACGTTTCGTCTTTATTTATAAGACTTCATCAGGATGATAATATAAAGAAAAATGCTATGCAAGTACAAACACATATAGGGTTGACATATTGGGAAAAGGGAAGAAAATAGTAGCCACTACTGGGGAAAACAGTAGGGTGGACGTCCGTGCTTGGTGGAGTCAATAATGAGGAATAAAAAATGAATGTTTATGAAAATGAGTGGGGAAGAAGTGGAAAGATGAGGGTGAGCAAGGATATTGTGGCTGGTAGTAAGAGAAAGAGGTGGGGGATGAGCAGGAATAATGTGGATGGCAATGAGTGAGGGGGTGGAGAGGTGGAGGAGAGGGAGGAAGGAGGTATTTGAACAGGTGGCTGCGGTCAAGACAGAAGGGGAAAAATAAGTTGGAATGTTTGTGTGGGGGTGTATGCAGAGAAATGGTGGGTGGGTAGAGAAGGAGGGGGGCTGTGATTTTGGTGGATGGGTGAAAGTTACGGTCTTAGAGAGGATTTTGAGAAAATGAGGGGATTTGAGAATGGGAGGTATGGAAGAGTAGGGTATGAAAGAAGTGGTTGAGAGGGAGAATGGGTGAGGGGAGAGGGGAGATTTGTTGTGATAGGGTATGAAATATTTGAAATATTTGGAACATGAGAAAGTTTCATCGGCTTGCTGTGTTAAAAATGTGAGGGAAAAAAAGAATGAGTTAGAAAAAGTAAAGAAAGAGGATGGGTGTGAGTAAGTGGGAGAGTGTCATTAAGGTCAGAGATAAAAAAATAAATGTTATCTATGATCTGGCATGAGTTTTTGTTCAGTAAGGATGATTTTGCTTATTAAGGGTGATAGGTTAAAGAAGCCATTTCGTTGCTTGATGGTGGTGGAGGCGGTGATGAGTGCAGTTTCCAATAATCTTCGCCGAGATTTGTTGTGGATGTATTTTGTGATTTCGGCTTGTTCAAATTTGAAGGCATGACCATGTTCTAGTGCATGGGAGAAAAGTGCACTGAGAGGGTTGTTGTTTTTTATGTCCCTTTTGTGTTCATTCAATCTTTTCTTTAATTCACGTTGTGTTTCTCCCACGTAAAATTGATGGCAGTCATAGCATGGGACAGTGTATAAGCCGGCATGGGATGTGGGTTTTTTTGGAAATGTCTCGATGCGTTTAATGTTTGTTTTATGGATTGAGATGTAGTTTATACTGTTGGAATGCCTAGTTTGTTAAGCGTGTTGCATATGGATGTGTTATTGGAATGCGTGGGTAAGAGAAGGGGTCTGTCTATGAGAGTAGTGTTAGGAGTCTGATTTTTTTGTGTGTTGTTTCTGGAGAATATTTGGAAGGTTTTTTCTTGGCATTTAATATAAAATGTGTGGGGTATTGCAGTGTTTTTAGGGAATTAAAAATGTACTTTATTTCTTTATCTATGTGTTGGGGGCTACATATTCTAAAAGCGCGTAGGAAGAAGCCTATGATTATACTTGTTTTGATCTTGGTATGGTGGTGGGAGTAGAAATGTATGTAGTCATTTTTGTGAATGTTTTTGCGGTGTACCTTAAATTCTAGTTTGTTGTTGGACTTAATTATGAGGGTATCTAGGAAGGGTATAGAACCGTTTATTTCAGTCTCATGGGTGAATTTTATGGAGGGTTCTACTGTGTTGAGTCTATCTTTAACATTATTGATTTGTATGTCTGTGGGGAGGAAAATTAAAATATCATCTATGTATCTAAAGTATTCGATGTTAGGGGGTAGTCTATATTTGAAAGGGCCGGATTCTAAGAATTCTAAAAAGCGGCAGACTAATACACCGCTAAGGGGGTTGCCCATTGGGAGTACAAATTTTTGCTTGTAGAATACTTCGTTAAATTGGAAATATGTTAAGTCAGTGATGAGTCTAATTATTTCTATAAAAATGTTGGGGGAAAAGGTAGGTCGGTTTTGATTTTCTTTAGATGTGTGTGAAGTAAGTTTAGGCATTTTTTAACAGGTACATTAGTGTAGAGCGATGTTACATCTAGGCTATGTATATTTTTATTTTTTACGTTGATGTTTTTTATTCTGTTAAGAAAGTCGCCTGAGTTTTTGATGTAGGAAGGATTGATGGTGCCTATTAGTGGAGTGAGGATGTTAGCTATGGCCCGGCGATTTTGTGTGTGGTGCTACCTATGCTCGATACAATGGGACGCATGGGGATGTCAGGTTTGTGGGTTTTGGGGAGCCCGTATAGTGTGGGAATGATGGGGTGATATTCAATATGTGATGCCCATTTTTTGTTGTTCTTGGTTAGGTGTTTGAAGGATTTGTTGAAATGTTCTACGTTTTTATCTATAGTTTTTTGGTCAGTTTTAGTGTATGTGTTTTCGTCGGATAATAGAGTAGACATTTTTTTGATATATGAATTTTTGTCCATGATTACTTTGTCTGATTGTGATATGATTATGTTGTTGTTGTTAGCTAAGTGTTTAATAGTGTCTATGTATCTTTTGGGTAAGACGGGGTCATTAGGGAGAGTGGTGGTGGTTGAGATTATTCCTTGAATGAAGCCTTTAGTGAAATATGTGTCAGTGTGTCTGGTTTCCTTTTTCATTTTCCCATTACGTCGGATTACCTTCATCCTTCTCTTACCATATATATATATATTATTTAATATTATCGTTTCGGGAGTTTTGCCCTCATCAGCGCAGGAGTGGTGGTTGCATTACAGGAAGAAGGGGAAAGCGTCTGTAGATTCAGGCTATAATTACGAGACGAACGCTCGAGACCACACGGCTACCGTCAATCAGCACAGACAGTGATTTGAAATTGAGATACACTTATCCGGGGAAGAAGGGGAAAGCGTTATTATTGTCAAACACTGTTAAACGCTCGTGCGGAACTCGTTTTGTCGCAAATGACAACTAACCTATCTCAACTTCACGGGGCTCTACTTTCAACACTATTACAACTTAAAGGGTTTTTTATCTATAATTATTTTTTTAAATTTAATAGTAAAGTGTTAATTACCTACGGAAGATATTGTTTCGGGCTTTTTCCCTTCATCAGCGCAGGGTGGTGGTTGCAGACAGTCGTATGGGAATGAACGCTGTTCGTACATTCACGCTAGAATGACAGGACGAGCAAGACAAAACGAGATGAGACAAAACGAGACGAGAATTACGAGAATAACAAAATACACACACACACACACACACACACACACACACATATATATATATATATATATATATATATATAGTCTCGGAAGTTCTTTTAACCTTCAAAACTGGGAAAAAAAAAAAAATTTGTTGAAATATTTTAGTCTAGTAAGTCAATCAATCTACTGCAATCACTATTTTAGTTTACTTCCAAGAATATACTCTAATATAAATATATTTTTATATATGTTTTTATATATAAGGGATCGTCAGTTGTTTACCATGAAAACTGTTATATATATAAATAATAGAAACTTAGA
Organism: Sepiola atlantica; assembly: GCA_963556195.1. Lineage (NCBI taxonomy): Eukaryota > Metazoa > Mollusca > Cephalopoda > Sepiida > Sepiolidae > Sepiola > Sepiola atlantica. The sequence continues at coordinate 82,603,127 of OY744528.1, forward strand.
TTCCGGTAACCATGTCTTCATTTATTTCTGAAAAGATAATTTCTTGACGGACCGTTTCGTTATTACTCAGACAGACAGCATACAAAGCTATATATCCTGTTTTTCCATGATGTAACTCATCAGAAAAAGGGTGAAAAATTGTGTCCAAAACATCAGGAATTTAAAAAAATAATAATATAACTCATATCACCATAGCATGTGGATTTAATTAAGAATATAAGTTTACGTTTATATTGATGAGCGCCATATCATAATTACTGGAATCTAACCTTCTGTTATTTATACGTGCTCTGTAGTTATAAAATTAACATGTATTGAGCTTTAATTCCAAGAGTCTGATTATTAATAATAAATATATACACACACATATATATATCTGTGCGTGTGTTTGTGTGTGTGTAAATAAAAAATAGTATGCTACATTCCAGTGACTAAGATTTTATTCCCCTTACTGATCATTCTTTCAAACCTAAAACTTCGGTACCTTAAAGAACCGTTTCCTTCACAGAATAGCATCCGATTTGTATGTCAATCCCGGATCTTTCCTCAATGGAATCCTCAGAAACCAAAATGGTTATGTTTCAGAAAAAAACATATCGATGCAATAAACAAAAAATTTCAAAATAAACAATTCACATTGATTACATCTCCGCTCAGGGAAGAGACTTAGAAATCGCTACACAGAAAGAGAATCCATCTTGTTTTATGAAGTAAAGCTATGAAAGAATGCGTACTATATTGCCCAAGAAATAAACTGCCAGTTAATAGTTAATTGGTTGAAAGTTGATAAAAAATTATTTTAATTCCTTAATCCATATACAAATAATAATCATTATATATATATATATATGAAATTTAGAGTTAATTTGAAGAGAGAACCATTTCAAATTATAGAGATAACTACACGGCACTAAGGAGAGACAATGATAAAAATGCAGAGTTTAAGAGGTCTATTAAAGCCTTAGTTGCGTATAAGGATGAACTTAAAACGAAAGTATATAAATTTCCAAACAAACAGTCTAACATATCTAGGATGATGTCTTATGGTCTCTTCAAAGAAAAATATTATACAATAAGTAAATCGGTTACTAAATATAAAATCTGCCATCCAAAACTTAATGTTGTCCTGAAATATTTAGATAACCAAATAACCACGCTTATAAGATTGGATTAGTTAACAACCAAGTGACAAAATTAAATCCCTATTTATTTAAATCTACTTGTTAAATCTATTTTAAGGGTCTAATGTTAAAATTCAAATTGCCTCGATCATTTTACGAGTAAGCATAATAAATCGTAAAAACAAAAAGGGCGAAAATTACTGATTAAAAGCTTATTGAGTTATCTCCCCTATTAATTTAAAAAGAATTATAAAAAACTCGAGAAATTCATAAGTTCATTCAAAGAAACTCTTACGCAAATGCTTATAACAGGAGAGAAACAAAGAATATATGTTTCCATTTAAATTAAATTAGTTAAATAAGTTTTTTCTTTTATAGTTTATATGAGATGCATAGTAAATCGGTAACATTACATTTAAAAAACGTCGAATTAAAGTCCATTTCGAAAATATGAAGACTCATTTCCCTCCTCCCTAAATATTTTTTTATATATTTCTTTAAAAACTTTTCTTCTAAATATAAAGAGGACAGTACATCAACAAACAGAAATAAGCTAAGGAATAACTGTCTAATGATGTAACCACATATGACTAATATAGTTTCAACTCTTTACGTACGTAATGTATCCTACGGATTTAAAAATCTAAAATAATATTACATTACCACACGAAATATGACCGGAATCAAGACAGACTAAAACTTCCTAATATTATATATTAAGACATATTGCTGAAGCAATCGCTTGGTTTAACAATGTCGAAAAAAAGAACAAATGTACCTTCCTACAATTCGACATAGTGGACTTCTACCCGTCTATATCAGAAGAACTCTTCAACATCGCCCTAGAATTTGCCGAGATGTATACCGATATATCCAAGGATGAAATTCACATCATTAAAAAATGTAGGAGATCAGTTTTACTCAATAACGATGACCAATGGATTAAAACAAATATGACAAACTCCTTTGATTTGGCCATGGGTGCCCTTGACTCTGCGGAGGCATCAGATCTTGTGGTGTTAGTCATTTTATATACATTCACAAATATATTTGAGAATACAGATATCGGCCTTTATAGAGATGATGGTTTAGCGATAATAAGCGATTCCAACAAAGTCAAGGGAGACAACTTCAAGAAAATTATACATATGGAAATGAAAATATCTAGGCCTTAAAAGAGAAGTACTGGCTATCATAAAAACAACTCACTTTCTAGATGTCACGTTAAACTTAAATAAAAATACTTACGAACCATACCTACAAGATAACGCCAATCCAATATACGTAAACCCAAAGTCTTATCACCTCCCATCAATCATAAAGCATATCTCGGATTCTATCGAACGTAGGCTTATCAATAATTCTAGCAACAAAAGTGTTTTTAAAAAATCAATCAACATTTATAATTTAGCTCTAAAAAATAGTGGTTACCATAATACCGAAATTAAATATAAAAAACAGGACACTAATAATTGCAACAAAATTAAAAATAAAATAAAAATAAATATAATCTACTATACACCGCCCTATAACCAAATGCTAAAAACCAAACTGGGCAAAAAATTCCTAAATCTGATTGAAAAACACTTCCTTGTAACCAATCCATTGCATAAAATATTCAATAAGAATAACCTAAAACTATCCTACAGCTGCTGCGAAAACCTAGAAAAGCAAAATACAAAAAGAGAACAGCAGAGAGGAAAGAAATAACAAATTACATAAAAAGTGAAAAATATAGCAAAAATAACACTAAGAAGAACAAAAATATAAACAATACTAATAGAAATAAACAAAACACTAAAAGTAATCACCCGAATAGAAATGAAAAAAGTTAGCAATGAAGAGAAAAGATGTAACTGCATAAATCGTACACTTTGTCCACTACAAAATAAATGTCTAACCAAAAGTATTCTATACTAAGCCACAATATTTGCCAAGGAAAGACCGAATAACAAGAAATACTACGTGGGTATGACCTCCCTAGATTTTAAAACCAGATATTATGATCACAAAAGCACATTTAAAAACAGAGAATGTCGAATTAAAACAGCACTAGCAAACCACTATTGAGAGCTCAAAGAAAATAGACGGTTACCAATAATTGAATCGAATAAGGCCAGTACATGTAGAAATTTAGACGACCCGTGTAGATTATGCCTGAATGAAAAATTTGAAATCGTAAACTTTAAAGACCTCCGGAATCTATTAAATTGTAGAGGTGGGATAGCAAACAGGTGCTTACATAGAAATAAATTTACCTTAGGATAACGATAAATAAATAAACAAATAAGGAAAAAAAAGATACTAAACTAAACAAAAACTTAATTTAAAAATTAAAACCTAAAATAGAAATACAAGGAACCACGTGTTAAAATAAATTCACCCATTATATTGACACAACAAAGGAAACAGGATATAGGCCAATCTATAGGAAACAGAACAATATAACATGATATAGGATATAACACTAACAAGGCGTTTGCTCGTGGGAAGCCCAACGATTGGCTGAGAGAACAACAAAGAATCTGATTGGTTAACCAGCTAGCCGTGTATATAAAAACACCCGGCAAAAAACTCCATGCACTTTAGCCTGAAGATTCACCCGAGGGATGAAACGCGAGAGTCTCTGTGTAGCTTAATTGCCATAAATATATTTTCATAGCTTACTACCTACCTCTACTTACGTATCGAGATCTGTTGAAGTAAATACTGAAAATTGATAAATAAAAAATTATATTTCCTTATAAAGTTTGATGTGGATACATGAAATACTAATATATATATATATATATATATATATATATATATATATATATGTTGGATCTGTGAATTATGGAATTTTGTTGGCCGAAAATCATGATTAAGAGAACTAAACGCAGAGAAAGAATGAAGTTAATACAGAAAAAACTCAAACCAACATTTTAAGCCATTTGTAAAAATACCTTAAAGATATTGGTTTGAGTTTTTTTAACTTATATATATATATATATATATATATATATATATATATATATATATCCCTCTCCATTCTCATCTGGGTCTCTCCCTTGATTTTGCCGTGTCTATTATTTTCTACAAGACTGTGTTCACCTGAAGATCACCTTCACACTCACATAATACATTACCTGCATTATGTTTTTATTCTTCTCGTACCAACCATCACGAGATTTCCCACCGATCCGGCTTTTTCGAGAATCGCCTTATTTAATTTTTAATTTTCTTCAACTGCTGATAAGAATCCTTCTTAGATATCAGGTCTCAAATGCATGAATTCCCATCTTGATCAAATTATGAAAGCGCAAAGCCCAAAATTTATAGGCTCTATCAGAGAAACGTACATAACAGCTCAGAAGTTTAATCTTGATGTCTCAACTCATAAATTGTTTATATTCTCAGAATGTTGTCCGCCACTTCCCAGTCTTTCCATTCACTTCTTTTTTTCACTCTTACCCTTGTTGCAATTCTTTACCTGGTGCTTTTAAATTGAGTCACGCTACCCTTAGTTTTATTTGTCTTTATTACTTTGTGTTTATCCATCTATGGGCTTCTCCCGTTTTAACTATCTTACTAATTCAACGCTTAAGAAATATTGTTGCGCAGCTACTTAGACAATAACACACCAACAATATACACATCCATTTATACTAAATGTTTCGCCCATGCATGGAGCATTGTAGCCACATCTGATCTAGTGCACTAACCATTACTCACGCCTTCTTAGACAGGGTCCAAAAAGAGCCTTTAACCTTATACCGCACTGTCTATCAATCTTCAGCTCCCGTACCATCGTCGCAAGGTTGCATCCCTGTGCTTGTTTTACAAGTACTTCAACGAAATATGATCCGACAAATTGCTGCACTTGTGCCCCCCTCAACTTAAATACCTTGAAAAACCCAACAAGAAGAAGAAAAAAACACTCTTATATTGTACATCCTCCCAGATGTCGAAACGCTGACAGCTTCTCTCTCTCTCGAATCGCTTGCATTCGGAATTTCCTCCCTGCCCCCGGTTTCCTGAACAATCAGAAATGTAAATGTAATGTAAACAAACATCTCGCTATATAACTCCTCACTTCAGATGCCCCTATAAATCTGTTCCCTAATTCTCAGTAGCTCAATAGATTCCAAATTTTAAAAAAACGACGGGAACTTAGTTTCCAACTCAATATATACTATTAAAATGTTATGGTGTTTTGGTAGACTCTCAGTTCGTACGCAAATAAAATTCAGTAAAATTGTTTTGTGAGTGCGTGGAATTTATAACATATTTTAAGAATTTCTTGCACGAGGAACACATTACATTAAGCTTTCATAATATACAGCCACACACATCCTCTAAAAATTTAGCAATACATTAAAAATGTGTTTAATAATCTGAGTATTTAATGTTAATCGATATAGTAATTTAAAGATTACTATTAAAAAGTTATAGTGGTTTTAGAAACATGTGATTTGTTTACAAAAAAGGAATAGGCCGAGTTCACATTACTAGAAGATTATTTTTACGATGTCAATACCCGAGTTCGAATTTCACGTAATGTACGCTCGTTGATAAAAACGAGTGTACGCTCGTTGATAAAAACACGTAACCAGTTTAAGAAATAATATGATTTTTTAAACTGGACATGTTTTTATAAAAAAAAAATAACATAATATAATAAGATAATAAAAAAAACATTATGTAGATGTTTTATTAACTAAGCGCCCTTTTTAATAATTCGGCAAAAAAGTAAGCATAAAGAGCATTCAGCATTAGTTCAAAGCGAATTATTTTACTTAAAAATATAATTTCTAATGTTTTGTTTTGCGAATAAAATAATACGTAAATACATTAATCGTAGTTACTTACTCTCTCGTGCAAATACTAAGTGTTGCGTACCTACTCTGTCATGGGAGGCCCAATGCCTTACAGATCACAATCAATTTGAATGTACCAGATCATAAACGTACCTTGTTATCGCATGCGTCGACTGTTTTCATTCCATGACTTAGAACACATGCAATTAATTGTTTCACAACCACAAAAGATGAAAAAATCATCTATCTGAAGAAAGAACCATTATTGACGGTGTGTGGAAGCTTCTCTGTTGCCAGTGGCAATGGGGTGTATTCCCGGGCTAGAGGTCATTGTTTTAATCATGTTCGAAGTTCAGCCATTCTTAGCACGTTCGTCGCCTTTAAAACCTTCCACGCGACTCCTCTCTCTTTCCTTCTCTCCTCCCCTGACGTCACGTTCGTTTTCTAGGGTTGAGATAACATTTAAATGTATTCGCTGACCCGATGACCTGTGTATGTCACGAGATAAATACTAGCAAACGTACCCACTTACTATGTATGTCACGAGATAAATACTAGCAAACGTACCCACTTACTATGTGACATAAGTAGCGTATTTATTAACGAAATTTCACAAATATTTTTCATCATACTAGCTATGAAGCGGTAGAAGCTAGCTACAGATGAAAATTTACATACCCATGTACTGTACCACTTTATGTCTCCCTCGTCAGAGGATGATGTCCAGACCTCTGCTCTATGTCTAATACGTGGTATCTAATAAGTGGAAAGAGTTCAACGACTTGCAACTTTAATGATGCTAGGAACTACGTGATTTCCCCTAGGAGATCCGACTCTAAAATCTTAACATTTTCTTCTGTGAGCCCCGACGTTTAGGCGATGATCACATTTTTGCTCACAATCTCCACAATGGCCATTATGATCTCTTTCAGAACCTATTAGTCACTTCTGTACAAAAAAGGTCTGCGCGGGCATCACCCGAAACTGTTTCACCGCCAATTTCGATTGAACCGGAGACGAGCCGCTTTCTCAATCAGGATCCCTGGACCTTGGAATGGACATCTAGAAATGTAGTAAATGCGTCAACGCGAAATTGGACATGTGCTGGGCCAATGTATACTTATCTGTGCAAATATCTAACCCCTTTTCCCCGCATGGCAACTGAAGTATGCTTGTTTTATTTATTGCTAAATTGACTGAATTGAATTGAAATGTCACTTCTATTCGAACAAACAATCGTGGTTCTAGTTGTTGATTTGTTGGTGCCAGTAAAGATGAATAATCAATCTTTTATCAGGTTTGTTTACTGTCGATATTTTTGTTAAAGTTATCTTCTAATGAATGATTAGAATTTGGTGCTGTCTGCTTCATGACATATCTTCTCTTATTTGTTTATTCATCTTCTTCTTATATATATATATATATATATATATATATATATATATATATATATATATATATTGTTTTATTTTACTTCAGATATTCGAATATTTCATTAATGTTCTCCTTTACCTGTCAAACGTTCAGTTAGTAAAGAAGTTAAGAATATTAGTTTTCCTCTCTAATTGACCTGTGAACTATGTTATAGTATATCTTTATTGTAGTCTATTGGTCTTACCGGACTCCAGGACAAGAATCCATCTAGTCTGGGAAAGTATCCAACTAAGTGATGTTACTTGAAATAACATTACTTGGAAAAGGTGCATCATTCCTCGTATGAGCCAGTGTTTATCCGTGTCGAGGGGATCTTATTTGGGTTTCGAACACTATATTATTTTTAATATTTGGTCAGTGTTCATTTATAGGGTAAGTATCCTCATGTCAGGTTATACTGACAAACCCTTGTACAGAGAGACCGAAGACACTCGAGGATGGTTTCTAGTGGGTAATTAAAACTCCCCATATGTATGTGTATGTGTATGAAAAAATATATTTTGTATATATATATATATATTTCATATAAATTGATTAAAACTATTCAATGTAACATTTAACAACACAGCATATATAAGTAAACAATGGTATGTAAAATCACAATGACCAAGTCTTAATTCATTTTTCTTGCCGAAATTCAAGATAATTAAATGTTACCTGACAATTGTTTCGCGCGCAAACAAACAACCGGGAATAAACATGTAATTACCTTTCGTTCATGCAGCTCATCAGATACCAGAAAATCACCGTAGCAAGAAAACCCTTGGACAAAAACACAAGTTTACATGTATTTAAAATAGAACCCAGTTCCTTAAAGGAACTTAGGATTTCTTTCTAGTCAGTTGAATTATTTTAAATTTCGGAAAACATAAATAAATAAAGATTTGGTCATTGAAATTTAACATACCATTGTTTATATATATATATATATATATATATATATATTGGTAGTGAAACACGTGTAGAAAAAACATTTAATTTGAATAAGTAATATTTGTAAGAAAAAGTCTTTCATGGTGATCATTGGTCTCCTGAACGGAATGTTTTTGTAAGCCTTCATAAAATCGCATATAAATGCTTTGTACTCTGTAATGGAGTATAATCGAGCTTGTTTTTTTATTGGCATAACCCCAGTCTTCACTAAATAATCTATTTTATAAGTGAAAAATTTCTCTCTCTCTCTCTCTCTCTATATATATATATATATACATATATATATATATATATATGTGTGTGTGTGGGGGGGTGTATATATATTGCACGTGTGTGTGTTACAGACTTGGGTAAGTGTCGTTTGTATCAGTCGGGGATACGTCCTTGATCATCATTCATACAGTGGCTTTGTTGCTGTCGAGATGATTTATTGTTCTGTTTCGTATGAGGAAGTCCACCCTCACATGATTTATCTTCTCTCTGAGAAGAGAGTAGCTTAATATCCAATCGCCTGAGGCGCACTTATAAGGAAATGCTGACGGTGCTGCTCAGGAATTCTGTGTAGACCAGAGTGTACTTCACCTAATGCGCTGGCTTTTGAAAACCCACCTTACCTTGTATCTAACTTTCTGCAGAGAAGGTAAATAAATATAGACATCGATATGTTACCAGTTAGAACATTCAGATTAGTTTCAATAAGGATTAACATTTTCATGAATTCTGATGGACACTATTGAAATTTTTTTTCGATTCTATCTGAGTTCATTGGTGGCAAATATCGGTTAGGTGCGTAAAATAACTGAAATATATTAGAACGTACAAAGAACGAAATTATTTTTAAATAGATTCTCTTCGTTTCATAAAACAAAAATAAAATTAAACAAAGAATATCAGAGTGAATAATGTATTTTAAAAAAGGTTTAAAATTTTAAATATTTATTTTAATTGGTATTTCTAAGATTTAAATGAATTAAATAAAACGAATTCGGTTTGATTCGTTAAAGCCATTTTCTGTTTTACAACTGTATGTTAGATACGCAGCGTCAATATGTTATTTTTAGAGTTCCAAATTTTCGCCTATAAGTCGATTTGGAATCTAAGTTTTAAAAAGTTGACAAAATGGTATCGTTTCTTGAACAGATAACACATTGAAAATCTTAAATAAAAATAAAACCACTTGTTATTTATAAAATGACTTTTTCTTCAAAACAACACAACGCTAACAGTTTTTTTTTATTACTTAACCTTGTATTGCAATAGACAGCTAATAGATTCCATACTGTCTACTAAGCTCCAGTCCATGTCCAATCGCCTTCCACGGAATGTACTCCGATGAACTTACTGGATTTACTCAATGTTAATATACTCGATCAACCAAGCGAGCAGCAAAATCACACTTCTTCACTGTAGATGTCTCTAAACTTTCTATTCGAATAGCTTATTTTCTTGGACTGCTTGCCTTTAGAATTATCTCCATGCTCTCTTTTTCCACGACTGTACCAACATACAGAAATTTAAATGTAATGTGAACAAATAACTTGCTACACAACTCCCCCATCTCGGATGCCTACCTATAAATTTGGCACCTAATAACATTACGTCTCAATGGCAAAAGTAAAAATAATTTTTTAAAAAGTTATTTTTAACTTTTCAAAAAGGAAATCTTTTTTCCTAAGAAGCTTTCCATCAAAGCAATATATCTCCACCCGGGCAACGCCGGATGAATACATATAGTGTACGATAACTTGAACACAGATTGCTAGCTTACCGATAGCTAAAATTAAATTGTAGGTTCATACCTTCCCAAGAGTATTAGTCGGTAATTAAACCAAATATATCCGAGGTAGAATTTGAACTTGACATAGCTGATTCCAATTAGGTGGAATTGAACAAAACAGAAAAAAGTATACATTTAACACGTAAAAATACAGAATAGTTAACACTCGATTACTCGTAAAGCTAAAAAGAAAACATAACTTATGTCAAACGCAGGAGAATGAAATTCTCTACCTAACTAGTTTAGTTTTAATGTTCATAACACTTTTTATATCACACGTTTTCCTCTATAAAATCTGTCTTTTCGATACTCGACATTTAATGGCGGCCAAGACCGGTATGCATGTTGTGGTCGCCATTAAAGTTCGTTTGTAGAGAGGAGAGATTTTATAAAACGAAAGGTGTGAAATAAAAACTGTTCTAAACGTTGTATGGCATAATCGCGTTGACACGCCGGTTCTCGTTAGATCACCGAAGTTAAGCGACGTTGTGCTTGGTCAGTGTCAGATGAGTGACAGTTTTGAAAATACTGAATATGCTGTATGTGAAAGTCTGGGCAAATAGCGTCGTCAACTCGCAGTGCCTAGCGTGAAGACTATGGCACAAACCCTGAATGACAGACACTAATAAGGTCAAAGGAAACGAGGGTGAGTTTTCTCCTCCGGAAATGATTAAAAAAAACTAATGATGAACGTTAAAGCTTGGATAATTAGGTAGAACATTTTACTCTCTTGCGTTTCATATAAATTATGTGCTGTCGCTTTTTTTGTTTAGAAGTTATGGAGTGTTAACTATTCTGTACCTATACCTATTTAACGTTACTGTTATCTATTTAAAATGCTAACGTTAGTCGTCCGATGAATATTACTTCATCTTACGATAATATATGACTTGAAAGATCGTTAAAGAAAACAATTTATTAAAAAAATAACCCGAATTGGATTAGCTACTAGCGGGAAGACCCGACCTTGCTCGGAATTGAAATAAAGATCAGTACAATTTTCCTGTTCACTATGACACCATATTACTTTTCTTTGATTTTACTGCCCCCCCTCCTCTTGTTTTGCCCGCTAAAATAGTCGGAAGAAGATGAAATGTTGGAAAACTCTCTGAATTAGTGACATACATATCGTTTACATTTCATTAAAATTAGATATACGTATTTAAAGTTTTAAGGGGGTTCTGTCCCTATGGGTCACTTATAGATGGGAACACGTAGACATTCGGCACATAGACGGTATCGTAGAGATTCGGGGCCACTTCAATCGTCCTCCCCGGGTAATTTTGTACATAGAATATAAATTTCATCAAAATATGATATATTTGAAGTTTTAAAAGATGGTTCGACCACATAGCTCTCTTCATGAATTTCTGCACTCACTATATACTTCATACCAGCCTCCCGGCGACGACTGTCTGTTTGCAGACCTCGAAAGAATGTTCCAGGGAATCAGAGTTGGCTCCAGTGAAGAAGTGATCATGGAAAATGAGGCGTACTTTGAGGCCAAATACAAATCGTTTTACAAAAAAGGCATCGAGAACAAGACTATTTTTATGAATAAAGTCGAATTGGGTCTAAAAGTTGTTGTTTTATGAGTTGGACCTGAGACTTAACAAGTGATGTGTTACCTTCAGAGATTTAAACGGAATAAGAAAGTAATGGCGATGCGAAAGAAAGCACATACATCCGGTGTTCTTCAGAATCAGGTGATCTATTCTTCGCTTCTTTTGTGCAAGCTCGTTTGACTCGTTGGTGGTCTTTATCAATTCGCTGTTTTGATACATCATTGTCATACAGCTTCCTATTCCAGTAGCTTCTTTCCATGAACCGCAGACTTTTGGAACTCTCTCCCTGCTGATTGTTTTCCACCTATAACCTTTGTCTTTTCAAGACTAAAGCTAATAGGCATCTGCTGTCTTTGCGATAATCAGATTTGTTTTTTTTAGCTCCTTACATCAAGTGGCTTCCTGCCTTATCTGGAGCTATTTCCATTAAAAAAAAACGTCTATATGTATGTGTTTGCGGGTGTGTATGAATGATGTATATGATTGTTTGTGTATTTTCTCTTTTTTTATTTTTAGTATCTTTCCGTTTTTGCTGGAGATTGGACATCCTACCGGACGCCAGACATTCATCGTCTATTTCAGACACTCCAACCTAGAGATCTTTTAAAGATTCTAATCGTTCCTTTAAGTGCAATTGTTTGTATTTCTCTAGCACTCGGGTCACCGGGTACACTCACCATATAGCTTTTGAAATTATTTTTCATTAGTCCTGTTGCTCCTATAATTACTGGGATGATGGAGAGTTTCCTAAAATTCCAGTTTCTATTCATGTCGTACATAAGACCTTGGTATTTCGTAAACGTTTCCGTTTCAGCTCTGTTTAATCCTGCATCATTAGGTACACTGACTTCAACTAGGGCTGCTACTTTCTCCCTTTTGTCCCATATTACGATATCAGGTTTAACAGCTCTGTTTTCTAGATACGTAGCTGTAGGGATTGCATAATCATAGTGGATGGTGCATAACTTATTTCCAACTGTTCTTTCTGGTATATGCTCCCAGGACTTGCTGCTACACTGGATATTCAATTTTTTACAAATAGTCCAGTGAAGATATTTACACACTCCGTTGTGTCGCATTGTATAATAGCCATCCCCCAGGAGAACCTTACAACTGAATCTCAGGTGGCTCACACCCTCTACTTCTGTGTGACAGAACCTGCACTTGTTATTGTTGCTGAGACCACTCATCTTTTTAAAGGCATTGGTCATCAAGCCTTTATCTTCAGCAGCCATTATTATTCTCTCCTGATCATAATGGAGAGATCCTCTTTTCAGCCAGTCTACAGAGCCTTCCTTATCTATATATTCCTGGGATAATTCATCTAGGAAATACTTAGCCAGTTTTCCGGAATGGAAGATATTGGTGTATTTCTGGCGGCTTTTGCAGGCTATTTCTGTGGCAGGATTGTTGTCTGTTTCTGCCTCAGTTGTAATACAGTCATGTCCAAAATGTTTGGCCAGTTTTCTGATAGAGGTTGTACTGCTTGTTCTGGTTTCTTGATGTTGGCATACCATCATAAGGTTTAGGGTCTGGGAGCTCATCAGATATTGGTCAGTGCTCACAATAGTGGCTCGATGTTCATGGTCAATTTCTGAGAGACCCATACCCTCTGTTCCCCTTGGCAGATACACCCTTGGTAGACACTGGTTTCTGTACATTACTCTGTACATTGTCAACATTTTTCTCGTGTTAGTGTCTAATCTATTAATGTCCTTCTGTGGCCAATCAATAATTACAAAGCTGTATGTTATCACTGTCATAGCTAATGGGTTAATGGCAGTTACTTTGTTTTTGTTTGTTAGCTGTGTTTTGCAAATTTTTCTAACACGGCATATATATTCTCTGCCAATTTTTACTCTCATCTTGGCATGTTGAATTGAATCGTTTCATCTATGCCAAGGTATTTGTATTGTTCTTGTTCTTTAAGGTATTTCATGTCAGTATCTTCATCAAGCTGTATGTTTTCCGTTTGGATCTTCTTCTCAGCTCTGGCACATTTGTCCAGGCCGAACTTCATTCCAATATCTTTGTGTATGTGTATGAATGTGTATGTGTATGGGAATGTTTGTGGGTGGGTGTGAATAAATGTTTGTTGTCATGTCTGAGTGTGTATCTGAAGATCTGCGTATGTAGGGGCCCGTTTGTGTGTATATATATTCCTGTGTAAGTGTGAGTTACTGAAAGAAGGGGGTGAAACATAATCTTCTGTTTTCCCCAGTTAAAAATGGCTTCACTTCGCTGTTTTATAAGAAGTTAATCGAATTAAATAAAATAGCATAAAGTAAAAATTAAATAAAATAAGATCAAAATTAAATAAAATAAAATTAAAATAAAATAAAATAAGAAATTAAATTAAATTTTAAAAAGTAAGATTAAATTAAATAAAAATATAAAATGAGTATTCTACTCAATCTTTGTCTGCATTCGCGAGCGAAATAGTCTTGTTCATTCGGTTGTGATCGACGAATTAATTGATTGCATTCAAAACCTATAATTAAAACCTTGTTGTTAAAACATGTTGACGTTTCAGCATTATCTGATTGGCTCCAGATAAAAAGAGTAAAAAGTAAGTATCGTCGCACGCATTACACGAAAAATAGACAAATACACATAGAACATTTACCGGAGGTAGAAAAAAGAAAAAAGAAAGGGCAAGATGGTCTCCTTTAATGGAAACAAAGTGTTCGCCACTGGAATATAGTTACGTGGTATACTTTTTTCCGGTGACACCGTATTCAATTTTCTACAAGCTCTTTATCACGTTTCTCACTTATCTCCAACTACATTGTTTTCAATATTGATCTCGGAAACAACATGCTCGGCACTGGAACTTTGTTAAGTGGTATACCTATCTCTGGCAGCACCGTTTTCAATACTGATCTCTATCGTTCAATGATCTCAGACTTTTGAGCGCTCAAACGCATTAAGCCCTATTTTATGGATATCAATGCCCACTGGTTACACGTAGTCGATACGTATAAATACTCTCGTTCCAGCGTGTAGTTGTTCTTTCTCATATCTACGTTCGATACGCTAGACAAAGAGAGGCTTTTATGTTGGTAAGTGAAGACTATTTCCACCAGATTTTGGATCATCATATCCGCCACATTTACTAACAATGATTTCAATTTTGATTACTTCATAAAATACTTACATTTTTTTTATTTACTATCCAGAAACTAGGGGAGAAGACTCGTCCCACGACGGGTCCATAATAATGAGCCGTTAATGAGTACAAGAAACCGAATACTAAAAACTAATCTAAACATATTGATATGCTGAAAGTGCGGAAAAAATGATTACACAACTGAAGTTATGGGCTTTGAAAAGTTCTTTGTGGAGTTAAGATAACACTAAAGGTTTATTAATAAACCATGTTCGCTCGAATTTAAGAATCGATATCATATTTGGTGCATGGGCTGGACTGAACACGGCGAAGGCAATCTGGAAGTCAAATCTTCTTAACAAAATGAAAACCGACTTGTTTGAAACCATTGTTACATCAGTTTTGCTATATGGAAATAGCACCTGTACTTTTACCATACGACTAGAAAAGATTATTGACGGAATGTATACAAGAATGTTTACATCTGTTATCAACATATCTTAAGTGTAACACTCTACAAATGAGTAAATTTATGGACATCTTTCTCAGATCCTACCTTTGATCAGAGAGAAAAGAAGCAGATTTGCCGATCACTTTGGTAAGAGAAAGGAGGTGGCGATGTTCTTTTGTAGATTTCAAAACAAGGATATAGTTCAGTAGGTAGACCGTACTTAACTTACGTCAAGCAACTAGCAGATGACACAAATGTACATATGAAGCAACTAGCAGATGACACAAATGTACATATGAAGCTACTAGCAGATGACACAAATGTACATATGAAGCAACTAGCAGATGACACAAATGTACATATGTAGCAACTAGCAGATGACACAAATGTACATATGAAGCAACTAGCAGATGACACAAATGTACATATGAAGCAACTAGCAGATGACACAAATGTACATATGAAGCAACTAGCAGATGACACAAATGTACATATGAAGCAACTAGCAGATGACACAAATGTACATATGAAGCAACTAGCAGATGACACAAATGTACATATGAAGCAACTAGCAGATGACACAAATGTACATATGAAGCAACTAGCAGATGACACAAATGTACATATGAAGCAACTAGCAGATGACACAAATGTACATATGAAGCAACTAGCAGATGACACAAATGTACATATGAAGACCTAATTACCTGGTGTGATGAACGATAGAGCTATATTGTCGTGAGCCATGTTAAGAATATCTGTGACACCAGAATTATTGCATGATTTTTTTTAAACATAGTTCACCCTAAACAAGGCAGGCCGCCACTGTACACGTAAAGAACTACTGAGAGATAGGATGTAGGTTATGTGGGCCATCCTAAGTTAGCAGCTGTGCACCGAGATGCCTGTTTACATTGGTTTTAAATTTCTGCATGTCAGTACAGTCGGGGAAACAGGGGGCAGGGATGGAGTTCCAGATGCCGGTCGCACGAGGAACGAAGCTATTGGAGTAGAAGGCTCTTCGGCATCTGGGGACATCCACAGTGAATGGATGGGATTTGGACGATTGTCAGGTTGGTCTAGTGAATTTAGGTCGAGGGGGCACTAGAGCAGCAAGTTCATCAGAGCACAATCCATTGAAGTACTCGTAAAACAGGCACAATGATGCAACATTGCGGCCATGGGACAGGAGCTGGAGCTTGGTGGATAGTGATGGACTTATTAAGTAGACCACTCTTTTTGGGAGAGACTAGTGGGCGATATGATGCCTATAGTTTGAATCTCATTAGAATGCAGTGAACACGGTTCATGCCCGTCTTAAGCCACTTAAACAAGAGGTCACGCACAAAATAATTCAATGCAATCAAAATCATTTAATTATTATTTCTTTTCGTATAAAGCCGCATGGTACGACATTTGATCGGTTCGATTTCGTTGTTGACATTAGTTTTTCATAATCAATCACATAAAGGAGGAATCAAGTGAAGGTTGCCAACATCCATAGTGAAAGTGGTGCTATTAAACCGACGGGATTCGAACTTGTCACGCCTATGTCCGCAGTCCATGTCGGTATTCACTCCCCCCCCCCACCTCTTGTGAAAACTAAGTGACATAACTGAAGTTATGTATTTTAGAAAGGTTTAATTGTTTGGAGCAAAACCCATATTAGCGGGTCTTAAAATGATTAAAAATTGCTCAAATGTTATGAATTTATTTAATTGTATGCAATGTGTCTTTGATGTTTAAGATATTTAAAATTAGAGCTAAACAAATTGTTTTAAATAAAAGCGAAATGCTCCCCCAATAACTACTTTTAATATTAAACGATGAATCCATATTTATCGTTTAAGACAATAAGTAGAAGAAGAGTATCATTCCTGCACATTTTAAGTCTTTCGGTCTGATAACATAAAGAAGATATTATGTTACCATACGAATATTCTAATCAAAATAAATGCTACTAAACCTTATGTTTAGAATCATTATTCACATTTTGACCAAAATCCATTATATGATTTTGATTCTAAGCTAAAGGGGTCTTAATTAAAAAAATAATGTTAAAGGAGTCTTAAGAAAAAAATTAAATTCAGGGAATTTCTTCTTTAAATTAAGTAGAAAAGTAACTTCTATTCCATTTAGTTCAATTTTTTACCGTATTTAAAAGAAAAAATAAAGAAAACCAAAATAATATTGAGTCTTCAGAAAATTTCGCGAACCAAATGGCGTCAATTTTTTATTTTCTATCTAACGTGATATATTTGATTGAACTTTTTAATTGAAATAAAAAAAAAGGCTGTAAAATACTTTAAAACACACAAAATGATGATCCATGTAGGTAGAAAAGTAACTTTTATTGGCTATGGTAACATTTATTTGTTGAATTTTGTTTTTGTTTTTTTTTTCACCCCTTTTTTGTTCTGTTGGAAATCGTACAGCAAACACCTATTTTATTGTGAACGCATATAGTACTTGATATGAACAATGTTAATGAGCCTTGTCTCTATGAGAATGGAAAGTAATCGTTTTATTTGCGAGCGCTTTTTCGTGTAGACTATTCAAAATGTGAACCCCCATTTTGAATAATTCATAGCAAACTTATTTTATTTTGAACATTCATTCAGTATACTTTACCTGAACTGAATAATAGAAAATAATCATTATGAAAACTTATTTTAATAGTCTATACGAGCATCCATCGCTTCTATATAAGAGTTAGGTATGTGTAGATGTATATAAATTGTATGTACGGGATTCACTCCAAAGCTAATTAGCCTATCATTATGCATTTTGCAACACAGCTGTTAGGCATTAGGGATCCGAAATGTGGCCTATATTTTGTTTAATTTAGTTTCATGCAAAGGGGGGGGGTTACTTCGTTAAAATTATTCTGATACCTCCAAATTTTGTGAAATTTTAATAATAGGTATTAGACAATAATGAATAAATATTCCTCAAATTTCACTTACTTTGTAGTATTTTAAAGAGTTTTCAGGGGGAATAACCTCTCATTTGAAAATTCAAATACATCGAATTTGGATTGAATTTGATCTATAGTCATTAGGCATTAATAGAACGAGATTGTCTGAATTTCAATTACTTCTCAACATCTCTTAAACGCTTAAGTCTTAACTCTTTTATATTTTCTCGAATAAAAATCATATAATGGATGTTGATCTAAATTAAAATAAGGATTATAGACAAGGTTTAACATTATTATAACTTGATTTTAATCTTCGTAAGGAGACATGAAAGTGGTGCAAAACTGCTTGGCTTGGGGAATTTACTTTATATGTCCTGGGACGGGTATTTATCTAGTGTTTTTATTAATGAAAATCTATCTTTGTTTTATCAACATTTATTTGAAATAGTCGAGATCAACTGTGTCTATAGCAACGAAAACTCACTATTTTATTGTGAACACCTATTTTTATTAGACTATGCGAACAATGAAAATGAGCTATTTTATTGTAAACACCTTTTAAGGGGCCATATATCAAAATTTATCTATAGCAAAGTGTAGCCATTTTATTGTGACCATTTTCTGAATTATCTTTATGCACACGTTTATACTAATGGAAAATAATCATTTTCTGTGAAAACTTATTTTAAGTGTTCTATATCGACATGTTTCTACAATAATGAAAAATGATAATTGTGAGCATTTATTTTTGATTGTCTAAATGAATATGTGGTACCCTTATAGATGACGCCCCATATATCCGTGACTTCGCGTCGTCAACGTTCGAGAAGATCTCGGAAGCGCCCGAGAGTTGACGAAACTATTAACCAATCAGGTTTATAAACAGTTGTTTTTTTTTTAATAAGAAAAATAAACTAAAAACATTGCTTAGAACCAGTTGTTTCCGTGTTTATGTAAACAAGAAAAATATTTTCACAAAAAATGTAAAAAAAAACATTGAAAAAAATTACAAAACAAAAACATTTGCTTAACAAATAAAACAAAATCATATTTTGAAACTTTCCGGTGCACACAAAAAAAACTTTTATTTAAAAACATTGACAAAAAACAGACAAACATAAACATCTAATTAATAACAGTTTGTTTGTTCGTTCTTTATTTTTTTATATGTATTTTAGTTTGTTTTTCTTCGTCGTAATTTATCGGCTGCCAGTCTTCAATTTAGCATTTGGAAGTTTTCGCCTCGTTTTCGCCTCGAAAACTCTCGGGCCCTTCCATAACCCGCCCAAACGTTGACAACGCGAAGTCACGGAAAGATGGCGCGTCATCTATAAGAGTACAAAATATGTTTCTATAGTAATCACATATCTATTACTAATGGATATTTGGTATACGTCTGCCTGAATCCGAAACTATGCTATTACTTTTATTAATAATAGAGATTTGGTATTTGTCTGTTTGAGGCCGGAACTATATTATTACTATCTTTCAATGCTCAGGGGGTGTAGTGTAGTTCTGTTGTCATGATACAATTTTCCCAAGACTTACCTCCACTTTTTTGTGGATGTAGTGTAGAATCTGTTCTGTTTGCATGAGACCATCATCTCAGGCATTATCTCTTCCTTTTTTTGATCGGGTTGTAGTGTAGTATCTGCTCAGAGATTACTTTCAACTTTTTTGTTGGTGGTCGTGTAGTATTTATTCTGTTGTCATACCACTGTCCCAAGCATCTTCTCCTCCTTGGGTGGGGATTACGTAGTGTAATATCTTTTCTGGTGTCATGAAACCATAATCCCAAGCATTACCTCCTCCATTTGGGATGGGGGTAGTGTAGTGTATTTTTGTTCGTCATTTATACTAGCAAAACTATGCAACTAGAGAGAACATATATTTGCAAGTAAGTATAACTTCACTTAACTGATGGCCTTATACAATCCACGCGTCTTTGATTAATGATATCCGCAGACTTACTTTATATTTCTCGTCTGGTTGCGGCTTTTTGGTGAACTTACGGATAACATTGTCACCTGCTATTCATAAAACTTCGACTCCATCGAAATACTCCACCATTACGTAGCAAACCTCACCATGATTAATGTGTCTACCACTTAAATAATCGACGACCTGACAAAAATAAATCACTTCCAGCTCCTTCAGGAGAAACCAAAGATACAATCAAATAACTTTCCAGAACTGATTAAATAACGATTTTATAGATCGATTATATGATACAAAATAACCTATAAGGTGGATGTGCCGTTAAAAACTCCCCATTCCTATCGTCTGTATTGTAATATCAATCTGAGTACTCGTCTGTGTCGGAAGAGGGGGGGTTGTAATAATCTTATTATAATAGAGTTTTAACATTTCTCAAATGGAAGCTGCATCAAATTTCTCAAAAGATATCTATTTTCAAATATATTCTTAAGCTGAAACCTCAAAAGTTATTGTCGCATATAAAAATAAGACAATCATTTTGCTGCCATTCATCGAATTAGTAAAATTTGATTTAAAACTCTCTCAGAATAGAACATGTAATGCTTATCATTTTATTTCATTTTTGTGTATATATGCATAGACATGAACGACGTAAATAGACACTTTTATTATCATTAATGATTAAGACTGCTATCAGAGGGTCCTGATTGACCTAGGTTAGATGATATTGTTTATTTCCACTCTGTGACGAACTGAACAATCACTCGTTTAACAGTGCGGAAGTACAATCCTGAGGTTTGCGGCGATTTCATGCTGATTAAGTCCACCTTTATATAACTTATCATATCGGTCTTCTGAAACACTGAAAATTGCAATGCTTTGGCCTTGTGCAATACTTAAATGGCGATGGATAATAGATATATTCATATCTGAAACACGAAAAATGTTAATTTGTATAAAATATCGATATTTCAAACTTTTACTGCTGCTTTGTACGGCTCCGAGTGCTGACCATCGGCAAAGAAAACAAAATCTTTAAACAGGTGTGAATTATTTTTGTGCGGTGTCTATTTACTTCTTTCATGTTTTTGTATGAGAAACCAAATATGAAATTAAATAATGTTTCCAGAACTTATTAAATTACTATTCTACAAATACAGTGTATGGCACAAAATGATCAAAAAGATTGATGTGCCGTAAAACGAAAATCCCAATTTTATCCCAATTCCATTCAAATCATATTTCGTCTAAATTTTTTTAAGGAAGAATTACTATTTGTCGGAAACATCGGTTTCATTTGGTCCGGGTTTTTTTTTTTTTGGTCATTTACGACATATAGGCGCCTTTTTGTTATTTAATGCTGATATACAATACCATTGACAATTATTTATCTATATACTATTAAAAAGTCAGGGTGTTTTGGAAGTTAGTTCGTACGTAAATATAAACATAGATTAGCTGACAAAAAAGGAATAGGCAGAGTACATGTTACTAAGGCAGTAGTTTTTACGATGTAAATACCAGAATTCCAATTTCACGTATATCTAAAGTATATTTAACTTAATACGTGTTTTATAAATTTAACGAAATAAACATAACAACATAAACAAATATCACATAAATATGTGTTTTTAACAAAGTTACTTATTTTTAATCCATAGAAAGTAGACATAAAGGGTCTTCGGAATTAGTTCAATGCAGATTATTTTTGCTTAAAAATCATAATTTATGATGTTGATTTTGGCTTAAAATTCTAATGTTTAGTTTTGCTTAAAACATAAATTCTAATGGTTTGTTTTGCTTAAAACATAAATTCTAATGGTTAGTTTTGCTTAAAACATAAATTCTAATGTTTAGTTTTGCTTAAAACATAAATTCTAATGTTTAGTTTTGCTTAAAACATAAATTCTAATGGTTAGTTTTGCTTAAAACATAAATTCTAATGTGTAGTTTTGCTTAAAACATAAATTCTAATGTTTAGTTTTGCTTAAAACATAAATTCTAATGGTTAGTTTTGCTTAAAACATAAATTCTAATGTTTAGTTTTGCTTAAAACATAAATTCTAATGCTTAGTTTTGCTTAAAACATAAATTCTAATGGTTTGTGCCAATAAAATTAATACGTAAATACATTCCTCTTAGTTATTTACTCTCTCCCTCTCATGCAAATACTAAGTAGTGTATCTTTCCCACGAAATTTCACAAACATTTGTTTCGTACGAGCTATAAAGCGATAGAATCTAGGTAAAGGTGGAAATTGACATACCTAGATACTGTACCAAACACCCCTCAAGGATCGTATATAAACTAGTATCGAATTGCTCGAAACTTTTAAGTGAGAGAAAATTATGGGTTAATATATTAACCAACTGAAATATGGGTTAAAATAGAAGAATTAATACAAGATATAAGCCAATATTATACGGAATAATTACGTTGACACACCGGTTCCTATTAGATCACCGAAGTTAAGCGAGGTTGAACCTGGTAAGTACTAAATGGGTGACCATTTGGGAATACCAGGTTCTGTATGTGGGGGTGCTCTCTGCTTATACCGGCATTGTTTCCAGTTGTCCTGGACTTCTCATTGCTACTGGACGCAAGCAATTCTGGTTCTAGAGAAATGATGTTGCCGATTGCGCAACTCTTGCTTCAAAATACACATCCCGCACAGACACCCTTACAGGGTGTATCCATTGTCTCTCAAGAATAAGCTGAGACTTCTCTTTCTCTCTCTCTCTCTCTCTCTCTCTCTCTCCTTCTCTCTTTCTTCTCTTTCTTTCTAAACTAAATTCATTAATTTCGTATAAATCAGATGATTCTATTGTTGTTTTTGGTTTCCTTGATATTTTTCTAGTTAGAATTCTTTCTAGAAAGACATTTGGTACGTGCAAAAGGGGCCACGTGAAGGTTGCCAACATCCTAAGTGAAAGTGTTTCTGTGGAACGAACTGGATTCGAACTTGGCAAACCCAGGTCGTCAGTCCGTGTCGTTAACCACTTATCCACCGTCATCTCTCTAAGCTCAAATTGAATGTAATTGTTTGTTTTCAACACTTGGAATGATGCTATGTCTTACCCAAATTCCATATCAGAATCGAATATCTTGAAGTGGTTGAATCTATCAATGCTGCGTAGTGTTGATCTATCAGACCAGTTTTGTCGCCGATGCGTTTATAAACGGTTGGTTAATGACTTCAATTGGAAACAGCAAAACATAAGGTCATAATATGGAATAACGTCCGTCAGAATCCGTGACAAAAGACGATTTATGAAAATCAGTATATCAAATCATTTTGGATCATGGAATGCCGAAATACGGTACTTATTCCCAGCAATAGTTAATACAAATGTATGCTCAATGAATAATCCATCACAGCTTTAAATAACAGGAAACTTTATTTACATGAGAATAAATATCTTACAGTAAGTAATCGAGCGAGCCGAATCGGATATTTTGACTCGTATATTGTTTCGCTTAAAACTTGTTTTTATTTGTTTTGGACTAGCTCCAGGCAGATTCGAGCATTTCTTAACACTTATTTCTTTCTTTAATTAGTTGGAAGACATCCCGACTCTTCGATCAGTTGAAAAACATTTTAATATATATGTAAATCATGAGCCAATTTTGTACGAAAATTCGTCACTCGAAAAAACCTTAAAACAATAAATGCTAAAGAATTATTAAAACGCAATTGTGCTAGGAATTTTTATGGCGCCATTCAACGGACAATGCGTAATAGTTTATAAGGATTTAGTAAACAAATGAAATCCAAGAGTATATCGATGAAGACATATCC
Source organism: Sepiola atlantica (assembly GCA_963556195.1). Taxonomy (NCBI): domain Eukaryota; kingdom Metazoa; phylum Mollusca; class Cephalopoda; order Sepiida; family Sepiolidae; genus Sepiola; species Sepiola atlantica. The sequence goes on from OY744528.1 coordinate 82,626,970, forward strand.
GAATTCTAGCCAGGATTATCTTTGAGGTTGAAAATAAAGGGGCATGCGTGTAATATTAGTTGACGTAAGCGATATAGATAAATAGAGAAATAGAAAAAGAGAGGGAGAGGGAGAGAGATAGAGACAGACAGACAGACAGACAGACAGATAGAGAGAAGAGCATTGAAATTAAGGATACAGTGAGAGATTGATAAAAGCACGTGTTTACCCAGCCAAATCAATAACAGGACTAACGTAGTTCATTTGTAATAGCATACATACGTACAAACACGCTAGCAGAACAAATTCTATTGAACTATCAAACGCACTGTGTTCGTGTTTCTTGATCATTAATAAACAAATAAAAGCTATTGAAACAAGAAGATAATAAGTGTACGTGTTTTCTTTAGTGTTTTGTATGTTACTAACGAAAACGACGAACCAGGAAGTACAGCAATAACAACCACAACAAGTGTAGCGTACGGATGTTGAATTACAACTGTGATTAAAGGAATATCGACAAACACTGATATATATAACAATATAATTATGTTAGATTGTGGGGTAAGCAAAGGTGGGAGGAGTGAAAGCGGAAGTCGGAGATGACGTCACGTCTGTTCGGGTCTGTTTCAGTCTCTGTTCCTGACTAATCTACAGAAGCAGACGTGAAAAAGCACCAACCAACCGCCTGTGGGCGGGAAGAGGGGAGCAGTAGCTTTAAATAGTCTGACGAAACCTCTCTCTAGTTCCTTCATTCTCTCTCGTACAAACCATTCAATCTCTGTATCTTGCTTTGTGCTTGAATAAAACTGCTAAAACCCCAACAGGCGTCGCGTGCTTTTGTTAGCAGTCAGTTTACAGCGATAATGATGGTGACAGCAACGACATCCACCACGGGCGGACCAGTCTGCGTTCGTTGTCCACTTGGCGTGCAACGAAAATATATACTCGAAAATAAGCATAATGCAACAATGATATATTTTTATTGCTCGGTTGCGACGAACGAGTTGGTGAGAGAGATGGGTGAATACAGCACGGGAATTGACGGGGTTTGCTCTCTACAATTCGCTAGCGTCTATCAGTCTAAATTTGGGCAACCTAGCATCCACCTGTAAGTGCCTAAGACGTTTATTTAGCGATAGGAGTATTCCCGTCTGTAGATAACCTTTTTAGATAACCTTCCGTTTCTACATCAAATCACCATATATTTTATTTTCCGGACAGTCATGTCTCCGTGTATATTAATCGCGTTTTGTTTCATTTGACCAGGTGCGTGCCTGTGTGAACTACGTTTAATTTATTTTCGGTACACAGGCCCGATATTCAACACGGAATAAACAAACGGATAACGCTACAACAGTCTATATGGTTTCGCTCGCTCCTTCATTGAAGTACGTGGCTACATAAATGATTAACTTTATATGATTATGTAAACACAAGTCACTATTTTAGTTGTTCATTGTCAGTTCATTGGGACGTGAACATGACATAGCCGATTCCATATTCTGCAACAATATCCATTAGACTGATAACGCTACCCCACCTCAGAAATTTCATTTATCTACAGCATCATTTTTTTAATACAGATTAACACTGGACTTGCAGCCATTTGTGTCGACGCCTAAAATGCTTTTACATTTTAAACATTAGAGTCACATTCTTGTTTCCAATAAAGACTCTCCCAGACCTAAAATGGAAGACGTATATCCAATCTGTTGCGACGGTTGCTTGAAGAATTTGTTATATCATTCTACCGCTTCAAAAAGAACTTGACTCCAGATGCAATCCTATACCTATATAAGAGAGAGATACGTCCTAAAATAGAATACTGCCGTCACAGCTCGCAATGTGCCGTACAGAGCACTTATTCCTGCCTTGACAGAGTATAAAATCGACTACGAACATTTAATAGGGATGATCTATTCTGCTCTCTACATCCTCTTTCTCCCAGAAGAGACATTGTTAGTCTCTCTCTACTCTACCGTTATTTCCATGGAAGGTGTTCAACTGAGCTAAAATATTTGGCCCCTCCTCGTAAAACATAACAGTAAGAACTCGCCCATCTGCCTCAACGGAAAAATACTTTCAATCGACAGAAGTTCTTTGTAAAGGCTACCTTCTCGCGGAACACATTACCGGGGGAATGGTTACCAGCTTATTACAACTTGGTCTTATATCGCCCCATAAGTAATTAAAATGCAGTTCATACATTGATGAGTATTAGTGGTTCTTGACCCTGATACGTGGTGTAATAATGACGATATAGGTTAAATATAATTGATTTTCAAAAAATGTGTTTTCTTTACAAATTGTACAAAAATAAGTGGTTATACTTTGTCAATATATTCTTAAATGATCATAATTATTTTCTTTTATTTATACTATAAGCGCTCACCTTTAGCTAATTGCTAAATGTAAGCCTTAATTTTTTATTTCGAATCTTTTTTACTTGTTCTATTTTTAATCTTTTCTTACTTGAGCTAATCCGGGTACTTTTTTGGCTGCGGCTCTTTTGAGTCTGCCTTTAAGTTGATCTATAAAATATAAAGTTATTTCGAATATGTTTTCTTTGATCTATTTTGAATTCTTTTCTTACTTTAGCTTATTCGTGTACTTTTTGCTGCAGCCATTTTGAGTCTGCCTTTTAGCTGAGTTATTACTAATCTTTTCTACTTGAACCATTTCCAATATTTTTTATTTGATCCATTTTGAATCTTTTTTTTACTTGAGCAAATTCGGGTAGTTTTTGCTGCAGCTATTTTGAGTCTGCCTTTTAATTGAGCTATCACTAGCTTTTTCTTTTACTTGAGCTATTTAGAATATCTTTATTTGATCTATTTTAGATCCTTTCTTACTAAATCGGGTACTTTTCTCGTGCAGCTATTTTGAGTCTGTACTTATTACTAGTCTCTTTTTACTCGAGCTATTTCGGTTATTTCACGTAAGATCCTACGTGTCTTTTACTTTTACTTCAGCTATAACTAGCACATTTTTACTCGTGTCATTTGAAATATTTTAGCACAAACTATTACGATAATTTTCATTTTGCGAACTTTCTTTTTTAATATAATTCGTGTCTCTTCCTTTTACTTGAACTCTTGCGTGCTCTTTTTTATGTGAGCTTTTTCGGACAGTTTTGACCCAGGCTACTTGTATTTTTACAGACATCTCTACTCGTTGGTATTCAGCTGTTTCAGTTATTTACATTTGAGCCAACGAGTTAAACGACGCTGGGTCTGGTCAGTGTTAAGATGGGTGATCATTTAGAAAATATCAGGGTCTGCAATCAAACACTCCAGATAGGGACAAGAGTGGGCAACAGGGGACACAGTCAGATGCTTTACAAGAAACAGGCACGTTTGAACCTGAAAAAATATTCATTCAGCCATCGCTGTGTTGATTTGTGGAACAGATTGCCATCAAGTGTAATTGAAGCCGAAACTGTAAAGATATTTGAGAAGCGGTTGGATAAGTTCTGGATTGACCAAGAAATCAAATTCAATTATAAGGCTGCTGTCATCACTGGACACATACAACGATGAAGATAAGGAGCTGGTGCCATAGGACGACTCATGTCCTTCTACCAGAATTCATCTATGTTTCTATGTTTCTATGTGTATAAACGGGTGCCGGCCTTATTTGAAAGCATACTTGACGATGGACGAGCGTCCTTTCACGGAGATGGTTCAAACGTTCTGTTCTGTTTCACTCAATAAGAACGAGGATAAGCACCTGACTGAAGAGCCTTTCAGGTTGAGAAACAGATAACTACTACTACTACTACTACTACTACTATTGCTGCTGCTTCTGCTATTTTTTTAACGTAGTTCACCCCAAACAAGGCAGGCCGCCACTGTAGACGTAAGGGGATACTGAGAAGAAAGAAAAGGGGAAGAATGTTGGGGGGGTCAACCTAAATTGGGATCTGCGAAGCGAGTTGTCTGTTTACATTAATTTAAAATTTCTGCATGTCAGTACTGTCGGGGAAACAGGGGGCAGGGAGGGAGTTACAGAGTCCAGCCGGACGAGAAAAGAAGCTATTTGAGTAGAAAGCTCTCCGGCATCTGGGGACCGCCACAGCGAATGGATGGGATTTAGTTGCTTGTCGAGTTGGTCTAGTGAATTTACGTCGAGGGGGCACTAGAGTAGCCAATTCATTGGATGTGTATTATTATAGTAATCTACACTATTGCGTCACTACATAGAACGTTACCGACTCTCTGAACAGTGATAATAGTGGTAACAGAGCCGCTATTACTAATCCAAAATGAGTCTTTTGCCACACATTACTCCTGTACTTTCTGTAAATACTCGTGTTAACAACCTTATTTCTTTTCGGCCCTTTAAGATTACATCATGTATCATATCAGATTAACTCGACTGCCAATAATATTTCAACGTTAAGTCCTATTCAAAGTCTAAAAAAAACATTAGTACATTATAAAATATATGTAAATGTAATATTTATTTTTAATTAATTATTGAAGCGACATTATGTTTCATCTTCCTCACACGTAGAATACCACAATTTAGATGCGAGTGCGTAGGAATAAAGTTAAAATTAAGTAGAAAGTGGAATTTTCTATTAGCAGTCGAGTTAGAGATACGTGTACAAAACGTTACTTCTCAGACAGGAAGTTGCTAGTGAGACGTGGGGAATCAGCTCATCAGACCTTTCTCTTTTTATTGAATCAGAGAGAGCGATTGGATTTTGTGATAGCCGATTTTTCTTCCCATGGTAAATATGTTGGGGTATTATGTGTGTATACACGTATATTGTAAAGAAGAAAAAAAACTAAACAAAAAGCTTGTCATACCCCAAATGATTTAGTGCTCTTCTTTATTAATAACGTTTACGACCGCTGTTATTGGAAAGAAGACGATAAGAAGATGAGAGGAAATGAACTGCTACTTTTCTACACAATGCTATCCGGATAGTCTACTGTGATCTAAGGATCGGTCCCGTAATGCTACAGTAAGAAAATAATTCAATGGTCTAAAAGTCAGGGTTTCGTGTTTAAATTTTTTTTTAAATCGATCAATTTCACATCTGGGAGCATAACCGGTTACCAGGCTACGATGATTTATAATTGGTACGTGTTTTAAATCTTAATTGGAAGTGGAGGGAGACGAAAACAAATACTTATAATCTTTGACTTTTTTGATAATGAGAGTAAGGCCATCCGTAATTATATATGACCGATTTTCATAAATAAATATTGGTGGGTGAAGTTATTTCTCCCGAGTAACGCCGTTTTTTTTTGGGGGGGGGGGGAGGCAAGGGGGCTGCTAGTGAAAAATACACGTTCCTTTTTCTATATAGATTTAATCATTTGTATGCAATCATTAAAAAATATATCACGCTTCAGTGGCTGAATCGGTTACAACAGTTTGTTTTTTTTAATTTCTAAGTCAGTTGACCGAATTCTCAAGATTCACTTATTCATTTTTTAGCAGTACTGTTGGCGTTGCTCGGGAATGAATTCGAACCTCCGTATACTCATGCTCCCAGCCCTGAACTACCACCATATTATGATTTTATTTCTTACTATCTTCTTATTTCCATAATTTTCGATTTTAAGAAAATAAAGTTAAACTTCATCTCTGCTGTTTAAAGATGTCCAGCGCGGAGGCAGACCCCACGATATTCTTGTAAAAAAAAAAACTAATACAAAATTAATATCAACATTGGATTGAGAATTTTAATCGATAAAAGTTATGTTTGATCTGAGTACAGAGGTTATTTTTTCATTTGTATCCCCAGGCAGAGAGACGTCAAATCTATATTATAGACTAGCAGGACGACCCGGCGTTTTCCGGAATTAAATGATGAACACCGTGGCTTTATTACACCTAACCAATAACACCAGAATACCTTTTTTGTTATTCTTTTACATTTTAACAACTTTGAAGGGTTTGAGCCCAATGAGTTATTACGCATTCATAAGTCTGAGAGGATCTAAATACGTTAATAGTTTTCGGTAAATTTATCGCCATTGACCCCCCTCCCCTCAAGGCACATCCGGTGTTTTCAAGGAATAAATGAGTGTCTATATACTCCTGCTCTAAGTTTTAAATCCCATATTGCCATTTGTATTATATTTTATTTTTAAAATATCAATTAAATAAAGCAAACATATGTCCATTGTATGGATGTCTGGCGCGAATGCAGACTCGCGATATTATCGTACAAAGAAGCTTAATGGATATATTAATTATACGTATCCAAGTGCTTTGAGTAATATAGTTTCAGAATATATATGGTTATGGGGATCTATCTTCAAAACTAAAGGATCTCGTAGCCAAATAATCAACCAAACAAACAGACAGACAGATACTACAATTTTATATATAGATTTATTTATGTATTTCTCAATGGGCATTTCGATATACAACGCGATGTCAAAAAATTGCAAAATCTCATTCCAACATTAATAAAAAATAATTTACTTTTTTCTCGGGGAAAATAGTAAACTGAGAACTGGAATTCATAAGACGCCATCTTTTAAAAAAAAACAGTTATTGTCAATTTACTTTTTTGCCCGGAGGACAAAAAGCAACATTTCAAATATGTCAGTACATATAATTGTTCGTTTTCTTTACTAAATGTATTTCTATACGAAACAAACCACTTCAAAAATAATCATCACTCGTTTATGAATAGAATATTGGGATCCACAAATAAAACGCTTGCAAGACTTAAAGACTCCGCCATTACAGTGATCATCGTACGAAACAAACGCCAAGTCTGGATAGTACAGATTGCTTTTATTTTACTATTGAGATGACCATTTATCAAGGCCAAGGGCAACTCGAGGATAAGGGTTAATAAGGCGGGAATTATTTCCAGCCGAAAGATGACGAACGCTATTGAAGTACTAACATTGATCAATTGTATGAACTGCTTTTTATTATTTATGGGGAGGTTCATGACAAGAATTTGGTTTGGGTTTCAAGACGATCCGGTTATAATCAGCAGGGAAGCAGTCCCGTGGTAACATGTTTCACGGGCGTAAAAAGGAACTACTTTTTTCGTTGTGGTAGCAAGACAGTTCTTTCTGTGACTGTCTTACAGGGAGAAACCAAAGACCGGCGTTCAGTCGAAAACCTTCCATAGATTAGGAACACGATGTGGAAATACTGTTTTTAGAAGCTTAATGGATATATTCTTAAGAAGCGGCCATTCATTCGGCGCGTTTATCGATGAAAATACTATTTCAAACTTGAACGTGACAGACCGAGTTGTAGAGCTGTTTTGACCAATTTCAAAAATAAAATACGTCCATCCTATCGACGCTTGTAACTATTAAAAAACTTAAACTTGACATACAGACCGAAAACAGAGCTTTTCGTAGAGATGCTTAGACGTATCTAAAATAAGATGAGCCGATTCAACTTGCGCGCTTAACAAGGAACATACTATTTTAGACAAGCGTGACGGATTGACCGACGGACGGAGCTTTTTATAGAGATTCAATGGACGCATCTATAGATGCGCCCATTGACTCTGCACGTGTAGAAGGCAAAATGTTATTTCAAACTGAAGAGCCACAAACGTATGGACAGAAACACGGACGGCGCGCTGGACAGATGATTTCATGGAGACGTGTTAACACGTCTAAAAATAAAGGATATTTTTGTAGAAAAGCCCCGTCAAAACAAATACCCTCGTCGCATCCCAAAATATGCGGGTTGTATTAAAATAAAATGGTGTTACTGAAGAACATGGAATCGATTAATTTTATTGAGTATTTGAATAAAAACATTTTTCTTTATATTTCTACCTCTACATAAACTCACACTGATAGTTATCCAGCATTCCGTGATGCGTTTCACAGTGGCGTTTATTTTGCATTTTATCCAGCGAAACCATAATTCTAACCGTAACCTAACTCTAACGCTAATCCTAACCTTAACTGGACGCATGTCTAGACAGGACACATAAAAGTAGATCAAGGATGTGTGAGAGCACTGCGCAATATTAGCGAGGATACTTTTTTGTAAAAGTCATTTTTTTTCCATTAGTGGCGCGGTCGTTCTATATAAGACCAAAAATAAAAAGGGTTTTGTCTGGCAAAACTTAAGGACTCCATCAATCATCGACATAAAAAAACGAACGTCAAGTGTAACAGGACTAATACAAGTAGAACAAGGGCTTTTGTGTGTAATGTTTTCCATTAGTGGCGCAGTTCTTCTAACGAAGATTAAAACTAAAAATGGCCTGGTCCGACAAGACTTAAGGAACCCACCACTATCCTATACAACAGGAACGTTCACTGTACCTCCCATACCAAGTAACATTATTGAAATACTACAGCTGGAACCTCAAAGAGTGTTCTTTTGTCTAAGCGATTGAGACATCTTCAATACTTCTGCGGAATAAATGTCGTAGAAATTGCTGAAAAGGGGAGCAAAGTGTCTTTGTAAGCCAGTCTACACTTTTACTGAGTTACCACACACAAATACGACGCAAACATCATTATTCTTTGTAAATGGCTTCGCCGAGTACAAAGGGAAATAATACAATGAAGTCTACACAATTGTTAGAACAAGTCTTTATGATTTATTGAAACGCGTATTGTCTTCACATTCTTTTCATCAGCAGAATATAATTTAATAACATGAACAAGTGTGAAATGTGTTATCTAAGAAAAATAGTCAAAGTGCCTTGCTGTTACTCGCAATCAAATTGTGTTAAACTCAGTATGTTGTTCTGTGCGTTGAATAAAAAAAAATCACTTAGGTTGTCTAGGGAATTGAATATTATGTTGTCCAAAAATGAGTAAATAAAAATAAAACAGGTGTTATATAGCAAGTTTAATTAATCATCAAAGTAATTACCAAATGATTGAATGAATCTTTGTCAATGTATAACAAGTTTTCTTGTTATGTGCTTAGTTTTGGAGTTGTTTATTTCTTATGAAGTTGTCAACGTGTTTGAGAACATGAAATAATGTAGGAAACAAGTTTTTACAATAAGTTGGATGAGGCAATACTTTGGTTCAGAAACTATTTAACTTTGTGTAACATAGTGAAAACTAAGGTCTCGACAACGGTTTAAAATTCGGGAAGAACTCTTGTTCGGAAAACACCGGAACAACGCTACTAAAACTGCTACCCCCTCCCCAACTGTACAAATCGCCTTCTTTTCTGTTTATGTTCCTCGCGTTTTTTGCGTCTGCATCACTGGCATTGTATTTCGTCTTATTAAAACGGGTCGGTGGCCACATATGCACATTTCTAACACCTTCAGAAAGACACTAATCTGAGCATGCGCTTCTTCCCTTTTGTAAATTGTCGCTCGACGAGCTAGACATCGCAGGCGATTTTAATTCAGTAAATGTTCATTTTCATCGCCATACTCTCACCTGAACGTATGATCACACAGGCAACAGTGTGAGGGGTCACATTACTCTAGGACTCCTCTGCAGCGGAATAATCATGTTCTGCTCACTAGCCGAATCGTCAGACGTACTAGGGTCTGAATCAGATGTCGCAAGATGATGGAGCCCAACAAAGAACTATCCCGCATTCTATTTTCTCTCCAACGGGGTGTCTGCTTCTTGCACTAGAGCCTAGTTCTCGCTATTCATTGTTATCTGATGATGCGTCATCGCCATTGACCACCGGCAGCGCTGGACTGATCAATGGGCGCGCGTCTCTCTCCTGTGGAGGTGCGCCGTCAACGACCGCCAACTCCAGACTAGTTATTCCTGTAATGATATCTGTTTTATTTTTCAACTGCATCGTCAACAAGACTATTTCTTCGTCGTCATCACAATTGGCCATGCTCCCTAGACGTCTACTCACATCACTTTGGCACCGGTCTGAAGCTTCTTTGAATCTTTGCCAGTAATTCTATACAGATCGAGATGCTGGCTCCCGCCAACACCACATTCTCATGGTATATATATATATATATATATATATATATATATATATATATATATATATATATATATATAAGAGATGGACAAAAATTCGTCTGTTCAGCAAACTACTGAATTTAACGAGTGTTAGGAAGCCATGCCTTCTTTCCTTACAAAATACGGAAGCACAAATGTGTATAAATGTAACTAAAACAAAACGGTCTCTAAATTTAATTTTGTTTTCATATTAAAGGTACTTATACAGTTTGAGATCCATGGGCGTTTAAGTATTTCCATGAAAAGAAAAAAAAGTTGATTCACTTAATGATTGGCAGAACATTATTTAGAACTCCATTTTCAACCGCACGGAGAGGTTAATTGACTCTAAATACAAACTCCAAGTCATAGTGGTGATAAAAAAGTAAGTTGATTTTTAGGTAACTCGTTAAAGTAAAACTTACTTTGTAATAGTCTTCGTCTTCTTCGGAATTGAAAATCAAGTATTCTTCTTTGCCAACAAACAATATAACGTAAAGCAAAGTCGCTCCCCAAACAAAAATCGTCCATTCTTCGTACGCAGGTGTTCAGCTTCGTCGAATATAAAGCTGACGGATGTCAGTGCGCAGATGTTATATCAAATAGCCAAGAACGATTAATCAGTCAGTATAAATATATCTCCCCTGTTTTATAATCCGCGTACAGGACCCCATAATCCGATTTGGGTGAACATACCGTGTGCAGAACAGGGCGTCGACAATTTGTTTTTCGGAAACTATTATCGTAAGTACACAAGTCCACTTCTCGGTCCACCTCCCGAAAATAATACAGTTTGAGTTGTCAATTTATCGAACATTTGTGAGAACAATAAAAAGAATTTTAATTTTTTTTACCAAACCGAACCGCGGCGGATTTCTTCTCCTTTGCCAGTTGTTTGTAAAACGCGAACTGTCTCCCAGATATGTGACACACCAATTCCAGTTTCTCAATCGAACCACAGCTCCAGTCTAATCGAATTCGGGAATGATTTTCAATTCGAACTGGCTATTTATTTCAGCGTCGAAATAGCTTGTAAGAAACTGAAAAAATCATTTGTTGTACAATAAGGACAACATCGGAACACCATCAACAAAGTCGTTAACATTCTCTCCCACCTGCAGGAATCTATTTCTCGTCTGTTCACGTCCACTGTGTTTTCCCGTTTACCTCACTGTCGTCGTAACTTGTCTTTTTTAAAACGAATCCGTGTCCATGAATGCAAATTACTAACACTTACAAAATCCACAACTCTTAGCATGCATTCTCGCCCTCTTGCAAATGTCCGCTCGACAATCAAGACATTGTGTGTGTGTGTCATTTTGACATATGTGGACAACCTAGTAGTGTTAAACATGTTCTTTGTGTCTACTAGAACACGGTTTCTGCGAGCCTGTTACAGTGTTTAGATCGATTTTGAAACTGTCGATTAAAATTTAATTACAGGATTGAATTAAATGTGAAAGGCAAAAGACAAGTATTATGGTTCATTTGTATTCCTATATGAAGCAGAAACATAGATGTTCGAACATCCCCCTGTCGTATAAAAGAACCCTGTATCCCTTGCATAATTTTATATCGTGTTAATACGTTTAGTTGCTTTAAAATATTTACTTGGCTTCATGTGCGTAGTGTTCACGCAAAGTTTTACAGTGTGTATGTATTAAACGCTTCTTTAAACACAATGGACGCCTCGTTAGTTTTATTCAATAACGTTTCAATTTAAACACGTTATGCAATTGTCGCTCAGAGATAAGTTAACTTAAAGTAAACAGGAATATTTCCTTCACTTTATTTAATAGAACACATCGCAAATGAATCTAATTGTTCAATTTAGCATTTTGCGGGAAATGATTTTCATGTTATTTTTCTTTTTTCAAACATTCCTCGCATAATTACACGTCAACTATTTCTATTCGCGTGCAATATGGCGTCGGTTCAATGAGTGGGGCCTTCTTGGTAAAACCACAACATTTATAAAAGAGAACAGATATTCTTAACATACGTCCATTCAGTTTGCGCGTTTAGCGATGGAAATGCTATTTTTAACTTAAACGTGACAGATCGACGGACGGACAGATAGAGTCTTTTATAGAGATGCGTGGGCGCATCTCATAATGGTATTTTAAACTTGTGCGTTATAGATTGACGAAATTGCTATCTGAAACTGAAGCGTGACAGACGGATTGACAGCCAAAGCTACTCAGATAAATGCGAGGACGCATCAACGAACACGTGGTTGCACTTTTGAGAATTTTTTTATGTATGTTTTTTTTACTACATATACCAGTTTCGAACTATGTTCTTTATCTCGGGTGCTGCCATATTCCGATCGTTATCCTCTCTGACCTTCTTCCGATACTGTTTATCGTGGCCAGTAACCTTCGGTGCATTTCGAACTGAACCCTTTATTTAATCCACTGGTGTAAATTGCTCTTCCTTTGGTTAGGATCAAAATGTAGTATATGTCCTGATACTATATTTCATTTTTTTCTGTCCTCGGTCAGTGAAGTAGAAATCCTTTTAGACTCAGAGAATTTTTATTTTTGTCTCAATCCAAAGTGTCCCCTTTTTGGAGGAGCTGATTTTTCAGCACATTAAAAACAAGTCTTGTGTCTAACTCTGCCCTCATGGGGAGGCACGTAAATAGTGACTGCTCTCAACAAGCGTCTTACGCGTTTTTAAATATCTCGATCAGTATCGCATCGGACAATGTGTTCTTCAAACTCTTTCAATTCATAACCCTTTTTTTTTTATTTAATAAATGGCCTTCGGTGATAAAATGTTCCGTTCAGTACGTTTTTCTATTTATTAATACACTATAAAAAATGTCTGACCCGTTGAGTCAACGATTAAGCGCGTTTAGATTTTTTAAATCAGAACAAGGTGAGATTGTTAAGACAGTTAAATATACAAATTAAAAAAAAAATTAAAAAAATAAGCTTCCTTCTGCTCGCTATATATCGCTCGTTCTCTCTGTAGATACCAGTTAAATAGTATTACTAGTACGGTGATATTCCCTTTTATTTATAATGGACTATTGCAATCGTTTTTCTTCTTTCCTTGCGTTCAACTGTTAATAAACAGAAAGAGAAAGAGAGAGAGAGTAGATTGTGTGGAGGGGATAGGCGGGGCGATTGATAGATACCGTATACAATAAGGGTCAGCCAAAATACACCGGAAGAAGGTGAGGGTGAGAGTGATAGATAGAAGATTAGTAAGAGATGGTTAACTTTATGAGTTAATTGTTAATTGCGGCTAATTAAGATAATTAAAATGGAAGTTGTTTTATAAAACGTAACCCAATTTCAAAACTGAGGAGTATTTTAGCATGTATTTTGTGTGATTAATATATATGGAAAAACACCCTTTAGGAGAACAAACGTTGATTTACTCATTTTAGTGTTGTAAGAGATTTCGAAGGAAGGAAAAGACTGTTATATAGAAAGAAGGTTATAGTGTTTATTTTTTTAATTTTACTATTGGGGTCACCACTGGTTAAGGACATGAGCCACTCACAAATAAAGATTAATGAGACGGGAATGAATCTCAGGCGAAAGATGAGAAACACTATGGGAGTACTAACATTGATCAATAGTATGAACTACGTTTGATGGCTTATAGGGCGGTCCGTAGCAGAAAATTTGTTGACATTGGATTTGAAGATGACCAAGTTGTAATCAACTGGGTAACAGTCCTACGGTAATGTGTTCCACAGACGGGAAGCCTATGCAAAAAAGCTCTATCCATGAAAACTGTCTGACGCTAGGCACATGGAGGGAGAAAGGAAGTACTTTTTTCGAGACGAGTTCTTGCTGTTGATGTCTTACAGAAAGGAACCAAAGACTGGAACTCTATCGGGCACTTTCCATGGAAATAACGATAGAGTAGAGAGAGACTAGCAACGTCTTTTCTCTGGGAAAGAGATTGTACGGAAGAGAAGAGAACACTGCTACTAGATTTTGAAGTCGATTTTTTTTTACACTTTTAATTTATGAATTAATGCCTTGTGCAGCACCTCCCCAGATGTGGCAGCAGTATTTCTGTCTTTGTACATATCTGACTCTTATATAGATAGTAAATTGCATCTGGAGTTAGGTACTTTCCGGACCCGTAGAATGATCTACCCATTTTTTCTAGCGACTTTAATATTAAACTTACTAATGTGAATTGTATTTTTTGATTGAAGTGATGAAAGTAATATTTTTAAAAGCTGACGAACACACGATATCAGTCAGAGAATATTTTTAAACCGAATTCTTATTGGGACTTTTTTATTTTTTCGAGTCAGTCACACGATTGCAAACACGCGTGCAATTATCTAAACAACTAAGAGCATCCGCTGCGTACGCAATCATTTTTTTCTCATTTTTGTGTAGTGTAGATCACTTTCGGATAGTTGTTATCAAATGCTAGTTTTAGTTTTATTTTCCCCGAATTTCTGTTTTCTTTTCTCTTCCAATCATTCCCGAACGTTTTTAACTCTTCTACTGCCCGTAATATAATATCCTCATACAATCTTGAATTTCACAAACTACCCTACCACGACCATAACATTCATCCTTACTTTATTTTATCACCTACCCGTCTATACGCTTTGTCTCTGTCTCTGTTTGTCTGTCTGTTTTTCTATCTGTCTGTCTCTCCCCTCTCTCTCTCTCTCTTTTTCTCTCTCTCTATCTATATATATATATACGTACTCAAAACCTAATTTCTTCCACCAATCATATTTAATCACACACCAACACACCACCTATTACAAACCACACCCCTTCCACCCTAACACATTTTTTGACTTTATAAACTCGCCTTTTGAGCTAGCCTTTCACTACTACTTCCAAATTATTTTATATCTTATCCAACTCTGTTCAATAAATGCTATTCTTGACAAAGTTGTATCACTAAAACGAAATACCGAATCTACAGAAGCATGATTGTGTGTTTGATTGTTCTTGTTCGATATCATTTGTTCTTTGCTTTGTGTTTTCCTCTTTCATATCTATACCTACACTACAATTTAAACTGGTGATTTTCTCAGTTTGACGTTATAGGTGTTTAAATTATTCAAACCTTCAAGAAGAGGAGTAGGACCCCCCAAGGCAAACTAATGACAACGCCATGTTGGCATAAAACCCAAGCTATCTCTCGCAACCACTAGAAGTGTAAATGGCTTGTACTACGCTCATAACGTGCAGCCCCCTTACCACTTTGGAGGTTTTCCGAACTATACTACTACTACTACTACTACTACTACTACTACTACTAGTAGTAGTAATAGTAGTAGTAGTACTTATATTTTATTTTACGGCATATCAGTCTTTTTCACGGTTATTCAATAGCGCATCCAGTGATTAGTGTTTCAAGTTCTTAATATCTTAAAATATTTATTCGTGTTGTAAATGAATGCTTTAATAAGATAACTTCGTTTTTGCAAATATGAAGTATGTACGTGAGTGAATCTATTTAACACATAGGTGCAACCTTTGACAGGTACTTTCTGGCCTTTTTGCTAGAAGCAAGATGTAGTATCTGTTCCGGTGCTACACTTCGACCCAGGACTGTACCCTGCTAAACTATGTCTCTGATACATGTATTTGGGGATTATAATGCACACCACCGTGACTGGTTGAGATTCTCCAGCTTTACTGACGCAGCCGGTAACTTTGCGAATATTTTCTCCTTAACTCACTCCCTCTCACAGACTGTCGTTTTCCCGACCCGCATCCCCGATCGAGTAGACCAGAAAGCCTCACTTCTAGACCTGTTCTTGACCTAACTGCTCGAGGCTTGTGCGATGAAAGCCAATAGCCTGCTAGGGAATACTGATCACATTGTGCTAATGATTGATGTCACCCTAACTGTCGTCAATAAGCTGATTAGCCGTTGCTCAAAACAACGAGATACTACAGGCAGACTGATTTTGAGTTCATCAGTGATGACATCAGCAACGCCCCACGAAGGGAAACCTTCTAACTAACTGCTGATCAGTGTGCAAATGAGTTAAACGAATAGGTCAAAGCAGGCATTGAAGCGTATTTCATCATGCGAAACTTCTTTAGCAAATCCCACTCTCCTCAATGGTTCACCTCGGAATGTGCAGCTGCCAATGCTGAGAGGCAACAATCATTCTGAAAATTTATAGAGTCAAGAAATAATTGTAAGGCAGTGATAGGTGAAGCAAAGAGAAGGTAAAAAGATATAACCAAAAAACGAATTCAGTGACAGAAACTAGGTACTCGCGATTTCTGGAAAATCTAAAATAGTGTAGCGAACAATGGACAATTAACAATTCCCGTGCTATCAAACCACAATGATGTCGTGTGCACGACAACTGATAAGGCTGAACTACTTGCCCAGAGTTTCGCCTTAAACTCCAATTTGGACTTAGCAAACCAGCCCCTCCCTAAATTCTTATTGCCGACCGAAGCCACACTTGAAAACTTGGTCATCACCCTATCTAAGATCAAGGACATCATAAAAAACCTTGACACCTCCAAAGCTTGTGGGACTGATCTTATACCAGTAATAGTAATAAAGAAATGCTCTGCAGAACTGACTCTTGTCCTCTCCAAACTCTACAACAAATGCCTAGATGAATCTTGCTTCCCCGATAGCTGTAAAATTGCCTCTGTGGTACCAGTCTTCAATAATTCTGGGAATAGAACTGATCCTCAGAACTACCGCCCAATCAGTCTACTCCCGACCTTTGCTAAAATCTTTGAATCCTTAATCAATCTAGCGATATTCCGGGACTTAGTTTATGTTAAACTTCTTTCTGACCGCCAGTATAGATTTAGACAGACACGATCTACAGCAGACATCCTAACGGTCATCATTGAACGCATATGTCATACACTAGACAAGGCAGGTGGAGCTAGAGCAGTAGCGCTTGATATATCCAAAGCTTTAGACAAGGTATGGCATAAAGGTCTTCTAAAAATTCGCTTATATGGTATTACTGGACAAATATTTAATACAATTAGATCCTTCCTAACCAAAAGAAAGATCCAGGTTGTCCTCGATGGCCGTTCATCTAAGCAACATGACAGAAATTCAGGTGAACCCCAGGGATCCATACTTGGACCATTATTGTCCCTAATTTTCATAAATGACCTCCTTGGTAGCATCGAGTCTGAGATGGGTATATTTGCTGATGATACCACGCTCTACTCTCGTCGTGTCGACATAACGGACGCGAACCTATCCTAGGCAATGGCTGAATCCTTAGAAAATGACCTCCAGGCTGTAGTGGATTGGGGGTAAGAAATCGTTAGTAACTTTTAATGCCGCAAAGGCAAAGCTCCTTTCCTTCAATAAGTATAAGCACCCTCTTCAACCACTGATTGTCATGACAAATAACACCCTACCTTAGAATTCAACATTCAAACTCCTCAGCCTAACATTCACATGTTACATGAACTGGAAGACATTGCAAAGGCTGCAGCAAAGAATGTGGGCTCCCTTTACCGTGCTAGTACACTCCTAACACCTGACATTATCCTGTATCTCTACAAAGCCACAATTAGCCCATGTATGGAGTATTATTGTCACATCTGGGCTGGTGCATCATCCACTAATCTCTCCCTCTTAGACAAGGTCCAAAAAAGAGTCGCCAACTTAATAGGTCCTTCATTATCCACCAAACTCCATCCATTGTCCCATCTTCACAATGTTGCATCATTGTGCTTGTTTTACAAATACTTCAATGGATTGTGCTTCGATCAACTATCTGCTCTAGTGACCCCTCAGCGTAAATACACTAGATCAACTCGACAATCAGCTAAATACCATCCATTCACTGTGGAGGTTCCAAGATGTTTTCTACTTTAATAGCTTCTTTCCTCGTGCTGCCGACCTCTGTAACTCCCTCCCTGCTCTTAGTTTCTCCGACTGTACCGACATGCAGAGGTTTAAAACAAATGTAAACAGACATCTCGTTACACAGCTACCAACTTTGGATGACAACAAAAATCTACACCCTAATTCTCAGTAGCGCATTACGCCTACAGTGGCGTCCTACCTTGTTTGGGGTGAAATAAAAAAAAAACCCATTCTAGGCTGAGAATCTTTTAAATTTTTGTCCTAATCAAGATTGTTACATTTGGGGGGGGGGGTTCTCTCACATTAAAAACCGACCTCGTATTTAACTTTACCACCATGGGGAGGCAAGTAAATACGAACCAATTTCGAGTCAGAATGACCCCGTGGAGTACTGGCAACTTAAAGATGACCCCATACTTTCCAAAGTTTCCAAATTTGTGCATCACCACCGGATTAGGTGTCTTCTCATAACCGGGACGTAGTAGTGGTAGTAGTAGTAGTAGTAGTAGTAGTAGTAGTAGTAGTAGTAGTAGTAGTAGTAGTAGTAGTAGTAGTAGTAGTGGTAGTAGTAGTAGTAGTAGTAGTAGTAGTAGTGATGGTAGTAGTGGTATTAGTGGTGGTAGTTTGTACGTCTGACTTTACTATATCTTTTTGCACTATCCATTAGGTTATTTGCCGAATAAGTAATGGACAATTTGACACGACAGTTTTTTTTTGTTGTTGCATATAATCAATATATTTGAACATTCCTGCATTGGCAGACATCATCAAATAGTGTGTAATTTAATAGTAATGATCACATCAAGATTTGAGTATCTGAGTGAATTAACAACTGCAGCGATCGAGTAGGATGTGCATAATTGAATATGGCACTCATACAAAATCTTCTCATTAAACATATCTTAAACTTCAACATATCTTAAACGCTTCGCACATGTGAATGAGACGCCGGTGACTTAGTATGCCTTAATTACATTTAACAAGACAGTGTTTGATGTTTAATTCATTGACATCTTTTTATACGGTTGTTATTGGAGAGCATATTAGATTAGTTTACTGTTAAACGTCAGCATGTTTACACAAAGTGTTTCAAAAATATTTGATATCAGTCCGTAATGTAATAACTTTGATCTCGTTCAAATGACTTCAAATGTAAACAACGTTTGTTTGAAATGGTAAAAATTTTATACTTAATGTTTAATATTTTCGACTGGTGCTTCCAGATCAGGCTGTTTGTAGATACCGACTTCCTGACCCAAAATGCACTAAAAATTGATGTCATTGTTTTTCCCCATTTTCCCTTTGCAAAACTCAATCATGTACACCAAAGCCAAAAACAAAAACAACAATTTCTTCTACGAAACAACTAAACGAAACACCATGAATAAATATTTGAAGATATATAGAACTTGAAGCATAGCAAATTTACCGAAATGACCGTATTCGGCATTACATAACCCGGAAAAGGGTTGATATGCCGTAAAACAAAACAACCATTAATATTTTCACTTTTGCTCGTATGGAAATGCACTTCACTGGATAATTAACGGCGTTTTATGTGTTGGCATTTGCTTAGACAGAGTCGAACAAGACTGTGAAGTGAGCATTTGTGACGGAGCGACAATACAGATTTTGACATGGCAGAACATTCAAAGAGGAAAGCTGTCTGTGTAGAGCAAAAGAATCTTGATGACCAATAACATTGAACGAGACGGTCGAGTGGGTTCGCCCCCCCCCCCAACAGAAATATTCGCAGCTTACAAAAGTCTACAAGAAGAACAAGTCTGTAAACCCAGATTCCTCTAACGACAGTTTGGTGCATCGTGACGAAAACGCTTTCTAATTAAACTCTACAAGTTAAAGCTCGTTCAAGTCATAACGGTAGAGTACAGGCGAAAGCGCAAACAATTCTGTTAATATTCAAGTTAATCTAAAAAGGAGAAAAGTTCAAATAACGCTTTGTTGTCAATGATGAGTGTACACTTCATATGAAGGCAAAATCCATGAGCATAATGTTCGCATTTGGGGCTAAGAACATCGCCATTTCGCAGTTAAGCACGTGTTTGATTCGCCAAATTGAACGGTTTCAACGACATCTCCAGGAAGCAACTTCATGACCTGTTTTTTTCTCCGGGATAAAAAGTGACGGCGATGTCTTTTTTTGCAAATGTTTAAAAACTGGCGAATAAATAAGCTCATTGAAAATGAACATACAGACTTCATTTTTCAATAGGACGGGGATCAACTTAATAGAAAGCTCATTTCGGGCCTATCTTAATGACAATCTGCAAAAATGATAGTTTAGACATGATTGGTTGAACAATGTGCTGTTTAAATGGCTGCCACGTCTATCTGACCTGAAACCTTGCGATATCTTCTCTAGAAGTATGTAAATTGACTGGTCCATCTATCCACCATTCTTTCAAACCTAGAAAATCTGAAGCATGAAAATCACTACAACACTGGAGACTATATGTTATTTAGTAATGGGTCACCGCTTATCGAAGATTAGGGTTAAAGTGATCGTCGGTTGGACGATGAGAACCAGCACTCGAGGATTGGAAACAGCTGGTGAAATGAGAAAATCATTTCTTAAGAGGAATTATTTATCCAAGAGGACCGTTCAACAACTATCTGTTTAAATTTGACGTGAAAACAACCATGTTGTATGGTACACACACACGCACAGAGAGAGAGAGAGAGAGAGAGAGAGAGAGAGAGAGAGAGAGAGAGGGTTCTGTTATAGTTGTAGCCAGGCGAGTTCTTGCTGTAAATGTTTTACAAAAGGGTGCGAGGGTTTCGGGCTTATTCAAGATAAGCTGCGGCATGTTTGTGAGATCGACAACCGACTTGATCTGTGCTGTGTCTTAAGCGGTGTGGATATTGGATATTTTTTTTTAATCCTTAATAGAATCCACCAACTTTTGATTTAGTAATTCAAATTTAGAATAATGAATCTAATGTTGTTCTACATCAAAACTGTGTAGTGTCATTTGCCTTCGTCATGTAATTTCTGTTATATTTGCATACAACATTTTTGGAAACAAATTATAATGTATAGCTATACATTTTTAAACAAAGGTTATATAATTGAAATTTATTTTGTATCTTAATCAAAAAATGTATATGAAACAAAAGAAAACGAAGCAGCTTAATCTTAAGCATGTTAAGCCGGCTTCATTCGAAGGAGGAAGTTTCTAGGGAATATCAAATTAACAAGTTGGTCCTCAGTCGCATGTACATCCTGGTCAGAAGAGATGACGACGTTATGTTTTTGCATATCTTGAAGCGAGGTATCGACGTCCTCCCACACACGGCGCCTGGTATTCTTAAATGGCCACCCATCTGGTATTGACCAGGCTAAACGCCGCTTAACTTCGGTGATCTGACGAGATTATGCCATACAAAATTCGCATAAAATGTATATCATCAATATTGGTTCTGATATCTGGTACCAATAGTTTGGTCTTTAGATGTTAACATTTTTTCCCGTAATTTTTATATTTTTGTCAGTGAAATTATTATTGACTAAATAGTCATAATTTTATTTTAACGTTTTAAAAAGAAGCAAAAATTAAATATTTTAAAATGAATAAAAAAAATACCCCCATACTCTCGTTCCCTCACAATCGTTATTTGTCATTTGTTTCATGCGTTTGACTATTTTATTCTCTCTCCTCTGTTTTTTTTCTTTTCTTTGTGGACATCATAACGTTTTCTGTCTGGAGAGCCGTGATGGCGTATTTTATTTTTATTCATTTTCACGTGTTCATTTGCAAATTTTCATATTCAGTTTTTCTATCGTTCTAATATTTTTACAAATGTCTCACTTTCTAAAGAAGTGAGAAATTTCTATTTTAAAATATGCATAATATTTCTAGGTGAGCATTATTTACTTTTTATATGATAGTTTGAAAATGTACTCGTAAAAAAACAAATAAATATACAAATAATAAGTACTTATTGCATCCTTCGCTTTTTCATTTTTTTTTTACTTAATAAGCATCCCAAACAAGACACATTGCTACTTAGATGTGAGGGGCTACTGAGAATTGGACGCCATAATTATAAAGGGCACTTTAAGTGGGAAGTTGTGCAGCAAGATGTTTGTTCACATTACATTTACATTTCTACATATTTGTATAGTTGGAGAAATAGGGAGCAGGAAGGGAATTCTCAAAGCAAGCAGTTCGAGGAAACAAACTATTAGAGTAGAAAGCTTGCTGACGTCTGCGGACCTCTAAAGTGAAGGGGTTGGATTTTGCTGATTGACAGATTCATCGGGGGTATTTACGTTGGGGGAACAATCGCAGCAAATTCGTCGGAGTACATTCCATTGTAGTACTTGTAAAACATTGCGACGATGGGAAAGATAAGTTTTTCAGAGATTAAGAGGCTTCTTGAGGCTAACACTTGATTTAGATGTGAAATACTATGATATCCGAGTGTTTATTTAAGGCTATTTATTATCTACTTTATAAACCTTGAGTTAAGTGAGTAAAGCAGTAACTAATGAATAGCCCCACTCTTGGGCCGCGGCGGTACTCATTTCATATACTCGTCCCGGAACGGCCGTGGGAGTTCACGTCCCGGGCCGAAACAGTTCTCGTTTAATCACTCGTCGTTTTTAAAACATCGTAAATCACATAGTTCATATATTGTTTGCATACCTTTAGATTTCTCCCTTGAAGGTCGCCATCTCGATGTCGTCCAGTGGTTTAACTCCTTCCTCCTTCTTCTGCCGAGAACCACGCCGCTGCAACAAAAGCTCCATGATCGGGTCGGAAGACAAACAATCTCTTTAAATTTAATTCTTTTTATTACAAGCGTTAGTAATCTGATCAGCTGGGAGACATTCACTACGTCGAGAGAGATAGAAAGCAAATTACTACTTTATCGTAGTTACTTATCAAATAAGTCTTAACCATTCGTGGAGGGGAAGAGATCTTCGCCTGTATCTTTTTAGGGAAATATTGTCCTCATCTGTTGTAGTTTACATGGTAACAATCACGTCTCATAGGTTCGCCTCCAAAACCTAGACTGACTAAAACTCGCTTCTCACAAAGAACGAGTGACGTCACGAATCCCTCTGTTTTCCACGCAAAGGCCTGTGACGTCATTTCGTAGATATTTAAATGGTCCGTGTCGACTATGTCTTCGTGAAAATCTTGAAATAAAAAAAAATTCCCAGACAGAAGAAACTTATTAAACATTTTAGATGTAGATATTTCCAACAGAAATGTCAATTCAGTCGAAAAAAATCGATGGATTGAAAAAGTGTGATTGTGTGTATTATTTAGATCATTCAGACTGAATGTTATTCTCACAACGTTTCGGCCTATGCGTCTTGTCGGACTCGGCAATCGGACTATGTCTAACTCGGGAATCGGTACGGAATTTCGAACGCAACCATTTATTTGATCCATGAAAATAGCTTGCTCTCGTTCCGTTAGCCATCAACGAGTAAAAGTCTTAAGTAATTCGTAATTGTATTCTTAGTATCGCCCGTACTAAGGATTGAACCATCAACCTCCAGAATACTGTCTAGGAACTGATTTTAACTTAGCACTTATATCAGTTGATTAAGACTTCTACCCGGTAATGGCTGATGGGTGGATAGCAAGCTACTCCCTGGATTAAATAAAATTCCAAAATTCCGTACCTATTCCCGGATTCGACAAGACGCACCTGAAGAAGGTCGGAAGTTACATGTCATAATAATATCTAAGATTAGAACTGTAGTCTGAATAATCCAAATAATACAAATTATCAATCCTCATCTAAAATATTCCGAAAGAAAATGTGATTGTGTTTGTGTAGCCATTCAAAATTCGATCTTTTGACCTTGTATTGAACACTAGCTGACCCATGTCCCGACATTGCCCGGTAAAGTAGATTCACTCAAGAAATTCCATTTCCAACCTTGAACTATAGTATTATTTGCTTCTTATGATTGTCCGGCGCGAAAACAGACCCCATAATATTAATGTAAAACAGCTACGATTAAAGTACAAAAAAACGTTAAGACCGTGTGTCCTTCTCCCACTCTCTGTTTTTTTTTATTTTGATTTTGTGTAAATGTAATTAAAAAAAAAGCTTTACTATTTATGAATGGCCGGCCCCAAAACAAATCCCCAGAATTTCCAACGTCCCAAAATCGTATTTCATAAGATGAAACTGTACGTTTGGGTCGTTTTTACCTATTATTCGTGTTAGTATTTTCATATTATATAAACTTCCTCTCTCTTTTTCGATTGGTTTTCTCTCACCTATTTTAGTCTAGAATTACAAATCTTTTTCACCTTTGAAAATGTAGACAATGTTATTTTAATTAAATGCTTAAATCGCTGGTGGCCATGTATTAATCACTTTTATGAGTTGTGCTTGTTTTAATTATCGCAACTTATATGTTAAGACGTTTCCTATACGATTAAATGGATGTAAAATTATTTAGTGAGTTTCGGTTGTTAATCAGCCATAACACTGATCGTTTCAGTTACCTATTTTCTGACAGGTCCCTTTTTACAGTGGTAAAAGTTATTCGAAAAAAGCATTTGGATACACAATGTTTGAAGTTTTACGTTCTGGTACCAAGATGTGTGGACATTGTGGCGAGCCTACTATTGAATATCCTACATAAAAACTGTCCATGCGTAAAGCAAGGTTCGAGTCAAGTTGAGAACAAACCACTGTCAATGATTGTCCTTGGAACTTGTTAATTGCAATTGCAGACACAACTTAACTGGAAACTGAAACCTTTTAAATGTAATTACAGAATCTGACAGAATAATGGGTATTTAGGAAGGAATGTCAGTTCCCACTTTGCCAAACCAATTACTATAACATCTTCTATCACATGAGTTTGCATGCCTTTAACAAACAGTCTCGTTCCATTGCATAACCTTTGAGTATCAAGATTCATGCGTAGCATAATTAGACATCCAGCTTTCAGTTTTAATTTGTGTGTTGGCATACAACGCAATTCTTATGAATTTTAAAAATTTGTCGGGTATTGTACAGCCTGGTCGTTATCGAGGGTAGAATTTTCTTAATATTTCATCAAGCAGTTATTGGTTGATGACATATACCATGTAATTTTAGGGGGCTAGAATTGATTGCTCAGTTAGCCATCCAGGTTTCACATAGTTTCCGGTTATATTTGGATAAACATTGCTACTAAGTTCTGTGAGTAATGAACCAATTGATGCAATACTTGGAGTAATAAGAATTTTGCCATGATTGGTTTTTTCAATCTTGTTATCACCTATTTTTAGAAGTCAGGGGGAAAACTCACCAACGATTGAGTCACTATTGCGATGCACTCGCACGTTTGTAGATAATATAACAGTGTTAATGTTGTTCCACAAATATGACAATTTAATGAAAGCAAGAGTCCCAGAAATTACGAACAACTTCCGACAAGAAGTCCTGTTAAGAGACAACGACAGTGCTAGTTCTTATTTCAGTCAGCTAAATTATTAAGAGTGAAATTACCTTTTAAAGTAAGTGTCGTTAAATAATACACTATTTTTAACGCCAATAACTACTTACGTGAAGTTGAGAAATTAAGTGATGTAGGCATCAGGCAAAATCGCCATTTTGAATCATGCGACGTATTCTGGAAGCTGTTCATTAATAGCTATATTCTGCTAATCCGGAATGTGTAAAAAATGTATATGGAATAGACAGTCAGAACGCCCGAACGAATGAAAGTGTATTTCTAGGGAGACTTCTAGGGAGACTTCGTTATTTAGATAAAAAAATGCATAGTTATTTAGATAAAAAAATGCATAGTAGTTTACAGAGAAAAATAGTAGCGTGAAAAAGGAAACACAAACGGTGTTCATGCAAAAAACATAATCTCATGAACAACAGTTCCCCGATGACACTGGGGGCGGTATGAGTATATATTACCATAAGAAGGAAAATGGTTGCGACCTCTTCTGTAAAAGACTGCTTACCCGTAAAAGTATAAGACATTTTGAAAGGGAACGATACGAACGCATATTTTCTGGAAACACGCATCAGGAATTGGCCGATGTAGCTGGCGGAGCGGATTAGCATGTTACGGTTTTCGTACGAAATCTATAATGGCCAGTGAAATAGGGTACCCATTTACTTTACTTTATTATATAGATAAATTAATTCTTTCCTCATATCCTGTTTGATTACTTCATCGCCCATCTTTTGTTTGTTATTTCCCCTGCCATGGCTATGCAAAATCTCTTTTACACACATAACGTTAATATTTAAATATTTGTTATGTTTGCCTTGTTTTGACTGAATTACAATGTGCCCTATTCCCAGCGTCCTGACACGCGACGAGTAATAACAATGGTTAACAAATTCGATGTATATTCATCACTATTTCCACCATTCTTCTCATTCTTCTCATTCTTCTTTTTCTTCGCCTCTTAAGTTTGTTTTTTGCTATTCATTGGAAAATTTTCTAAAATAAATAAAACTAAAGGGACCAGTAGAAATTCCCCAGTTGTATCCCTTATTCATTCATGCAGCCGTGCATATAAAGGTCTGTCTCCGAAACCCTTGTAAGAGTTTGTGACATATTTCCAACATATAGACGCCCGGTGCGAACGAAGACCCCACACTATTATTTTACTACATTTGTTCTAACTGAAATATAATTATCTAAGTAATCTGGTTGAGGTAGTTTTAGAATATATCTGGTTATGTGGTTCTAACTTTTGTAGAGTTTGTGACATACTTTCATTCTATGGACGTCCGGTGCGAACGAAGACCCCACGATATTAGTGTACCATCTTTGAATAGAACAGATACAACACTTTGATTCCAGTCCGAAGGCAAAGAAAGTGTATTTTAGTTCGAGTTTCACGTTCGATACAACAGCGTCATCAGATGAAGGTTTTAATAGATATGCTTTTTTTGAATTGCATTTTCGGCAATCGGGCGATCTCATTTCAAAAAAAAAAGAAGTGGAAAATGATAACGTACATAGGAACATAAAATTACCTTTAGAATATTATTATATAGATGCTAGAATAAAAGTAGACACACTCGAGAAGAACAAAACTCTGCCATAACCTTATTATATATATATATATATATATATATATATATATATATATATATATATATATATATATATATATATATATATATGTGAACTTGTAAAATGAAGGCGGCGTGCGACCAGAAAGCATCCCACAGTGTCCAATCTCCCCTACATTTCGGTTCCTTTAATATTAAACGCACAATTCCAAAAGTGACCTATAGTAATGTCTAATTTAGTTAAGTAGTGAGTCGTTCTTGAAGTGACAGTTTGTTTCCGGTCAAAGTAAGGTCGGATTGAAAAACTTGAAACGAGCGATGAAACGAGCACATCAGTGGGGGGGGGAGTTATTTCGACGATAACTTTATTATCAATTAGGAAATCTTAAAATTAGCTCGGCTTTGCAATATAAATAGAAGAAACTGTAAACAATACTTAAAGGAAATATTATCAAATTATAAATTTCCCAAACCAAATTAGTTTATAAAACAAAAAACATGAAGCGATAGGTCAATGCAGAAACGTAAAAAATATTTACTTTGCTAAAATTAAATACGAAAAACTGTAAAATAAAAAACAATTGTTCAAAAAATGAACAGTCAATATCTTTATATGTAAACGGTTTGATATATATATATATATATATATATATATATATATATATATATATTAAATTCCCGAAACAGTTTTTCATGGTAAACAACTGATGATCCCTTGAATAATGTTAGAAGCTAACTAATATAATAACTGTAAAAGTTAAATTGACTTACATGAGTGATTTTCTACTGAACGACTTGGGACTTAAGGTTTTTTTGGGTTTTTTTAATATAGTTTTAATGGTTGAGAAACTTCCAAGACTATATATATATATATATATATATATATATATATATATATATATATATATATATATATATATAGATAGATAGATAGATAGATAGATAGATAGATATTTGTGTATTTAGGTAGCATCTTTTCATTTAGGCAAACATTGTTAAAATAACAGAAACCATGCTTAATCATACCTTTTCAACTGTTCTGGTGATCTTTCTTGTGTTAAATGAATTTTAACACAGAAAAATCATTAGAATAATTGTAAAAAAACCCAAAAAAGGTATAATTAAGCTGAGCATTCTGTTATTTTTAATAATGTTTATATATATATATATATATATATATATATATATATATATATATATATATATATAAACATTATTAAAAATAACAGAATGCTCAGCTTAATTATACCTTTTTTGTATATATATATATATATATATATATATACATATATTTATGCATGTATAAAAAATCAATGTGAAAGGTATATATTGTAATATATTTTTTTTTATTTTCTATATTATGGCGTGTAGGAATATCAATTGTTCCTTATGTATAAAAAAAAATTTAAAAACTTTTTCTTTAAAGAAGAACAAAATTTTCGGCTGCAATCCTTCGGCCTTCGTCAGTGTAATCATCTAAACTAACGAAGGGGTCATTATGAATTTTAGAATATATATTCACAAATATACGGTCAGTAACATGAGCCCATTATTTATTCTGTAAATGTTAACATTTAGGGGGTGCATATATATATAATTTTTTTAAAATTATTTTTTAAAGAAACGATCATTATGAATTTTGGAATATATATTCTCGGTAACCCGGTGAGTAACATGGGCCCATCATTCGTTTTTGTAAACTTTACAATTTAGGGGTTGCGCTCACCCAACCTCGCACTTGCCGCCTAAAAACAGTGTGAATAACATGAGCACATTATCTTTTTAAAAACTATACCATCTAGGGGGTGCCACTGAAACCATATCATACCCCAACCCAAGAAAGAAAGAAAACATTAACATTTAAAACTAATGATATATTTAATGCTTATACCTGTCCTGGGACGGGTATTCTACTAGCAATATATCAAAAAAACAAAAATAATTGTCCATTAGTGAAGAAATAATTAACGATTAATATATAAAACAAAATATAAAAATACAAATGTAGACTAAAAATAATTATCTATTGGTCGAATAATATACACAAATATAACGTTAGTAATTTTATTTTTCAATAATAATTTAATATGATCATTTTTAATGACGTAAAAGATTAAACAACCACCGTTATCTTATAGAGCTAAAATTTCTTATCGAATTCATTTCAGGCGGCGGGGTAAGGTGTAGGTAGTTATCTGACTTGCTATCTGCTTTCTCGTTTCCCATCACAACTTGAAATGGTTTCGTCCGGTGGCTAGAAAAATGCACTTTTTTACTCGCGTATTATTGCGTGACGGCATGGGAGTAAATATATTTATTTATATACGAGTATACACCCTCCATCAAAAATGACGGGAACTAATTATGCTTGCCAGGGTTCGCACTAATATTTTTATTCATATAAAATAACGGTTCAATCGATGAAGTAAAAACAAAAAGAAATATGAAAGAAAGAAAGAACGAAAGAAAACGTCTAAAACTGAAAAAAAAAATTTTAAAGAAAGAAAAACGTATCATTCTGTATAGAAAGAAGAAAGACAAAAACAAAGAAAACGGAAGATAGTAGAAAGTGGACCTTAGGTTTACTTTCGGCAGCCTCGTAATTCTCGTTTTCCTTTATTTGTTCCTTTAATCCTCATATTCCATGTGCGATGTTTCTGACAAATGGGAAGAATTGCTGTTTTCTGGGTCGGAATCTATCCATCTAACACTTATCGTTGGCTAGTTTTTTTTTTATCTTGAAGTAGTATTTTCTTTTTTTAAGCTCTTTACACCAGGTGGCTTCATGCCTTGTGTGGAGCGGTTTCCATTAAAAAAGAAACGTCTTATGGAAATAGAGTGAAGGATTTTTTTCTCCCGAATTCATTTAAGAAAGCGGAGGGGTTGTCTGACTTGCTATTTGCTTTCTGTTTTCTCTAAAAACGTGTAATTATTTCGCCCTGCATTTTTTTTACTCGTTAACTTTTGTGTGACGGGATAAATATATATTTATTTATATATTTATATACAAATAAATACATATTGATCTTAATTATAGAAGTGGAGGATATATTAATGTACAAATAACTATACATTTGTCTCTAATATAGAGTGAGGAATATGTATGCATGTATGTATGTGTGTGTGTATGTATGTATGTATGTATGTAGCAGAGTTTCTTAAATATAAATCTTATTACCAAAGTGATCGGAAAAGCTGGATGCAGCTATTTTAAGCAAGTTTTTTTTCTTATTTTCGAGAAAGCCGCCATTTTAAATCGTTCGCTTTGTCAACCGTCATTTTAATATGCTATTTATTGTCTTGTGCAAACACGTGTACATCTTACAACGGCGTGGTTCGTTAAAATACATACCGCCATGTTTTTAAATCAATTGGTTAATGTATGTTTTAATAAAACTACGAGACAACATCGTGTATTTCTCGGTTATACGTAATTTTCAATTATTGTATACTGTCTGAAGTACCCGTCCATGCCGGTTTCTTAAGTTTTATTCAATTTTATAGCCAAGATTAGAAGTTAAGAAGGATTTAAATCACACGATTTTTTTGTGATTTGCAACTGACAGCACTACACCTTCATAAGGAAGAGCTATTTCGCAGCTTCATCTCTTATTCCTCGCCTGCTTTTCTGATATGGTAGGAACCCTCCGTCGGGAGGTGGTTATGTAGCACTGGTGTCAACTGCCCATACATGCTATCAAGCTAAATATACCTTTCAGCCACCATCAACATAAACAACTGATTTCTGATGGCATTTCATTGTGACGTCATATTAACTGACACCATGACATTACACTACGTATGACGTCAGCACTTTATCTCAGTTCTTTCACCGTCCAAAATTCACTTCTCATTCCAGTTCGTATCATCTCTCTTAAGCCGTCTCCAATTTTTTTCATCGATCTTTTAATAAGAAAATATTCAAGTTTACGATAATGATCGATATCGGCAAGAAAATAACTAAAACGCTATAGCAACAAAACAAGTGTCTAGTGTGAGATTCGAACCCACGATGGCATCAAATATCAGAACTGAAGGCGAACGCTTTGTTCACACGGTTACCCATCAGAGGACAGTTATTCATCTTTTTTTAAACTACTTATATGAGTTTGGCGTAGGAATACAAAATTAAAAGGCTGTTTTACCTCTACGCATAGCTCGATTGTTTAAAATAAACATAATGAAACATCAATAGAAAAATATTAGTGTACACTTATAAAATATTTTGTATCAATTTTTTATTTTTTTAATGCATAAACGTTTTCTCTTCAAATAAAAAATACGGGAAATACAATGATTTTATGTAAAAAGTATAAACAATTATTATAAGTATTTTTTTCGGTCGGCTAACAGTAGAAAATATTAAACTGAAAAAGGAATGCTAAAAATGTCGGAACATCTGTTTCTAATGTTAAATATACGTATTTTAAATTTTTAATAATGAGTTTTAAAAATTTTCAAAAACTTGACATCGATTATAACATCAGATGGAAGGTGCCGATGCTAAATATGTGGTTAGTTTGGCTCTTTGATCAACAATTTAACTGTGATGCCACGACACACATACAATCAATTTTGCTTTATATAGAGAGATTAACTATTAATGGAATATTTATTAAATTCAAAAATTAAAATATTATTTAAATGATTGTAGACGTTACTTGCTTCTTATTAGGTAAAAGTATACTTTTTTATTCGTTTTGGTAGAAATTTTGAACTTCTAATAAAGTTTAATAATTCTTTCTAAGACCTTTCCCCGGCAATATGTCTGCACCGGGGCAACGTCGGGTAAATATAGCTAGTTAATTATAAGTTTAATTCATTTCGTATGAATCAGATGATTCTGCTGTTGGTATTGGTTCCCCTGTCATCTTTCTAGTTAAAATTCTGAATTTAAAAAATATAAAATAAAGGAATTAAGAAGAAATACGAGTATTCGCCGAAATATAGAAATAAAGGAAGTTGAAGTGAATATAAAAAAAGATTATATATATATATATATATATATTGCATTGGGGATGTTCCTTAGATTTTACCAATATTCTTCATATGAGTTTTTCTCATGTATTTCTTCTTGGATTCTTCCCATTTTTAGTTTTCCCGTTTCGGGCATAATATATTTTCCTACTACTTAAAAAGTAACTCCTTGCTCTGATGATAAGCAAAGTTGGACTAAAGTCTATATATTTTCCTTGATCTTGTTGTGAAACGCGCGTAAGATAATGTTTTAATTTTGAAAAATAATAAAATAAAGGAAAAGGCAACGAACATAGGGGGCGACCGGGGAAGTGAGACATTGTTACACTTTTGTCTGTAGAGATGGAAGAGAAAACGGGGAGGAGAGCCTCAGGCAACGCCGGGCATTCCTACCAGTATAAGATAAATACAAGATAAAGACAAATATAAAAATGTGCAAAGCAAAAAGCAAGGATTGAAAATATAGAAAAAAGTTCACCGTGGAAGGCGTCATGAAAATTGTAGCAGCAGGTCTAAAAGACGGTAAATCCAGGAAGAAATTGGCGCAAAGAATTTAAAATCCATTGAATTTTTTGAGAGGGTAAAAAAAATTGAAAAGACCCAAGTAATCCAGTTGGGAAAAGTAGCAATGTAAAAGTTTACGATGTAAGTTGTGTATTAAAAGCCATTTGGTGAACTTCCATGGGTTTACAGATATAGTTTTTATGAAGTTGAATTGAAAGTGAGATAATAAAAAGTGGTTTCCATTCAATTTAAGCCATGGCTTAAAGAAGGAAAATATTTTTTTTACTTGAAACACCTTATTTTGAGCAACTGATGACGTAATAGATATTGTATCTTCACAATCGTTATTCCCATCTTTTACTTGTCTATATAATTGCTCTATCTCTATCTCGTACATCAAGCATCAATTCTTTCATTTACAAGTATATATTATATCTTTATTTTCTTATATATATATATATATATATATATATATATATATATATATATATATATATGATAACTATCTCGCGAGCATGCGCGTCTTCATATTTGAAAGTGGAAACAAAAACGACATCCACTCACACGTCCGTTTACACTAGCAAGAACGGGACAATCCCATAAGATTAGGATTTTCAGATACATTGATTAAGCTAATTTTACTTGCGAAATATTTGTAATTACTATAAACTAAAAATGAAAGTTTATAAAAAAATCTGTTACGATTTTTCTTTTAAAATTAATATCGCACCTTAAACATACTTTGAAGGTATTTTTACCTCATTCCTTATTCTTATATATATATATATATATATATATATATATATATATATATATATATATATATATATATATATATAGAGAGAGAGAGAGAGAGAGAGAGAGAGAGAGAGAGAGAGAGAGAGAGAAAAAAAATAACGTCGTAAGATCGTGACGTGTTTTCGACCCCTCAAGATTAATACCACCAATATGAGGAGGAAGAAAAGAAGAAAAAAAACACTATAAGACAGTCTCGCTTGAGAAAGTTGTATTTTACAACGAAAATTCGCGCAACAAAAAAAAAATTAAATTAATTAATTTTTCATTTAAAATTTGCACGATTGTTGATTTTCAAAATATTACATTTAAATATATGTATATATATATATATATATATATATATATACAACTATCACCTTACGGTTTGTAATTATTTAACGCACAGCGACTTTTTCATCTAATTTTCCTTTTTATCACAACTTCCATTAAGTAATATTTAATAGTTATAATGATTAAAAGTAAGCGTGTGAGCGTTTCATAAGATATGTTGTTGCTGTTTGCGATTGAATATTAATTCCCTCCACTTCCTGTTGTTACGCGTCGAATTTGTTTTTTGAACGTTAAAAGAAAACCAATACCGGAAGAAGAAAAACTAATTTTGAGCAGATAATTGTATTGCCATGAATGTGCGCGTGATTGATATAATTGATATCGTCGCGGACTATGGAATCGACATGCTGAGTTAACGTCCTAAGATGGAGTAATGTTGCCACATCTGTGGATTTGTCGCTTAGAACACTCTTTCTTTTATCTAAACAGAGTACAAAATAAACTTCACAATCTAGTGGTTGACGTTCTCTTCTCTTCTCTTCTCTACAGCCCATTTTTCACAGAAAAGACGTTGTTAATCTTTCTCAAATCTATCGTTATTTTCATGTTAGGTATTTGACTGAGCTTAAATCTATTGTTACTCCTGTAAAACATTCACAGCAACAACTCGTCTAGCTACAACAACTGCCAAGAATTTCCTGTTCTTCTCTGAGTGTAACTAAAACCAAACGGAATATCCATGAACAGAGTTTATTTCTAAGAACTTCCCATCTGTGGAACAAATTACAACGGGACTTCCTCCCTGCAGACTACAAAATGGTCGTCGTAAAATTCAATGACAGCAAATACTTGTCATAAACCACGCCATAAGTAATCGAACTTTGTTTATCCCAGTCATCATTTTCAATTCTTTCATAATATTGTCAATCTATCTATCTCATTAACCCTTATCTTCAAGTGGCTTCGATGCCATAAGTATTTTTTCAGTTGTACGCTGAATCTCGAGCAGACCATCTTACTGAAAGAGTTATCAGGCTATATAGAATATATAATCGATGAAAGCGATTGGAATTTTAAGTTTTCATGTCAAAGAACACAGAGTGGTAATTAGTGAAAATAACTGACTAGTCAGAATCAAATATTGATTTGACAGTTGCATTGCTAATTAATATACCTTGTAAAATCCCACCGTCTTAATTTTATTTATTAGATTACGACTTATACACGACGATAATTATAAAAGAGTGATATCCTAATGGTTAAATATGTCTCCTCTTAATATAAACGTTTATCTATTCGAAATTATTTGTCCTAGTTTTATAATTTGATAATTATTATAAGAAATACGTTAAAACTTATATAATATACGAAAATATATAATATATAACTGATATACTACTAATAATCTATAACATCTTTATCCCCTAAGTAAATAGGTAAGATGTAAACTATGTAATGATTTTCTATCATATATTATCAACCTGCTAACGACGGCTGATAGACTGTGTTGATCATCAGTTTATCTTTTAGTCGTTTTACAAATACAGTCTCCAGCTATGAATTCTCTTTCTTTAGTTCTTGAATTGAATTTTTTGTTTGTATTTACATAATTTATCTCATTCTTATCTATTTTATTTCTGTTAGCTGCCCTTTAATTTTACTTCATATTCATTCCTCAAATTTCAGTGGCTTTATAATGGTTCATAGCCATTGTCTGGGAGCGATGTGGCTCTGTATGACGTTGAGGTTTAATGTGGGATAAGCAATGAGCACAATAAAGAGTCACAAGACCGTAAAGCACGCAAATTATGAAGATTGTTTGAATCAGACCCGCCGGCATTCCTTGAGGCGCTTCACTCCCTAATTAATTGTACGATAAAGCGATAGAATTTTCTTCGCTTCCCGAAACGAGGAGGTAATACCTGAGAGGATAGATCCTTGTGCACTGAGCAGAACAAACAACTCAAATCGAAGCCCGAAAGCCATGGACCAGAGTTTACTCAGTGTTCAAAGAGAAGTTATGGATGCCTCTTATTTTTAGATTCAACCAAGCATCTCCATTAGAGGCTCTGTCCGTCGAATTTAAGCCTGTTAAATCAGACTTTATAAAGATAATTGTGAGTTTGTTAATCAATTGATGAAATAAATCAATGTCCTCTGGAAACTAGATAACAACGGAATCTTATTGAAATTCAAAAAGAATGCCCGTTATAGGACTGGTAAAATTAATTCCTTGAAAAAAAAAAACAGTTTTGCATCAGTTTTATGTCTTCTTGCGAAGATCAAAATCAAGATATAATGATACTAAAACTTGATCTAGAATACTTATTTCAATTTTTATCAAAAGTCATTACATGATTTTGATTGTAGAAAATATCTAAAATTCTAGGCCTAACATTGAGGGATCTTAAGACGAAATTGAAATTCAGGCAATCTTGCTTAATGGGTGTTTAATGACTATCAAATCAATGCAAATCTAAAATATCTGAATTTTGAAATGGAAGTCGTTCTCATATTATGCTCCCTTAAAATCCCTTAAAATACTCAAATGAGAAAATCTGGGGAATATTAATTAATCGATGTCTTGTTAAAATTTCCAAAAATCGAAAGTATCTAAATTTTCACGAATGACTTCCACTTTCTGCAAAGTGTTTTTATTCCCTTTGCAGAAAATTGAATTAAACTAAATATATTTCACATTACCCAACCATACTCTTAGCAGCAGTATTCCAAAATACATAATGATCGGTTAGTTATTTTAGGATATAATATTGTACATATAAATATATAAACATATACACATATCTAACTTTATATATTACAATATTTGGCGCGAGTTTATATGGTGCGTATGTGTGTCACGTGTTCGTGTGTTCCCGTGTTGCTAAGCAGAAAAATAGATTGTACTTCCAATTTCCAATGCATGTCTTTTCATTTGTTTGGTCTTGCAGTTTCATTTAAATCCGTCGCTGCTGTTCCGCTTATATCTGTGATTAATTTCTCTGTTTGTTTTTGGTGTGCTATTAATTGTTGTTTTTGTTGTTCCTGGCGTTAGCGTGTGTTCCGTTGATATTTCATCATAATCACTGTAATTGTCTGCATTATTCATTGTCTCATGCATTTCAATGTTCGCAGTCCTATCAGCTATGTTAGTCCCCAGTTACAATTTACTTCCCCCCTCCCTTACGCTGGCATAGTTAAACACAAGATCGTCTTTGTTATGTGTCATTCTGGAATAAACAGAAATAAAATTAGCCCCAGTCTACAATTATGTCTCCTAGTCTAGGCGAGAACTGAACAGATACTACACTTTGAATTATTTAATTATCAAACAAGGTAAACAAACGTTACAAATTAGGCACTTAGCCATCAAAAGTGTTGAGAGTTAAGAGGTTGTTAGTTTCCTTTTATTTCCATCCCAACGTGGGTAGGGTTAGACACAATGTCGATTAATAATCTGGGGGAAATCATGCTCCCCAAGAACCATTCTGGATTGAGACAAAAATAAATAAAAATGCCTTAGTCTAAGAGGACCTCTCGTTCACTGACAGAAGACATAAAATATAAAGTGTAGCATTAGAACAGATACTACACTTTCATCTTAGCCCAAATGCCAAGACGTCCTACTCTTAACTAGACATATTTGATCAATTCGATACTACATTTTGATTTTATCCCGCAGGTCGAGAAACTCTTTCATTCACTGATAGGTTAGTTTATTTAAATTGAATAATGTCTCTGATTATCTCCGTTTTATCATATACTCGTCTCGCTTTTATATTTGATCCTTTTGTTTCAGTTATGACCTAAATAATTAGTCCAAACTGTTGTGGAAGCAGAGGGTGAGAAGCTAGTTTAAAATCCTGTTCGTAGTGAGGGCAGAATTGTGGAAATCGGAATACACAACAGGTTAAGTCTGAAGGCATTATGTTTATTAGAAATAGAATTGAGTCCAGGTCCTTTGGTCTCGCCTCTAGTCCAAGTCATGACGAGGGGCGAGCCAGGAAACATACGTCTGTTCATGTTGTAATCTCGGCAAGAACTGCTCATAAAAGGCGCAAAATATGATTGGGCGAGAAATGGCCGAAAGGCGCACATGCGCAAAGTATGCACCAAATGTTCTAATTGCATGTGTAGCACTACGCGAGTCCCAACATGCTTGTCTTAGCCAACCGAACGTCGTACACATCACTACGCGAGTGATTACATGCAAGTACAAACGAAATCGATCTCAATCATGTAACTGATAGACTGTGTTGATCATCAGTTTATCTTTTAGTCGTTTTAAAAATACACAGTCTCTAGCTATGCATTCTCTTTCTTTAGTTCTTCTTTAATTTAATTTGCATCATTTATCTCATTCTTATCTACTTTATTTCTGTTAGCTTTCCTTTAATTTTACTTTATATTCATTTCTCTAACTTCAGTAGCTTTATAATGGTTTATAGTCCTTGTCTGGGAGCGATGTGGCTCTGTATGACGTTAACATTTATATGATGTTGATTCTTTCTTCTATCTTATCTTTACTTAGGAGGTTGGCTATTTATTCCCTTTTATTTTTAACATACTAATAAATCATTCTACTACTCCATTTTCATATGGGTGTAACGGAGTTATCTTACGGTATTAGAACATTTTTTCTTTCACGAAAGATGCAGCCCCCGAGTCGGAAATATAACATTGACACTCAAATTAAAATAAAGCACAGATGATTACGTACGAATGCAGATGCTCTTGGTACATCGGATAATTACGCTCATGTTTGCGATAGCGTGACGTTGCAACTTTTTTCTTACGAACCAAAAATAAAATTCAGAGTTTTAGAAATATTTTCAAACTGATAACACGCGACGACGTGTGGTCATGTAGCATCGACCTAGCAGGTTCGGAATCTGTGGCTGAAGACCGGAGATGATGGAGAAGTGTCGTGAAGGCATTCTCTTGAAGGAGAGAGAAGACAAGACGAGAGATTACCAGTGGAGGGGGGGAGCACAGACGGAAAAGGGCTGCAACATAGCTCTCAGAACCAGACACCACCTACATTTTTTGGCAACTACAACATGGCTTGCCGATCTAGGATTGACTTGCACGGTAACAGCAAATGCTGCAATTCGACAACGGACTAATCTGAGACGCAGAACCCCGTTGTTCCCTGAGACAGACGGATGCCAACAAGATAATATGCATTTATCACAGCTCTCAAGACGCTTTATCAAACATCCTGAAACTAGAAAACACAATCCTCGCCAGCAAGTTTATTTAATATTAATTGCATTCATTAT
The DNA here is from genome assembly GCA_963556195.1 of Sepiola atlantica. Lineage (NCBI taxonomy): Eukaryota > Metazoa > Mollusca > Cephalopoda > Sepiida > Sepiolidae > Sepiola > Sepiola atlantica. The sequence goes on from OY744528.1 coordinate 82,665,533, forward strand.
ACTGCTTCTTTATATAAAGCTCTCCTACCTTTGGATTTGGCTAATAGATAGATGACCTGCCTATGCCATTAAATTACATACGAGTGTGAAGACAACATGTGGATGCTTTTGAGATGGTGGTGTCACATATTTGCAACGAGATTATCCGCTTGGAGACAGAGAAATGGTATAATGATGGTACTTTTTTCTTCGTTTCTTTATTGTGTAACAACCTTTCGAACATTATAAGGTCATCCCAGATCAGAATTTTCTCACCCTTTTTCTTTCTCGGGTCAAACAGTTTTCTTCTTTGTGAAATTGTTCTATAAGTGTCAGATTTCACTATTCATGTTGTGTTAGCGTTTCTGTTTAATTTTAAGATTTTGGTATGCTTATTTGCGGGGTCTTTTAAGATATTATTTGATCATTTTTTTGAAGAGATTTTTTCAAATTGTTTTTCTCGTGACAAGATTATTAACATTTAACATTTCTATGCAAGTTAATTACTATTTATTTCTTGTCAGACATTATTTTGTTAATACTGTTTTTTTTAAATTTAATTTATTCATATTTTTAATATGTTTGTACAAATTAGTTTCTGTAAAAGAACCTATTATTTGAGAAAGAAGCTATATTTTCAAAAATTGTTTTCATATTCATTAATTTGTAATATTAGCGGCGTATATGTGCGTGTTTCTTTCACCTGATTAATAAATGTGTCATTGTTAGTTCTTAATTGCAATGGTTATACCGAGGTTCATCTTCTCCTCCAAGCAGATGCATGTGGGTCAGTCGTGTGTGGCCGATACGTATACGTGTTAACACGATGTCTTCCCTTCGATCGGTTCTTGTGTTCTCTTCCAATTATAGGCTGATGTTCATACCATTGTTTTGAGGATAATCTTTTCTCTCCCATTTTTCGATCGCTGATAGTATCTCTCCAAATTGTTTGTTTTCACGCAACCTTCTAATAGACTTAATAATGGTGCTGGACTAATACCAAATAGTAGGCCATAGCTATGACGGCGAGGACATCTTTGTTGCAAAAATAAATTGATGAAATATAGGTTAAGATTGGAATGTGATTCGGAATGCGCTTTTGGAATTCATGTATTATTTTGACAGATCATTAGTAATAGTTGAATTTTAAAAAAATAAACTCTTGTTATTTGTTTTTTTTAGAAGGTTGCGTGAAAACAACCAATTTGCAGAGATACTATCAGCTATCGAAAAATGGGAGAGAAAAGAGTATCACCGAGTCACGAGGACGTCCTGCGCTCGCTTTCCTGCGACATAGTTCAATAATTAATATAAGCAATGACAATTCTTTTTTGTGTCGTTGAGTCTTCATTTGTGAGAAACCAGCGGAAGAAGAAGATGCTTTGAAAGATGCAGGACGAAATCGCCAGCCAAAGAAAAACAACTGTTGTTTTCAGTCTTATGTAACATGGCATCCTCAACAAACATATTGGCTCCGTGACACATAAATACAAGAAGCAACGTCACGCATAACCATTTTGGAGAACTTTACAGTATTTAGCATGTGCCCACCCTCAAATTACAATAGGGGCAAATGCGTTATACCCTTAGTTACTATTATCCCTAGTTCCAATGTGATCCGGAGTGGTAGTACCTGTCAGGGAATGATCTATGAATTTCTAGCAGCTATATAATTACGATATTTTGCCCTAGCATGTTCGCGCTCGCGGGGTGATTGATACGTTCTCCGGTCAGAACACTTTTGCGGGGGAGGCACTTCCGCCAAACCATTTTCCAACACTGTTTGAACAGTCAGTGTTTAAACGTCAAGTTGTCAAGACGTCATATTCCGGTCTCGCCCTTAGCCACGACTTGAGATAAGCGAGATGAAAGACCAGATTCAACCTCACTTTGTTAGTACATGCATATCTACTGACTCAACATATTTGTGTATTCTTGTCTACATAACTTTGTTGCCGACGATGTTAGTTGTGTTGATGAAACTGTATGAATAAAATTACTAGTAATAGATTTTCGAGTTCAACTAGATGCACCTGAAGAAGATTGGAGGTTACATCAACCGAAACGTTGTGAGAATAACATCCAATGTGAGAATAGTAGTCCGAATAAGTAAAATAATGCATATAACAAACTTTTAACAAAATGACTGGATTTGGAATAAATGCTCTGTCCTTCTAGACTGAGGCAATTTTTATTTTGTCCCAATCCAGGGTACTCCTTTTGAGGAAGCTGGATTTTCCTCGCATTAAAACGACCTTGTGTCTAACTCTGCCCCCCCCCCCCCCCAGGATAAGGAAGTAAATAGGGACTCCAAAAAGTTGATATGCCGTAATACAACAATTTCCATTATTACAATCGAATATCCCGTTGTTTATGCGTTCACGTATACCAACAAGAGACACACTCCGTTGGTCCATTTATAGATCGGTCTCGTTTTAATCCGAAATAACGCTTTCATCGAGAAACACGCAGGTTAGATAGAAACATGTGAATGTCGGTGCGAGTCTCCTACTCAGTTGACAAGTTCTCTCTAACCCTTTATTTGAAACTACAACAGCCAGTATTGAGCTTTCAAAAATATCTTCATATTGATTAATACCGATATAGACGCAACGACCTTTGGCAACCACGTCATATCGATCTGGAAAGGCTGATTAACATTCTAGTAATATAGAACATGTAAACATTTTAAATATAGTCTCGCACCAGGTGTCGGCGGGAACAGAACGATGCGTGTGTACATTTGAGATTTGAAAATTAACCGGTATTTACGCGTATTATATATATGTAAGTTTAGAACAGGGATTCCCAACTAGGGTTCACATGAACCTCCATGGGTCCACAGAAGCTTCCAGGAAGTCCACGAAACAAATTATACTTTGGGAGTCCATGGTAAGTATTAAGGTCGTCTTATGGAAATCTGTTGAATATAAATAAATCTATGTTTTAACATTTATATTGAAAATATATCAATATAATAATACGCTAAAGCAATTTCATGCTCGTGTGTACGTTATCACTGTCCACCTCTTTTTAATATGGGATTGCCAGATTGTCGAAGGATGAAAGTCTAGTATGTGTTCGGTCAAAAGATATAACAATAATATCATGGGGTGGAAATATGTCACAAACTCCTACAAGGGTTTTGTAGATGGAACCCCATAGGCACATATATTCTAAAACTACATTAATTAGAGCACTTAGATGAGTATGTTTCAGTTTGAACAAAAACTGTACAATGTATTCGTTGGGTCTGTGTTTGTGCCGGACGTCTATAGCATGGAACTATTTGTATACAATTGTGGAATTTCCACGGGTCCCGCTAATAATAATAATAATAATAATAATAATAATAATAATAATAATAATAACAATAACAATAACAATAACAATAACAACAACAACAACAACAACAACAACAATAATAATAATAATAATAATAATAATAATAATAATAATAATAATAATAATAATAATAATAATAATAATAATAATAATAATAATAAATATTATTATTACTATTATAATTATAACCGCTGCTTTCTTTGGTTAGTATGTATTGTAGAACCAGGCTCGCAGATGTACGATCACGACGTCCGTGGCACTGGGCTCATGTAGGCAAATATTTACTATCGGTTTTCCTTCCGCTGTAAATGTATAAACACATTGTGCATATGTTGACCCTTTAATGCTTTTTGTTTCAAATATGAGACATTCCAACAAAATGTATATTTAATATAATATTCAACTTGTTTCATAGCTGCAACAAGCCTGTTTGCAAGTGTGAGTGGGTATTAGTATGATGTTGCATCAGCACACCCGCTAAATAAGTAATCGGTATCTTCGATGTCAAGCCAATATAAAAAAATAAAGAATTTAAGGTTTAATAAGAATTTATTATATACGCATATATGGGGTCCACATATGATGAAATAGCTGTCAGGGTGTCCACAAGCAAAATAAGCTCGAGAACCCCTGGTTTAGAATGTGAAAATGCAATTAATAATTTATTGCCTTTATATACTATTTGCGATAGATAATTTGTCGTATAATTTTGAAATAAAAGGAAAGATATCCTAATTATTAAAAATCGCGTGCGGCGTTAGTGATTATACTAATTGATAATGCTACGGACTATGAGATCGGCTATGACGAGTTCAAATCCAATCCACACTCTTGTCTTCAATTACGTTCTAATATCGTTGGGAACGGTATAAATTCACACTCCCAATACTCAGCTATGTTCAAAGTAACAACTTCAATTGATCGTAAACAATGAATCGTTTAACGGAAGATATGGTGCTCTATAGTGGATTGGGGTCATAAATGGTTGGTAACTTTCAATGCCGCAAAGACAAAGCTCCTTTCCTTCAATAACTACAAGAAACCTCTCCAACCACCGATTGTCATGGCAAATATCATTCAAACTCCTCGGCCTAACCTTCACAGGTAACATGAATTGGAACAAATACATTGAAGACATTGCCAAGGCTGCTGCAAAGAAGGTTGGCTCCCTCTACCGTGCTAGTAAACTCCTCACACCTGACATTATCCTCTATCTCTATAAAGCCACCATCCGCCCATGCATGGAGTATTGTTGCCACATCTGGGCTGGTGCATCATCTACTACTCTCTCCCTCCTTGACAAGGTCCAAAAAAGAATCGCAAACCTAATAGGTCCGTCACTGTCAACCAAGCTGCAGTCCCTGTCCCATCGCCGTAATGTAGCTTCCTTGTGCTTGTTTTACAAATACTTCAATGGATTATGCTCCGATGAATTGGCTACTCTGGTGCCCTCTCGACGTAAATTCACTAGACCAACTCGACAATCAACTAAATCCCATCCATTCACTGTGGAGATCCCCAGATGCCGGAGATCTTTCTACTCAAATAGCTTCTTTCTTCGTGCTGCTGGCCTCTGGAACTCCCTCCCTGCCCCCTGTTTCCCCGACAGTACTGACATGCAGAAATTTAAAATTAATGTAAACAGACATCTTGCTACGCAGATCCCAGTTTAAACAGATTAAAAACCAGAACAGTAAAAAGGTTACTGTCAGGCAATTAAATGTTCCGGAATAATGTAATCTTCATTATTCCGGAACGTTTAATTGCCTAACAGTAACCTTTTTACTGTTCTGGTTTTTAATCTGTTTTACGTGAAATATTAATAAATTGATTTGAGATTTCATTCTTGTTTTCTCTTCTCGTTTGTTTTTGTTCACCTTTCCACCTTCCGGTCCTATATCACATTGCTCCAGCCTCGGATTACAAACCTACACTTATATATATATATATATATATATATATATATATATATATATATATATATATATATATATATATACATGCTAGCAGTATTTGCCTTGAAAGGAAAGTTGAAAATTACATTTGCAAGCAATATAAAATCAAGTAATAAAAACACTGTTAGCGTGGTGGTGTTTTGAAGAAAAGAGCATTCATGAATAACAAGTGGTTTGTTTTATATTTAAGATTTTCAATGTATTTTTTTTATTTTCAATGTTATATTCCGAATCGATCTCTAGGCGAAATTTTTAAAATCTAAAATAAAAACTACTTGCTGACGCAACGTTTATTACACACAGCTGTCAAAAGGCAAATTCGTTTTCATTTAATGATTTAAAATCTTAAAAAATACCAATAAAAGCATTACAATTTAAATGATTAAACCTTTTTTCTAAATACTTTATTTTTTTCTTTGAGATATTCTATTCTTTCGTTGATTTTTTTGTTTCATGAAAAATGTAGAACCCACTTTTAAACAATGAATTTCGTTTATTTGTTTTAATATATTTAAGATATTTCAAGCACATAACCGATAATTGTCCCTAGTGACCCCAGATGGGATCAAAGGAAGTGCCAATAGTGTCTTTAGATTTTGTCAAGAATTTAACCATTATTGAAATTTATTTGAATGTTCTAGCTGTTAACACATCGATTTCTATAACACACAACAAAGAAATGTGTCCTTTATACAGATAGATCTAAAAGATAGAAAAAGGAATTATTAAATCATTTAAACTTTTCTTATTGTCTCATATAGACGACTTCAACAAGGCACAGTATGTTGAGTGAGGCGAGTCCAATTTTTGAATATGTGAGAAATATAACGCTTTGTCTTTTCACTTATTCATAAATATAGCAGCTCACACCGCTTAACATAGTGTGTCCTGAGTTATGTCTCATTGACTATATGAGACAATCAAGAAAGTTTAACAATGAGAATAGTTTTTATTTATGAATAACATATATTTGGACTGCTATCTTGCCATTAAAAAATTAATCTTGCCATTAAAAAATTAATCTTGCCATTAAAAAATCAGCGCAATTCATACAACTGATAATATATTTAAATTTAAGTAAAGATTCCTAGTTTAATACGGAACATAATTTGACTATGTAGAAAGTTAAGCTAAAAAACTTGTCATGTCGATGTGTTCCATATCAAATACTACTTTATTATTATGTCTACTGTACTTGCTATGGCTCTACTTCACATATTTCACACTTTGGATTGAGTATATATGTGATGGCTTTATATTCAATATTGGATATCACGTACTTATTTATTAGGGCGTAATTAACCCTGTTCGGCAATTGCATGAATTAGTATTAATGCTGGTGTTATTGCTGTTATTGCCTCTGCTGTAGTTATGGACCTTAGGCCTTTCTTACTGTAGTTATTAGTGGTGTTTCTGATGCTTTTGCTGATACTGTCGTTGGGTTTGTGATAGATATTAAGTATTTTATGTTGTGTTTTCTGATGATCCATATTATCCATGCAACAGTAACTAATCTTAACATTGCTCTTATTTATCATTTGTGAAATTATTTACCTCTAGGGAAATTCTTATCTATTACTTTATACATATATATATACAGGGTGGGCAAAAATAAGAGTCCTATTTTTAAAAATTCATAACTTTTTTATTTATTGATTTTTTAATTTTTTTTTTTAGAATAAGTAAAGGACCCCTTCCGAAGCAAGCATGAGCCGTATTAGCCCTAAGGAACGTACCCTCATTTAGAAAACATTATTTTTGCTTAAAAAACTCAAAACAGTGTAAAAAACAATACTTTAGTTTTTGTAAGTTTTAAGAAGTGTTTTTCGGCTAAAATTTGTTTTGTTTATTTCAAAAAATCTCGGAAGGGTCAGTCTACACACACATAAAGTTTGTTGAGTTTAACTTTTATTTTGTGGAAGTTATTCAAATTCAAGTTATTCAAATTTAAAGATAGGACCCTTATTTTGGCCCACCCTGTATATATATATATATATATATATATATATATATATATATATATATATATATATATATATATATATATATATATATATATATATAATCAAACTGAAGGTATCTAGCATTTGATGTTCCTTTTTTACACCTCGACGGTCTATGTTCGATTATTCGCTCAGAAAAATGTAATTTCTGTATTTTGTTCCCAGGTTAATGAATTGCTAGAGGCAACATCAAAATCTATAAGGATGTTCCAAGAGATAATTATTACATAAGATATATTTCATTTAGAATATCTTTCTCATCTATCTATATTCAGATGAATATAGTGTTGTTTATACTTATTGCTTTCGATCGATGTACGTAATATCCCTTTGCAAAGAAGACTTCTTCTGTCGTACTCTCCGTATGAGAGTTCAACGTCTCCAAGGTCAATCTCCATGTTAATAAAACTGATGAAACTAGCTACAAACCTAAATATCAATATATATTTGGAAAGAAGAGAATTAATCCCCATGATTTTGATTTTAGAACATTTCTAAATGGTATGGCTTAAGATTAAGGAGTCTTAAGAATACATTTAATTTCAGGGAATCTTCCTTGTGACCATGGATGAAAATTGAATGCAAATCTGATACATTTAAACTTTCAAATGGGATGTTGTATCAATATTATGTACCTTTAAAATCCATTTAAAATACTCTAAAGAAACTGAAATTTTATGGATTATATTAATTGATATATAATACTTATTGTTAAAATTTCACAAAAAAGAGGTATCTGAATTTTGAAGAAGGTCTTCTACACTCTTTGTACTTTGTAAAACTATAATTACACACAATATAGTTTACATTTCAACCTCCTAAGCCTAGCAGCTGTGTTCTCAATATCATAATGATTGGTTAATTAGTTTAGGAGTTAATCCTGTAGATACACATATATAAACATATAAACATACCTAACTTTATAAAGATCTCTCTCTCTCTCTCTCTCTCTATCTATCTATCTATCTATATATCTATAGCTATCTATTTATCTATATCTCTCTCTCTATATATATATATATATCTATATATATATCTATATATATATATATATATATATATATATATGTATTTAGTGATATCAGTTTATATAGAGATGATGGATTAGCTGTAATATAGAACACGATCAGGGTAATTTCAGGAAAATTATTTATAAGAAAATAAAAAAATATAGTTCAAAAGTTGAAGTAAATATAGGATCAATTAATATCTTAGTTATTACCCTAAATTTAGATATGAATGTATCTATGATCGTTTTGTATTCTGAAATCTAGATGGTGCATATATAATATTACACGCGAAAAAGGATATTTAGTAATCTATGTAAAATAAACTTTGCTGATGTTGTTATCTTACTTGTTTTCTCGTTATCCTGCACGGTTATCTTCTGTAAACAAATATTGGAGATGGTGGGAGGAAGGGCGAATAATGTAATTAAAGGGCGAATCATAAGAGGAGTAGTAAGAGGAATGGAATGATGTAAATGATTAAGGGATAAAGAGAGAGAAGAGAGAGACGAAAGATGATGGAGAAAGGGGTGAAGATGTAGTACATGTTGAATAAGTAATAGTTTCCAATCTCTGTAAAAAAAATTGCTACATATATCATTAAATGATAATACAAGAGACTGAACTCAGGGGTATCTCCTAGAGAGGATTCTCCATCAGCACTCGGAGTATTCTAAAGTGCCATGTTGCGCATGTATATGTATCCCTTGAGATTTTTCCAGCGTGGATGACTGGATCCGTCACTGCCATACTAATGTTTCGCCTTTGGCTTTGATTATTTCGCCTCTGAATTTATCACTGTCAGTTAAAAGACTGCCTCGTTTTGAAGTGATTCTACCTTCCTCTCCCTTTTTGTTATTATGCAATTTAATCAACTTTCGTTCTTTTAGCTCTTTACATTAAATGGCTTCATGCCTTGCCTCTAGCGACTTCCATTAAAAAATATATTTATAAAAACATTTTTGGAATTCGATACTTATATCGAATATGAACCAGTTTCCGTGAACTTCGCATCGGCAGCGTTCGGGCATGTTAAGTAAACACGGAGAGGTGCCGAGCTATTAGCCAATCAGCTGTCAGCTACCAGACGACAATTTTCTAACCAGTATTGAAATTGATTAAAGCCTGTAGCAATTGATCAAAGCCAGTGCATGTTTATTTCCTGTTAAATTCCCCACAAAAAATGAATTATTAAGAGCTGTGTAGTAGTGTTAAATCTCCAGAAAGAGTCATTTCTTTCTGCCAGGAAAAAAAATCTGTTGGCAAAAAAAAACATGTCAGAAATGTTATTACATGTAATGGACAAGTATTCATGGAGGTGTACAAACACTAAATGTAGAGCTTGGAATTCCATAAGAATTGACACTTATTTTTTTGCTATCTTTCTTGAAAATACAACTGAAAAAATACGACGCATAAACGTACCAAAGTTATCGTCTGCCACCATTCGCCTCATCATCTCTCGGGTGTTTACGTAACATGCCAAACGCTACCGACGCGAAGTTCACGGAAACTGGTTCATATTCGATATAAGTAAAAAAAAAAACAAAAAAAAAAAATTTAAGTTAATTTAAAAATATATCCATAAAAACATTTTTGAAATTCTAAAATATTTTTATAAATATTTGAAAATTATAAAATGTGTTCATGAATATTTTGAAATTCCAAAACGTTTTAATAAATATTTAATAACATATAACAAATAGTGGCCCGAGCGGATCACGGGTGATCTATTGTACGGAAATCCTATACTGAGTTTGTACATAAAATCGATGTGTAGACGAAAACTATTTAAAATTCTGGAAATGTAGCAGTATTTATCTTCATTGAAAAAATTAATTTCATTCATGATAACAGCACGTACTGCTCTTAGGGAAAGTCAATATACCAGCAGACAGACCTGACAGTCGGACCGAATAGACTCGCTGGTTAACTTCTCATTTATATATTCTTTGTGATACTGTTATTTGTTTATATATTTGTTTACTCAATTCGTCAATGTAAATACCAGGTTAACCGTAAAAGGACTATATTACATTGCTGATAAAATTGTAGGAGTGTACGATAACCACAGCCAAGTCAGTTTCCGGTTACGAGATGGCCACTACACACTCACAAAAGAATAGACTTGCTGTTAACCATCTTCTTTCTATATGTCTTGTACTTCTGTCCTTTGTTGATATATTTGTTTGCTCACAAGAGTCCATGAAATAGATATTGATCAGGAGTAGACGAATACTATTAAAATGCTCGTAGTAGCATTTATCTTCATTGAGAAAATTAATTTAATTGATCAAATATTTTTTTATCTCGAGTAAAAAAAAGTGGTATCTGCTAGTGAGAGGATACTAAGCATGGAGGGTATGAGAGAAAAGAGGATGAGAGACAAATGTAGAGAGAGTGATAGAGAGAGGTAAAGAGAGAGGAAAGAATTTAAATAGAAATATGTTATGCATTTTTAACGTTCTCATTTTGTTGTTTTTGCTCCCAAGAAACGCCTGGTAACCATGCCAGTCCGAAATAAATCAATGTATATCGATCAAAGATACTTCCGATCGATTGGGATGCGTGTCTAAAAATACCAACAAAAAATAACCCAAGCTGCAACTACAAACTATATGTTTTATCTTGTCTTTCACTTTTTCTGAGACGCGCATGAGCAATTATCTTGAATACATCCTAACCCATTAAACATGGTCGACTCCTTGTTAAATAATGGATCTTTCCGATATTATAGCACAAACTATCATCATCATCATCATCTTCATCATCATCATCATCATCATCATCATCATCATCATCATCGTCATCATCATCATCATCACCGGTTTAATGTTCGTTTTAAATGCTGGCATGCGTTTGACGGTTTTTAGAAATTGACTCCCAAATCAACCTATCTCTGGACAGGTTTTTATTTATCCTTCTATCCCGCTATTCTATTTTTATCACTTCCTCCTATCTTATCCTTGGCCTTCACCTCTAAACTGAACCTGCTACCTTAACTGTTCTGTATCTACTAACCCGAGAACTCTCATCCATTCTTTCAGCGTAGCCATAGCATCTAAGTCTACTCTTCTGCACATATCTCCTTATACTGTCCAGATTTCATCTTCTTCTGCGCTCATCAGAACCAAGCCTGTTTTTAAAACTCACATTACGCATCCATTGTATCATTAAGGCTCACATTATACATCTATCGTATTATTCCAATATTATTTCTCTCCAGGCAACGCATGTCTTCAACCCGCACTGGTCAGGTTTCAATAGAGTGTCTCACAAAAGTAATAAATCAAGATCTATACCGAAAACTGAACCATCTTATGTATAGAGACGAGATGTGCACTCAAAGTTTCCACGATATAAATCAGTAATCGGAAGAGATGATCGAATATGGCAAGAAGATGGAGGAAAAGCCGATACTTATATCAAAGGACATCGTTACCTGGCTCCGGGCCGATACTCTTCACTTCATTGAACCAAAGTAATAACGAATCAGCTATATTAGAAATAGAATAAAATGATTTAAACAAAAAACTCAGACGTACATGAAAGTAATCCATGGACACGTGTTTCTGGCTGTCATCTGTCCTGAATATACAAACCGCAGTAAATGGTTGTGTAGATGTAGTATAAGTTGATTAAAGAAGATTATATCTAATAATTAAATAAATAGATAAATATATACAAAGTCCATAGTAAATTGTTATAAATGAATAGAATATAATAGTATATTTAATAAAATCCGTCTGTTTTATTCCGTTATGTAGCTTGTCTGATGTTAGTTTGCATGCATATTTTTAAAATTATGGTGATGTATTTTCCTGCGCGAAATATCTTATTTTTACAGAACTTTATATGTGCCGGTTTCGTCATTATGATGTATGATTTTACAATTATTTGAAATGTTCATGTTGACAATTTATTTTCTATGTACTAACAGGTATAAATTTAATAGTTTTTATAGACAGTAGATCAACTTTCTAATTATTTTTTTAAAGATAAATTAAAGAAATTAAACCACAGTTAATTACAATTAATGGATAAATATAATAGAATAGGTAGGTGATTAACATAATTATACCATTTGCTGTGAGGTACACAATTTAGGAACAAAAAGAAAAGTTTTGTCTAAGTTTTAAGGACTGCTTGCAATCGTACGTAGATTCATATATGAGTATAATGATCGATGCAAATATATATATATATATAGATAGATAGATAGATAGATAGATAGATAGATAGATGGACGAAGAGTGATAAACATGCACGAATGTTCAAATTTATTTCAAACTCTTCGTCCATCTATCTTTATAATTGCTCTATCTCGTATATTGAGCTTTTACCATTTCACTATAGGTTCTTTCTACTAAAAGTTTACTTTTAGTTTCATATTTTTATATATATATATATATGTATGTGTGTGTGTGTGTGTATACAACTGTAAATAATTTCCCCCGTAACTTCTATGTGTGTGCATGTGATATTATTATATGGTGACATGTGTGTATGTATTTCAGCTGTATTTTTAACCATGTCATGTTTTGACGAGCGTATGTAAGTAAGAATTCTAAGTGTTGATAAATGTATATGCTTGTTTACGGGTGTATCATGACTTGTATATATGAATATAAATTCTGTTTTTACATGTATGTGGTTAGAGCCTGCAATTTTCTTGTGTGTAAGTGTTTTTTAGAATATTATAGTAGGAAGGTGGCGATTTTAATTCCGGTATTCGGTGTTGGAAAGAAGGCGACATGTTTAAAAATGTTTCAGTCTCCTACATTTATAACTTTTTGAGATAGACGACGTTGTTGGTCACTGCCGCTCATAACTATTATGCGACATATAATTTTCTTTTGAACCATTTTGTTTTTATTATGAGTTAGTTCCAATGATGTGCATTTGAGCAGAAAAACATGAATTAATTTGTATAGAATATTTCTATAAAGTTGGTGTTTAATCTGATTACATTTTAATTTGTCGATGCTTCATAAGTAGCCCCTAACGGATTTCTTGAACTGCCGCGAACCAGCGTGTATGCTACTACCCTCACTTACAAAAAAAATACCCCCCCCCCCATTATCATGGGGACTTTTAATGATCTCAGTTCAGTTTGGCCGGTCGGGTATTTAGACAATGAAAAAGAAGAAAAAACATCACTGTAACTACTGAAGAAATGTGTATATCGAAATATATGATAAAAAATACTAATAAATATTTCCTTTAATACAAAAATCTCACAAGTTAGGTATGTATGTATATTTATATGTTTATATATTCGTGCGTATAAAGTTGATTCCTAAGATAATTAACCGATCGTTAAGTATTTTCGAACACAACTACTCGTCGTAAGGGTGCGTAATGTTGGTTATATGCAAAGCAGTCGTAGATATTCAGATACATTTGATTTTTTTGTAAAATATAAACAAGAGATATTCCTCAAATTTCAGTTTCTGTGAACTATTTTAAAGGGGTTTTAACAACATACTATTTTTTATTAGTTCTGTTTACCCCCAAACAGGGTACAATGCCACTAAAACGTAAAAAGGACACTGCTAATTAAGGACATCCTAAGTACAAAGTGGCGCGGCGAGATGCTTGTTTGGTACAATATTTCAGATTTGCATTAAATTTGATCTATAGTAATTAGAGACTAATTTAGGAAGATTCCTTGAATGTCAATTTCTTCTTAAGTACCATTAAGCTTAAGCCTTTACATTTTTTAGATTTTCTAGAATCAAATTCATGCAATGGAATTTTGTCAAAATTTGAAATAGGATTCAAAGACATAAGATTTAGTATTATTATCTCTTGATTTTGATCTTCGTTAGGGGACATAAAAGTGGTGCAACTCTGTTCTGTTCGGGGAAATAATTTTTTTCGGCTTTTGGACTTGCATTCTTTTAATGCATATAAATATATATATATATATATATATATATATATATATATATATGTATGTGTGTGTGTGTGTGTGTGAAAAAGACAAACGGAAAACGGAAATTTGACCGGTTTCGTTCGTATTAATACGAACGAAACCGGTCAAATCTCTTGTTTTTGTTTTTCTCCTGCATTTTAACCTGTTTTCCGTTTGTCTTTTTTTCACTCATTTTGTCTACCACGGCATATCATTTTCATGACTGATCGTGTACTTTACCCTATATATATATATATATATATATATATATATATATATATATATAGAGAGAGAGAGAGAGAGAGAGAGAGAGAGAGGGAGAGAGATGGACGTGTGAAACTCATTGCATATTATATTAAGATTAAATATCTGTCCATCATTCGATTCGTCTTGAAGTAAAACATGACACGTTTCTTGTATTTTTTTTGTAGATTTTTTTCTTTTAGTTTTCCTCTTCCTCCTTTGTTTTTTTATTTGTTCTTTAGTAAGACTATAATTGATTTTGACATTTATTTCCCTTCTCGACATTTATTTTCTTCAGTTCACTTACAACTTTCGACTTGAGATTTACGCTGTCGTCGACACACGCAACTATTTATTCGCAGGGCGCTTCTCTCTGGTTTCTCTGCCTAATTCCTCGATCAGGTCCGAAATTATTAGACAATATCTTACCTTCGGGCTGGGTCAAAGTGTGGTATCTGTTGTAGGAGTAGGGACAGGTTTATTGCTTGTCTCCTTTGGTGCTTTCATTCTTAAGTGAGTGCTGAAAGGACTCGTTTTGGATGAGATCAAAGTATAGTATCTGTTCTTATACTACACCTTATCTCTTCTGTCCTCTGTCAGTGAAGATGTCCTTCCAGACTGAGGTAAGTTTTATTTTTTGCCCAAATCCAGAGTGTCCATTTTTGGTTCTGGATTTCCCTCACATTAAAAAACGACGTTATGTCGAAGTCTTCCCTCGTTGGGAGATAAGTAAATAGGGACTATACGGGTACTTTTTTTTCTCATACCCGTTTTGGGAAAGCTGGATTAAAAATGGACCTTGTGTATAACTTGGCACTCGTTTGAAGGCAAATACAAATGGGGCAACCTTCACACACTAGTGGTTTTAAGTGTATCGTGTACGATGTAGAATACAGCCAACTCTATCGACCAGGTAACTAATGACTATACTGATGCATGATGTGGGTCAGGTCCCCTTCCTGTTCGCAGATATTATAATCCAGTTTTCTCTTCTACTAGACCAGTTGCTATACTAAACTGGATAACATTTTAGCAATGAATAAATGGGAACGAAGTTATTTTATTAATATCCACCATTCGTCCGTGCATGAAGTATTGTTGCCACATGTGGACTGGTGCACCAACCACTAGTTTCTTCTTCTTGGACAGGTTGAACAAAGAATTTCGAACCGAATAGGTCCCGCACTGTCTACCAAGCTCCAGTCCCTGTCGCATCGCCGCAGCATCACATCCCTGGGCTTGTGTTGCAAGTACTTCCACGGAATGTGCTCCGATTAACTTACTGCACGTGTACCCCCTAAAAGGGGCAGATATTCTTCTAGTGTTATTTATCACTTAAAAAATATAGAAATTAAAAAAAAAACAAGAATATAAATATTCAAAGGGGTTCAGGGATTGGAGCAGGAGTGCACAGTGGTCCGTATTGATTCGCGGGAAACGCTGGATAGGCCTCAGGGGGATTAGACTATAAATTTATTGATCAAATGTCATCATACGTACACCTCCTCTCTCCCTCTCTCCTCTCTCTCTTTCTGAATCAATACTGAATACATATTTTAGTCCCATCTAAAAAACAATGAATTTCATAAAATGTAAAAAATAATAATAAAAATAAAAACTAATATGATGTCGTAAAAGGACACATGATTCCTCATTCAATCCTGGGCAACTGAAGATAGCCCTGCTAATAAAGAAATGTATACTATTAACAACATTTTCAGTTACCGTGTAATTTGGAAAAAAATCCGTTTCGTATATAGACGTTATCTCTGTTTGAGACGTCTGATATTTGGTAGGAAACGACTTCTCGGCGAAACCTGTTTCGCTGTAATGAAGTTATGTGAAGTCGGCTTACCAACGAGCCATGCACGCTATAATAAACCAGACCTGATTAAACAGCATCACCATTAAAGCAATGTCACTCTCTCATCCACACATAACACCAGAAATAGTTTGACCTTAATTTTAACGCTCAAAAAGAACCACTAATTGTAGTGATGTGTCTATTACTGTTAAGTACTTTTGCGAAACACCTTCCTCTGTAGACAAATAAAAGCCGGAAGGCATAGGTCAGAGTTTGCGTATGTTCTTGTCAGCTTAGACTAGAGTTATCTCGACAACTCTCGCGATAACTCATACGCAAAAACACGTACACGTACGTAAGTGTGTGTTCGCAATTATATATAAAAGTTCGTAAATGTATATTTAATTGTGCGCAATAGTATGTATGTCCTCGGACAATGACAAAGTTCGACATGAGACCGGTTGTATGTCTTTCGTTCTGTCTTCTTTTTTATCTCTCCATCAGTTTTTTTTCTCTTCGTCTTTCAATAATGTTATGTTCGTGGCTATTAAATTATGCCCCAAAGGTCAATTCCACTCAATATTTCTGATTTTGTGACCTAAGGTTGAGGTGGAAGAAAAGATGGTGTCAAATGAATTTCAATAAACTCCTGAACATTAAACGCGTAAATGTTGCCCATTTGTGAGAATGGTAGCCATATTTAAAGATGACCGACATTTATTCAAATAAAAGATTACGGCTTAATTAAACCCTAGTAGCACCCACACTATCATGTAGCTTAGCACATGATATTCTTAATTATATCCTAGATCATTTAGTATATAGATATTGAACTTTATATTTATAGTCTGTTTTAGAGTTAAGAATATTTGTTCAAAAGGCTTTTTTTTACATTGTCTTTGATACTGCTTCAATATTTTATATGTATAACTTAAAAAGGTATTTTTGTTACATTTTGATATTTCAAGAGCACTTATATTCTAAAAATGTTACCAGTCATACAATATTATTGTTATATTTCTACCTCCACAAACGATGTCATGTTTAATGTTCGAGTTTGTTACTATGTTTGTTCGTGTACAGCCTAGAGTCAACATCGTTTGACCAATCGTCACTAAACTTAAAATATCAAAATATCGGTCATCATCTAACTGAGAACTGATTTCATTTTGGGATATCTAGGTAATAGGTCAAAGGTCAAAGAAACGTAAAAGTCACAATTGTATGCGATATCTTCGGTTCTCTTCGTCGTAGAGACTCGCTACTTCACCCAAATTGCAGCCAATGAAGTCCCATATCTTATATCACTTTGACTTTGAAAAGTCCGATCAAGGTTAAAATGTTGTCGGAATTTTAACTTCCGATATTTGCAAAGTTGATGTGTGAATCTTATGCGCTTTGGTAACAGCAACCGCCATACAAAATGTCAGCCTGATCAGATAAATAGTGTTTGAGTGATCAATGTTTATTTTGGAATACTTCGTACAATATGGAGAATTAAGGGCCAGATACGACTTTGGCCCATTCTTCCGTTATCAAGCGAACGTATTCAGTCTTACGACTAACTAATGTTCTTGTTGTGTATAGGGACATCATTTTAACCTGAGATGTATATGCGATTTTTGCTTTTGTTCATTCCCACAAATTTACAATAATAGACAACTTTTTTTCAAAAGAAATGTTGCCTATATTTCTTTTGGTGTTTATTCTTCAATCAATAACAAAGGTTTTAAACAATCTTATTGATAAAAAATGAAACAATTATTTATGGCAATTTATTGAAATTTAAAAAATAGTAAATAAATAAGATCATGAATTGGTTATATCACTTCATCATTGCTAGCATCTTCATTATTAGTGTCATCATCTTCTACTACATTGTTTCTAGTAATTGTACAGAACTATTATTTGCACATATTTGTCCATTGTACCTTGTTTGTAGACATGGACAAATGTGTACATCTTAAAAATTAACCTTTTTTTTAACTTTGGTAAAACATTTTATTAAATCCATTGAACTCTTTGCAGCAGGATGAAGGTTTTCCAGTGGATTATTAAATCTCCATTTTCTACCTTCCATCGACGACAATCAAGGGGGTTATATATTTGGATTTACATGGAGGCTCATTTTATAGACACCTTCTTTTATAGACACCTTCTTTTATAGATAGCTTCTTTTATAAGCACTTTCTTTTATAGACACCTTCTTTTATAGACACCTTCTTTTATAAGCACCTATCATAAACAGCTTCTTTTATAGACAACTTCTTTTATAGACACCTTCTTTTATAGAAAGCTTCTTTTACACACATCTTTTATAGACAGCGTCTTTTATAGACACCTTCGTTTATAGACACCTTCTTTTATTGACAGCTTCTTTTATAGGCACCTTTTATAAACAGCTTCTTTTATAGACAGCTTCTTTTATAGACACCTTCTTTTATAGAAAGCTTCTTTTATAGACACCTTTTATAGACAGCTTCCTTTATAGACACCTTCTATTATAGACACTTTCTTTTATAGACACCTTCGTTTATAGACAGCTTCTTTTATAGACAGCTTCTTTTATAGGCACTTTCTTTTATAGACACTTTCTTTTATTGACCCTTTCTTCTATAGACACCTTTATTTATAGACACCTTCTATCATAGACACCTTCTTTGATAAACACCTTCTCTTATAGACACTTTCTTTTATTGACACTTTCTTTTATAGACACCTTCTTTTATACGCACCTTCTATTATAGACAGCTTCTTTTATAGACAACTTCTTTTATAGTCACCTTCTTTTATAGACACCTTCTATTATAGACACCTTCTGTTATAGTCACCTTCTTTTATAGTCACCTTCTTTTATAGACACCTTCTTTTATAGACACCTTCTGTTATAGACACCTTCTTTTATAGACACCTTCTTTTATAGTCACCTTCTTTTATAGACACCTTCTTTTATAGACAACTTCTTTTATAGTCACCTTCTTTTATAGACACTTTCTTTTTTAGGAACTTTCTTTTATAGACACTTTTTATAAACAGCTGCTTTTATAGACACTTTCTTTTATTGACCCTTTCTTTTATAGACACCTTTATTTATAGACACCTTCTATCATAGACACCTTCTTTGATAGATACCTTCTTTTAGAAACAGCTTTTTTATAAACACCTTCTGTTATAGACACTTTCTTGTATTGACACTTTTTTTATAGACACCTTCTTTTATAGACACCTTCTTTTATAGACAACTTCTTTTATAGACACCTTCTTTTATAGACACCTTCTTTTATAGACACCTTCTATTATAGACACCTTCTTTTATAGACACCTTCTATTATAGACACCTTCTTTTATAGACACCTTCTTTTATAGACAACTTCTTTTATAGACACCTTCTTTTATAGACAACTTCTTTTATAGACACCTTCTTTTATAGACACCTTCTATTATAGACACCTTCTTTTATAGACACCTTCTTTTATAGACAACTTCTTTTATAGACACCTTCTTTTATAGACAACTTCTTTTATAGACACCTTCTTTTATAGACACCTTCTTTTATAGACACCTTCTTTTATAGACACCTTCTATTATAGACACCTTCTTTTATAGACACCTTCTTTTATAGACAACTTCTTTTATAGACACCTTCTTTTATAGACACTTTTTATAGACACCTTCTTGTAGAGACACCTTCTTATTTAGACACCTTTTATAAACAGCTGCTTTTATAGACACATTCTTTTATAGACACATTCTATTATAGACACCTTATTTTATAGACACCTTCCATTATAGACACCTTATTTTATAGACAAAGTCTTTTATAGACAACTTCTTTTATAGACACTTTTCATAGACAGCTTCTTCTATAGACACCTTTTTATTGACACTTTCTTTCATAGACACCTTCTTTTATAGAAAACTACTTTTATAGACACTTTCTTTTATAGACACTTTCTTCTATAGACACCTTCTTTTATAGACAGCTTCGTTTATAGACACCTTCGTTTATGAACAGCTTCTTTTATAGACCCCTTTTATAGACAGCTTCTTCTATAGACACCTTCTTTTATAGACACCTTCTTTTGTAGAGACCTTCTTTCATAGACACTTTCTTTTATAGACACTTTCTTCTATAGACACATTCGTTTATAGACAACTTTTTTTAGACACCTTCTTTTATAGACACTTTTATCGACACCTTCTTTTATAGGCACTTTCTTTCATAGACTCCTTCATTTATAGACACCTTCTTTTATAGACACTTTCTTCTATAGACTCCTTCTTTTATAGAAACCTTCTTTTATAGACACTTTCCTTCCTCCAGAGTATCTAGCCAGATTTATTTCTAGTGTATCCGATGTTCTTTTCCTTGTTCTCTTCAAAAGGTTACCTGAAATGTTAGCAGGACCTGGCTTGATTGATCTAGGACCGAAATTTTTTGTATAATTATATCACTTCTGTTGTGGGTTATACCATGTCCAGAAAAGCCATTATTGTTCTATAGCAAAGTTGTTGAAATACGTGTCTGGATAGTGGATGGAAGACAATTTTCTCCACGATTAATCTCAAGTTCAG
Source organism: Sepiola atlantica (assembly GCA_963556195.1). NCBI lineage: Eukaryota > Metazoa > Mollusca > Cephalopoda > Sepiida > Sepiolidae > Sepiola > Sepiola atlantica. The sequence continues at coordinate 82,686,361 of OY744528.1, forward strand.
CTAGTGCTGTATGGATATTTAATACAACTAAATGAGTGTCCCAACCCCTTTAATGATAATAATAATTGAAGATTCCCCAAAGCAGGAAGCCAACTTTTCATATAACTTTTCGATTGTCTGTTTCAAAGGAAAAATGGAAATTTTAGCGCCCCTACCTCCCTCCTCCCCTCCCTCTCTCTCTCTCTCTCTCTCTTTCTCGATATTCGGTAATTTCCTATTTACTATTCCTACAACTAATAGGGAAAACCCGACGTTGCTCGGGATTGAATTAGGATTACTACTATGTACTTTTTAACTATGCTGATAACACAATATTACTTTCTGTTTTTACTGCCCCTTCTTCCGTTTCGCTCCTAATATAGTTGGAAGAATCTGAAATGTTGGAAAACTCTCTGAATTAGTGTCTTATATATAAGGATTGAATTTTACGTATTTGAAGTTTTAAGGAGGTTCTCTCACCATAGGGCAGAGGTGGGGCACATAGATACATATATATTTTATAAATTTAATCAAAATAAGATATTTTTTGAAGTTTCAAAGGAAGTTTGGCCCCCATAGCTCTATTAAGTTATGAGGGCATTTAGAGATTCGAGACCACTTCCATTGTCTTCCTCGATGATTGTTATACGTATGATATAAATTTCATCAAAATAAGATATATTTTAAGTTTTATACATTCCTTAAGGTTAGTAGGGCACTTAGAGATTCGGACCACTTCTATTGTCTTCCAGGAAGATCTTATACATATGATTTAACTTTCATAAAAATAGGATATATTTTCATTTTTAAGGGAGTAATGACTCCATAGCCTTTTTAGAGTGCACTTAGCAATTTAGGAATACTTCTATTGTCTGTTCCGTTAAGTTTTACATAAGAATACGCTTTAAGATTTAATGAAGATCTTCAAACCTTTTTTTCTACATGGAACACACAAACATCACACATAATTTGAGTTTTATATAGAGATATTAGTTCCTGATCTACAAAAGCACCCAAACTAAACGGGAAAACGTGTAAGATGTTATTTTGTAAATGAACAATACATAAATCATATGAAATCGGAAATATGTATAAATAAAAATAACACTATTAAATCCTTTCAATTCTTGAACATTTTCTAGAAAACGCATCTATTTCTTCTCTGAAATATGCATATTAAACATTCTTCTTTCTTTTTGTTTAACTTATATTACTTCTCTACTGGCTACGACGATTCTGATTGGTTAATTATCAACAGTCAATGAAAGATGTATTCTGATTGGCTATTTTTTATATGAAGCCATCTAAAATTGCAACATTTAATTTGTGGATTAAAGTTTAAATTATTGATCAATGATTCCCCATTGCTATTATGATTGTATACATATTATCTTATATCTTATCTCATTAAAAGTTATATTTTCTCCTTAAACAACCGGTCTTTATATACAAAAAAGATTAATATTTTACTTTCTCGTAGCTTGCACGGGTGGAATAACGGTTTAAATCTTCAACTGGTTGTTGATGACTATTCATACAACTTCCTTAACTCTTTCGGCATTGCCCGGGAGAGTATTTTATTTTAAATGGATTAAAATTACCGACTTGTTCGCTATAATTGTAATCAATTTTGTATGATTTTTTTTAGAAATAGCTAAATACTCTTTCTGCCGTTAATATGGGTGTGTTAAATATGTAAGAGAGAGAAATAAAGTTTGTGGGAAGAGAGAGAAGTCAATTGATAATAAACTCAACAACAATTGCTGTGATAACTAAGTGTAACTTTTAAAAAATACTAACGGTATAGTACGTTTATAATAGGGAATAATGTTTTAAATTAATAATTAAATGTAAAAAATAAATACATTTTAAAATTATTGTCTGATCATGCTTCGTAAAAGAAAATATAAGCACTTTAAAAAAGTAAATAATTAAAGAAAGATGGTGTCAAATAACAAGTTGTGAATTATCGAACGCATTGTTCTCAGGTATGGAAATTATTTTATTTTGCATCAGATATGGGTATTGTGTGACCTTTAAAATTAAATTTAAAAGCTTACAAAGAGTTTGTATGTTTTTCTACCTTTTTTAAACATTATTAATAATAGTATATTATGGAAAAAAATATTCATTAAAAAACTTAATTGCAAGATATGACTATTAGTGTTCATAATTAATAGTTTCATTTAGTGCTGAAAACAAATATAGCAGCTATTTTAATTTGCATTTGCTGGTGATAACAAAAATTCTTCCGTTTGAAAAATATTCCGAGCAGGATAAAGTATATTTCCAAAGAAGCAAAGCGAATTATTTTTTAACAATGTGGAACAACGAAAAATAAAAGTAAATTTCAGAATTGAATATGGATATTGTAAGATAGAAGCTATCATTGATGATTTCCTTGAATCAGATTCGCTTCTCTGTATATATTAGATAATATATATAATAATAGATATAAAATGTAATTTCTAGGTGTGATTGCATTTGTGTAGCCTATATTATCAGATAAATTCAAAAGTATTACTCAATAATAAAGTTTTTATATATCCCATCTCATCGTTGTCACTGTAAAAATTGTTATTGGTGAGAATTGAACCTTCAACCACCAGAAGACTGTCACTTAGAACTAATTATTGCTTAGTACTTATTCGTTGCGTTACGGAACTCATTTAAATTTTCTATTTTGTGACTTACGACTTACGAATTTTTAATTTCCAGAGGTTGTTAGACGAATTCTTACAATTTTTAATTTCATACTATTGAAAGCATGAATATGGTTCGAAACCCTAGTTTTGAATTGGGAGTGGGTGCAATGTAAAAGTTTTTATTTATTTTATCTATAATATGAATTTTAGTTTTGTAAATTATGCTGTTTTTCTGTCTCGTACACAATTATCTGGATTTCGGTAATTACAAGTTCAGGCATATGATAGAGTTTGATCATTCTAATGTTGTTTACTTATTAACTTATTGCTATACTTAAAAGAGATTCAGGCTTGGTCATACAAGAAAAATTAATATTAGTGTGATTCGATTGAAGATGTTTTGATGGAGGTTGTTGATTGGGAAGTGTATGGAAATCAAATTACGAAAACGTTTTGCTAGTTCTAGTTTTTACCTGTTTGTTTAAGACCGGTGTAAACCAAATTACTTTTCTATTTCGTGATGTTTTTGTTATTATTTCTACTATTAGTAATTGCATTATATATACAGCTATCATACAAGATACTAAATTAGTTAGATATGTGTTTATTATAATAGCTGTAATGAAATCTACATTCGATAGAGAAGAGTATTTTCTCAACCATAGAATGGGTTTGGTTGGACTTCAGGTTTAATCTAATAGAAAGTTTTCGTTTTCATAAATGGTTAATCATTTTCATGAGATACATTTTTATCAACTTGAGAATAAAAGTTGAAACGGTAAAACTTTAAATTTTAAAAAAATATCTATTTGGCTGTAGTTAGTTGTGAGATTTTTTTTTTTTAAATGGACAAAATATCTGAAAATCTTTTTCCTACAAACTATAATCTGCGCGATTGGATTTCCATTTGTCTTATTTGTTTAAGTGATATTTGGCTTTGTTTAATTCAGATGACGTTTTCAGAAAATGCGTCCCTACTTTGGATATGTAAACGTCAATTAGGAAATACTAAAAGAATACCCGTCCGAGGACGGGTAACATTTATTCTCCAAACAGTACAGTTTTCACCACTTCTATGTCCTTGTACGAAGATTAAAATCAACATATAATGAGACAAAACCTTATGTCTAGAACCCTTATTCCAATTTTGAACAAAATTCTATTACATTATTTTGATATTGGAACCTATCTAAAATCTAAGGCTTAAGCTTACGTTGTCCTAAGACGAAATTGAAATTCAAGGACTCTTCCTTAATAAATATCTAATGACTATAGACGAAATTTAATGCAAATCTGAAATATTTTAATTTTCTAAATGAGAGGATGTTCCCATATTATTCTCCCTAAAACTTTTTAAAATACTCAAATAAATTGACATTTGGGGAATTTATAAAAATTTATGTCAAATTTATATTATTTAAATTTCACAAAAACAAGGTTTCTAAATGTTTACGAAACGCTTCCGCCCCCTTTTTATCTCATTTGCATAAAACTAAATTAAACAAAATATACTCCACATTACGACCTCATATGCTTCTCAGCTGTGTCCGAAAATTCATAATGATCGGTTAATTAGTTTAGGGGTGAATCTTATACATACAAATATATAAACATATACACACACCTAACATTCATTAAAAAATGTCTACTTAAAAACATTAATAGATTATTGGGTAGATGCTTCCATGTTGCGGGCTTCAAACTCTCATTGACATCTAGTTCATCTTGAACGTTTCCGACTGTTGTTATCAAAAGGTGTCACCCAAAACACGTTGTCAGTAAGATGATTTATACTGTCTAAAAACAAGAAACATTCATAAAGAATTACTTTCTACTCCTTATTAAGTTGTCTCTGCACGACGGCAAAGTTAGACACAATGTCGGTGTTTAATATGAGGTAAGTCCAGTCCCAAAGGAACCTTTGGATCGAGACAATATTCAAAATGACTGCAGTAGAGAAGTTATCCTTCTGTGACTGAATCGAGAACAAATACTACACTTTCATACGAACCGGAAGTCCGTCAATGTTTTTAAGCAGACATGTTAACGGTTCAAAGTAAAGTATCTTTTACCTCTGAAGATACTATCCTCTATCGATAAATTTCCCCCACATTTAAAACCGACATTGTGTTTAACTTTTTTACCTTCATGAGGAGGAAAGTAAAATGGGACATTTTAAAAATAATTGTTGA
>OY744528.1:82693676-82696176 GCA_963556195.1 Sepiola atlantica
AATGAATATATATATATTTATTAATAGCAACTAATTAAATGTATTAATTAATAACAATTTATTTATCAATAGCAATTAATTAAATTATATGTTTATTCATAGTAATTAATTAAATTAATGAAATGAATAATAATTCATTTAATTATTTTAATCAGTTGCTATGAATAATACATAAACTTTTAAGTTTATTTCAATAGTTAAAAGGATTTTTATTTCTTGTTAACCGTATAAAATTAACAGTCTATATTAAATTTAATTCGATCTAATTAGTCGTGGTGTAAGTTTAATTCCACTCAATATGGGCAGAGTTAATGGAGTATCTTTGGAAATATTTACGTATCTACTATTCATCTGTAGTTATAATATAATTAATTAGGTAAAATAATTAATGAAGTAAAGGAATGCTGAATAATAAATATATGAAAGAGAACCCATGAATTAATGATTTATCTTCCATTAACTTAAAATTTATGATCCATGCAATTCAAGTCTAATAGCTCATCTAAAGTAATGTGAATTCTAAAGAAACTGTAATTGATACACTAGCTAAGTTAGTTATAGGTAGATTTTATGTTTCGTTGTATCCGGAGATTAGGCTCATTTAAATCAATTTAAATAAGTCTAGTTCAGTATAAGTATTATTTTTTATGAATTTTCCTTGAACCTTTTCTAAAATATGGTTAATAGAGTTTAGACATAATATTTAGTTTTATTATTAATTATTATTATTATTATTATTATCATTATTATTATTATTATTATTATTATTATTATTATCATCATTATTATTATTATTATTATTATTATTATTATTATTATTATTATTATTATTATTATTATTATTATTATTATTATTATTATTATTATAGCAGGGGGTTATGGTAAGCCGAATGGGAAACTCTCAATTATACAGACTAACTTATCTGTAACCTATGCAAAAATTATAGATAGAATCAAATATATGATTTACTATATGTATATTTACGTATTTAGTGACACACCCAGGTGTTATTGTAACGCGATGGTGTGTTCTTCGATCCCCACAGTGCGTTCTCCTCGATCCCCACGGTTAGTCCACTTCGTTGACGGGATTCACTGGTCGGATTTCGGTGGTGATGTGGCATCAAGATTTTTATCTCCACTTCTCTACATCGCTGTCTTCTTCTTCTTCTTCTTCTTCTTCTTCTTCGTAATAACTTTTACGAACGTTATAAAAAAATAAGCATCAACAAAAACAATTGAGCTTAAACACTTATTTTCTGTTTTTTATTTGTTCTTCATGGCATACATGTACACGCATAAAACACCCCCACCTCTCCATCTTCTATTGGGGGAAGGGGGGAGCATCTACCCAAAAGTCCAACTGTCTTCTCTGGTGGTTCAGAGGAAAGAGAGCCGATTCTCTCTACCAATATGCCACATCCGCTTACTGTTCCAGTGGCGCACAGACAGAAGACGTAGCCTTCTTCTAATCTTAAATGGAAAATTCCACTCTACCTAATTGTTAAACCCTAAGTGAAAATTTACCAATCCTATTCTTACACACAATACAATATTGATAAAAGCTTACGCATTAATTTAGTGAGAAAGATGAAACATTAAAGGAGCGGTGTGATCTAAAACAGACAACGCGAAACCAAAATGAATGATAGAAGTTGTTGGTGAGTTGACATAGAAATTAGTAATGCAAGATATTAGATATAATAAACGGATCTGAGAATCAGATCTGGAAATTGAGAATGAGCACTTTTCCAATACTACACGTGCATGGCTTTACAGAGAAAGGCGCATTCTGAGAGCTCGCTCCTTTTTGTTGCAGCCAAGGAGCGCAGGGCTCATTTTTTTATCCAGCAGTGGGGAAGCAAGTAAATAAGGACTTACTTGAAAATAATGTTTGAATTGTGTTGAATTTTTCAACAGGTTATTTTAAGCTGAAGATGGAGCGGGAGAAAGACATTGCTTAACCTTTCAGAAAAGGCTTCGGGTATATGCCTACGCGTGTTACATCACTTTATCCGCTCCACTAGTTTAAGAAGCGGCTCTCGCTCCTAAAAACAGGAGCCGCTCCCTAAACTAGTGCTGCTGGTAAAAAGATGTAACATGTGTAGGCACATACGCGAGACTTTTCCATGATCGTTTAGCAATGTCTTCTTGCCCCTATCTAGGAAAACGATAGATAATCATGGAACTTTTTAGATGCGTCTAAACACCTCTATAAGAGGCTCTGTCCGTAGGTGTGAATCACCTCAATTTTAAATAGCATTTTCATCGCTAAACGCGCAGATTGAATAGACGCATCTTATTTCAGATGTGTTCAAACATCTATGTAATATGTTATGTCTGTCGGTTGATCTGTGATGTTTAAGTTTGAAATATATATTTTTTAATTGCGTATAGACAATTGTTTTAATATTTTTGATAACCCTAAACAAGGCATATTTCCATTGTAGAGTAAGAGGCTACTGTGGTAGGGGTCAGATATTAGTTCACATTACATTTA
>OY744528.1:82701176-82751176 GCA_963556195.1 Sepiola atlantica
TCTCTTTAAATCGTATGCTAAGACCGCTGGAAAAATGTTTAAATCATTTTACTGCCTCGGAAAGTGCCTGACTCTAGGATCGATCCTATACCTGTATCAGAGCCAGATATCTTCAAGGACGGAAAATGAAAACAAAACAAATATTTACAATTTAAAAGTTAGCCCCAACCTTGCAATAATAATAAAAATCGCAGTCGCATTCAAACGCGACGTCTACCTACACTTCTGACATACACCACGTTAACATCTATCATTTCTATTCATTATCTAGCTTTTTGTTCGATCATATCTGGGTAATCTAGTTTCAATATTATTTGAATGGCATTCGGTAAGCAATGTCATGCATTAGACCAATCAAATACACCCTTACTAACACTTAGAGAACGATAAGTAACACTGGTCGTAAAACAAAAAAGAAAACATTAAAATACTAACAAGCACTAATCTTTCCGGTCACTAAAATGGAAGACATATGTCCAGTTCGTTGCTAAGATCACTGGGAAAATGGTTGGATCATTCTACCGCTCCAGAAAGTACCTAACTTCAGATGCAATTCTCTACTTATATAAGAGTCAGATGCGTCTAAAGACGGGATACTGCTGCCACATCTTGGGAAATGCCGCACAAATCATTGTTTTACTTTCTTTGCCATAGTAAAAAACCTAGTTGGAAATCTAGTGGGGGGGTGATCTCCTTTCTTCCCTACAACCTCTTTCTCACAGAAAAGACGTTGTTAGCTTTTTTCTTACTCTATTATTATTTAAGTGGAAGATGCTCGACTGAGCTCCAGTTTTTTGGTTACTTCTTGTAAGACATTAACAACAAGAACTCGTCTCTCTACCACAACGAAAAAAAACCTTTCTCCCTATATGTGCAGAGATTCTTTGCAAGCGCTTCCCACCTGTAGAACACATTGCCACGTGACTGATTCCCTGCTAATTACAACTTGGTCATATTCACCCCCAATGTCAACAAATTGCTGTAATGGATCGATTTAAAAGTAATCAAACGCAGTTAATACCATTAATCAATGGTAGAGCACCCACAGCGTTCCTCATCTTTCGGCTGGAATTCATTTCCGTTTCATTAACCCTTATTATCGAGTATCTCCTGGCATTGATGAGCAATTACCTCGAAATTAAATAAATAAATAAATAAATCAACACTGGTTTTAATTATAGAGCGGAGGATTGTGGTGAGAAAAAGAACTACTAAGTAGGGGCGGCGTAAATAACTAATATTCCTGGAATTTTCCATTACAAGACTTAAAAACAAAATAGAGATGAATATACAATAGGAAAACCGAAAAAAGGCAATTAACGGAAAAAAGATACAAAATACAAATTGCAAATAAACAGTATTTTCTATTCTTGAAAAAGGAAATGACCAAGGTGTGTTATTTGGAAAGAATGGAGAAGTGACAGAATATAAAATTCATAAAAAGTCTGTTAACGTCAACACGTAACTTTAACGAGAATACATCTTAATCAAAACAGACAATGAATACAAGAGAAAGAGAGAGAGAGAGAGAGAGAGAGAGAGAGAGAGAGAGACAAACGACAACATAAACGAAAGCAAGCAAAATGGCGCTTTCTTGAATAAAATGTTGATTGTATTCAACGGACAAGTGGGAACAATTATGGGGCCAGTTATGGTTTTCTGCGTCTCTCAATATCGCCAATGGAGAATAGACATAATAAAAACTAAATAATAAAATATGATGAATAAAGGGATTCACACCCGAGTTTGTTAAAGTGGGGAAAATAACATTACTTAAAACTAGCGAGTTCCGGTGTTGGCTTTACCTGTTATTTGTATATACATAGCACACCGACGTCTAGTGTGGTTATGTTTCTTTTGTACCAATAAAAGTTTTTAAAAATATCTATTTTCTGTGAATACATTTCTAAAAAGATTTTACACAAAATCTGGCACGTGTTGGAAAAAGTTAGACTTTGGTATTTGAAACTATCAGACGTTAGTATTTGAATCAGACGTCTGTTTTTTGAATTAGACGACGTTAGTATTTGTATCGGACGTTAGCATTTGAATTAGACGTTAGTATTTATATCAGTATTAGTATTTGAAGTATGCGTTAGTATTTGAAATATGCATTAGTATTTGAAACAGGTGTTTGTATTTGTATCAAGTGTTAGTATTTGAATAGGACGTTAGTATTTGAATTAGACGTGTGTATTTGTATACATACATTAGTATTTGTATCAGACGTTAGTATTTGAATTAGGCGTTAGTATTTATATGAAATGTTAGTATTTGCATCAGACGTTAGTAGTTTTACAAGACGTGAGCATTTGAATTAGACGTTAGTATTTAAATCAGGCGTTTGTATTTGCATCAAACGTTAGTATTTGAATCATACATTAGTATTTGAATTCAACGTTTGTATTTGTATCAGACGTTAGTATTTGTACTAGACGTTCGTATTTGTATCATACGTTAGTATTTGCATCAGACGGTAGTATTAGCATCAGAGGTGTGTATTTGAATCAGACGTCAGTATTTGTATCAGACGTTAGTATTTAAAACCACCAACGCTCGGATCCTCACTTTGCCTCAGTTGAAATGAATAGAGCTCCCCTTGGGGAGTCTCCCTGTGTTGATAAACCCTTAAGCCTGACGTTCACTCCAGATCTGAAGTGAAAGACTTGTTGCTAAGGTCTCTGGAAAAATGGTTGGATCATTCTACCGCTCCAGAAAGTATCTCACTTTTGATGCAATCATTTACCTGTATAAAAGCTTGATACAGCTCAATACGGAGTACTGTTGCCACATATGAGGAGGTGCCGTTTCCTGCATTGACAGACTACAAAATCGACTTCTGGGTCTGTCGGGTGATTCCTTTTCTCTTCCCTGCAGCCTCTTTCTCACAGACAGGAACATTGCTAGTCTTTCTCTACTCTATCGCTATTTTAATGGTAGGTGCTCGACTGAGCTCTAACTCTGCCCCAGTAAAACATTCACAGCAAAACATCTCTGGCTACAACCACTGTAAATAATTTTCCTTTCTTCCTCTGTGTACCGAAAACTAAACGGAATTTCCATGAGCAGAGTTTCGTTCCACAAGGTTACTTCCCAGATGACTAAAGCATGGTCGTTTTCAAGTCCAATGTTAACAAATTCTTGTTGAGCTGTCCCATAAGTAATAAATTTCAGCCAAGATCCAATCATGATCTGCAATCCTTAAGGTGTTTGCCTCATCATCCATCTGACACTAACGATTAACCCTTTATCCTCGAGTGACCTTCAGGCCTTGATGAGCGGTGATTCTTTTGGAGAGTAGAAAGGGAACCTTGGGTTACTGTCGTCACTCTCGCTTCCCTTATTTTGTCCTTTAGTCCTCACGTTCCATTAGCGATTTGTCTGACAATGAGGAAAGAAGTGGTGTTTTTTAGGTCGCAATCTATTAATAATTATACTTATCCTCAATAGTTTTTGACTTTGAAGTAGTATTTTTTAGTTCATAACATTAAGTGGCTTCATGCCTAGTCTGGAGTGATTTTCATAAAAAAACATTTTATTTTAAATAAGTAAAACAGATATTTATTTGAATAATTCAATTTTGAACAAGACCGGAGGTTAATACATTTTCAAGGAAAACAGCCATTTTTCTTTTTTTTTTACCTTTGTTGGTGTAAATAAAGAAATAAACATACAGAATAAGGATCAATTCAGAGTTTAGTTAACAGATAGTTGCAAAAACACATTTATATTTACTGAACAACTTCATTATTTGCCGTCATTATCGCCATGGCTGTTTATTACATCAAAATGTCTCTTACTCATGAAATCAGTGAATGTCTTAATAGTGACACGTAGAACTCATTTTGCTGCAGTATCGACGACTTCCAATGAGGTTGTTTTCGATGAAAATTGACGTCCATTGACATTAACGTCTGGTTTGATAATGGCCCGAAAGTTTTCAATCAGATTTATATCGTAAAAAGATGGCGGCCAGATCATTAACTTTTCAATTTGGTTGCTCAACTATCTAAGAATGATTGGGTAGCGGGAGCAGAGAGATAAGAGCGTTGTCATGCATTAAAACAAAGTGAAGAAGGGATGTCATCTAACCAAGGCGCAAATAGTCTTTCAGATAATTGCAATAAGCGGCAGATATCACTTTTATACCTGAAACCTACTCATATCATGACTCCCCCATCCGTCTATTGACGCTTCAGACGATTATGACGCTCATATCCGAAATTCATTAAAACATTTGCTCAGCCATCAGTTCCATCAAGGGTCATCCGAGTCTCACCAGTGAAAAGAACACAACTCATGTCCATCTTCAAATATTTCCTTACATATTCCATCCTGGAAAATTAGTTTATGGAATAGTGGATAAGAAAGCCAACATGCTAGTAGAAATAAGGACACAAAAATGAATATGGTCGAATGAATCGACCGAAATATTTTGATTCGGCTTTAATTATGTTTTTGTATATCTATTTCGTCTGAAATTTTTATTTCATATATAGTCCCTCATATTCTATACTCAAACTGTTCTGTCTTGGCGTAGAATATGACATTTTCAATGAAAATTTCACGGAGCTCTGGTTCCAAGAATTGCATTTCTACCAAGTTCGGTACGTAATGATAACCAGCCGTGGTGAAAATAGACATGCTTGATTGTTGACATCTTCTACAGAGCTCACGAAAAATATTTTCCCAAAATTCATATCAGTGACATTTCTGAAAATCAGAGTATTTGATCATTTCTCACTTGGTGATTGCTTTTTCTTGAATCTTTTCACAGTGTCGATATGACGATGTATATTTGGGACAATGGTATCAGGAGATATACCTTAAGCAGATTGTTTTTATTATTACTGCCTTTTCATCGTCGGTTAGTGTTGCAATAGAATACGTGTAATCCCTTTTTCCTATGTGAACTTTCCCATGGATGACTATATATTAAGTAGCACTACACTGAACATTGATCTTTGCTTCAGACCTTAGTAATTCCTCACTAAGGTCTGCCTCTCCTTTTTGTACCCTCGATGACAATAAGCCTTTCCTGCTTTCATTATAATGTCGCGTTGTCTATTCCTTTTACTTGAGTTAACACCGCGTTAATTGTGTCGACGGGGATTCGAAGATTACGACAGTTATCGTTTTTAGACGCAGCATTGTTGTTGCAGATATATAAAAAGCTATTATCGCCGATCAGCTTGAAATATAAAAAAACGTTCATGACAGAAAACAACGATGATCAGCACAATGCAAACCAATATAACGATAACGTATTAAATTGTCTGTAAACAAACTTTCAGAAAATGTTCGACAGAAAATTTAGAAATCTTTCCTTTGATCACCAATTTATTATCGCTGGTTGAAGTATATTTTTGCATCCTTTGAATCGACTGTGTATGGCTCAAAGCACTTTCTCTCTAAGTATCAGATGGATAAAATAAATCCATCTACAAAATATATTTAAACGGAGATAAATTTTTGTACCCCTAAAAATTATCTCCCTTGCCAAAACGACATTTTGAAGCATTAATTGATCAGTCTTTGGTGACAGAAATTGGGGCATGGTTATTTACCCCTGTATAGACTAAACGAGAATAAATTAAAGGGAAATTCAAAATGAAGGATGCCACTGAACTCAGTTTCCTCATACATAGTATTTCTTTCAGTTGTAAATTGTTAAATAAATCATTTATATTGTAGATCATTATAGAATCGTTTTCATCCATTTATTTCTTCATATTTGTGTCTCATCATTCACACGCGACACTTACCAACACTAAGACTCCATTAAAAGCGAAAAGACATAATAAAATTTGAGTAAATACTGCATAAACGTGAATCACGACTATCATAATATTCCTGGCACTTTAAAAAGAACAAAGTAACTTTAGGAATGGGCTCAGAACCCCAAAAAATAAATAGCAGGGGTAGATCAATGGTAAATGGTACTGGTAGCAATGGTAAAATGCATGGTTAACTGATCGGTAAACGGTGAACGTGAACAGCATATTTATCCCTATAATAAATAAAGTAGCATGATTGTAAACGGTTCGAGTTGATTAATGGTTAACTGTGGCTTTATCAGTGGTAATAGGTACGGCGAAGGTAAATAATGCTTATGGTCTAATTGTAATTGTTATGCTTAACCAGAAGTCTTTGTGAAAATGTGTTTAAGGAACACTGTAATCTGTTTCATTTAACTAATTAATTTCAAATTATGTGTGGCTTACACCAGTTACAGTTTCCATGTCGTAGAGAGATCACATTCGTTGTTTCATCTTAAAATCATGGAAACAATTTATATTTAGTTATTAATACCCTACCTACCTATGTAAGCAAAAAGAGTGACTTCTGTAACTTAATGTGGTCCACTTGTGACCCCATCCCCATTTTTCTCCTCAAACTCGTCACTGGTCTTCATTTTACTATAATATTTTATGTTTTAATCGCAGTACATGAACTTTACTTCTACGTATTTACTCTAGTGAGTTGTAGACAAAAGCCAGCTTAGTAAATTAATGTAATTATGCCTTTCTCTCGTTTTTACCATTTTTAAACCTCCCCCCCCCACCCTCCAAAAAAAAAAGAAATATCACAAATGTCCATATTCCGTGCCGTAATAAAATTTAAAATTAATTTAATTTAAAAGTAACAACATTTTTTTAACAGCTTAGAACATTCTTAATAAATTTTTCACTGAAATAATTTTAGTTTAATATTGTTTATAACAAAAAGAAAATATATTTATCAATATATAAAATGATCTTCGTTAAGGTTTTTATGGCCCCAAATGGAATTGGACGAAGATTTTAATGTTGTCATAAACTTCTTTGAAAGAGTTTACCCTTATTGGAACTATTGTGAATTTTCTGACTGTTATCATTTTCTATAACGGCTAAACAACAATATATATATATATATATATATATATATATATATATATATATATATATATATATATATATACGTCTTTTCGAGAGGACGTGAACAAGGATTTTGTACAGAACACAACACACACGTTTGAAGCAAAATAGCAATTTTCCACTGCTGAGCTAATTTGTTTGGCGAACTTCTCACTTACGGCACCTAACAAAGGCAAACGAATACAGATAAGAGATTTAGTCACCGTATAAAGTTTTATTTCAGAAATATATATATGTATATATATATATGAGTTCGCCATTTTCAGGAACTCTGTTCACACCTCATAGACGGCTTGAAGAAGGGAATGGTTCCCGAAAATTTTCTACAGACTATACCCAAAAAAACACAACAAAAACTGAAATTGGGATTTACTTTACTTTGTTTTTAAAATCGTCCAATAAATTCGGCACGAAATTGTAAGTTGCACGTTTATTTATTATTTTTTCTTCATTCTCAGTTTATTTATTCACTACTATTATTATACTTCTTTTCCAACTTGTGCGTTTATGATTTTCTGTTGACTGATTACACCTACATATATACACACACACACACGCATATATATATATATATATATATATATATATATATATATATATATATATATATATATATATATATATATATTAAACATATATATATATATATATATATATATCACTGAAGAATAAAAATTAGTCAAATTGAAAGTTTTGTATCATCTATATCGATACGTAAAAAGTGTCTTAATAAAAATGTAAACGTATAATCAATATAAGTTGCTATAGTAGATTTTGGTATTTAAAATCGTTTTTCGAACTCAGAAAGGTGTAATAAAAAGTACACAAGAATAAACTAAACGCCGTTTGAAATATGTCAAAAAACTTTACCTACGTGTATTTCTGTTTGTTTATCCGTAATGTAAGAATTCGTAATTACAGCACACGTCCTCTCGATCTCTCGCTTTTCTCTCTCTCTCTTTTTATATAGTGTCATGTATACATTTTTCTATATGCTAAAAACGTAACCGACTGTCGCTTTTAAAATCGTTTTTCGGAATTGCAACATGTAAAATTAGTTAACGTACGTTTATTTGTTTATCCGTAATGTGAACATGTGTTCAGAAAAGATCTGTATTATTAAAAACAACATAGTAATCAACTATCCCCTTCCCCCTGTTCCATAAGGTTGTGTCGTGTCATTGATATCCGTAATGTAAAAATGTCTTAAGAAAAATGTTTATGAATCAGCAAAGTTGTTTTGTTTTTGTGATTACAGATTACAATTTTTGATTTATTTTCTTACAGCCCACATTCGTTGGTCTGTGGTCTAGCAAAGAAGAAACCAAAACATCGAAAGAGGCGAAAGAAAAATAAATCTATCTAATTGATGTTTACATTGGTCCTCATGCATGCGTTCCTAAGGCATCCCTCTGCCTTTATCTACATTCGTTTTGCTCGTGCACTCCGTGACATCATGTTCACACTCTATTCAAAGGTCAATCTAACAGTCTTTTCTTTGTACGTACGATTACACGTTTACACCTGTCTCAGTTTCATACAAGGATATTGGTTCCGTGCCCTCGCTCCAATAGATGCATTAAATAACGTTTATTTATTAAGAATGATGTCTTGTCTCTATTGACTTGCCTCCCCGCGAGGGCAGAGTTAGGCACAATTTCGGTTTTAATGTGGGGGAAATGTAGCTCCCTCAAATGTGACACTTTGGATTGGGACAATAATAAATTTGCCTCAGTCTAGAAGGATATCTTTTTCAGTGACCGATAACAAGACAGGTGAAGTGTAGTATCAGAGCAGATACTACACTACGCCCCTAGCCAAACGGACAAAGACTGTCCCTATTTACTTGCCTCCTCACGAGGGCAGAGTTAGACACAATGTCAGTTTTCAATGTGATGAAAATTCAGCTCCGCCAAAAGAGGACAAAATTAAAAAGTGCCTGCCTAGAAGGATTTCGCCTTCATTGACCGAAAACAGAAAAGATAAAGTGTTGTGTGAGAACAGATACTACACTTTGCTCCTAGCTAAAATGCCAACGACCGTCTTTTCGAAAGAAAAAATCGTCGTCCATTTTTTATTCTTTTAATTCCGTTCAAGAGAAGAACCTATCATTCAGTACTCAAAAAAGAGGGTACAATAGTTTACGATACCTTTAACCAACTTTAAAACATTATTTTCAAATTACAGATCCTGAAGGCTTGTGGAATGATGAACTATTAAATAGCCAGGCTACGATATGACAGGCGGGTTTCTTATTAAATACATGAATATGACATGAGTACAGACAGTCAGGCCCCATTCCACTTCAGACTTGACAATTTATTTCTTTGAAAAGAGTTGTTATTACACATTGCTAACCATTGGCGGTTGATGTACACGTTTCATTATATATGACAGAGAAGAATTGCCTCAACTATTGTCTGATAAGTGTTTAATATGTTTGTATGAGCGAGGCGTTATCGGGAAGAATGTACGGCAAGAACTAACGGATAGAAGAAAAAATGTAATACTAATTTATATATATATATATATATATATATATATATATATATATATATATATATATATATATATACATATTCCATGAAAAATGCCAGTATATTGAAATCATATGCCCTTAATAGGGTTAAGATGAAAATTCATATACACTGAATGTACAAAATCAAGGAAATTCCCAAATTTTGACACTTTTATTGTCATTAAGGGTATGACTACATATCAACCAAACCATTTCATTATCACATCACTACAGTATAAATCTCTATGTATGAGTGGATGAAGTGTGTGAGGTGAGCTGAAGAAAATTCCTACCAGTAAAATACATAGCCCTGTTGTGCTCGCATACCCTTAATGACACTAAAAGTGTAAAAAATTTGGGAATTCCGTGCTTTTGTACATTTAGTGTATATGAATTTTCATATTAACACTATTAAGGGCATATGATTTCAGTATACTGGCATTTTTCCTGGAATGTCACTACTTTTCTAAAGACTATGCCTCGATACAATGCCTTCTCATAACTGATATAGTTGGTAGTTTGACTAATCAAGGTATATGGTAAACTGAAATTAAAATGCCATTAACTAGACACTAGAACCTCTATCTTTGCCAAAAATCAGCTGAATCCATCAACTGGTCGATAAGATATAGAATAAAGTGTATGAATACTGGTCATTTTTAAGGTTTTTTGGAATTTTCTGGAAAACTAAGGTATATGGTAAACTGAAATTAAAATGTCATTAACTAGACCCTAGAACCTCTATCTCTGCCAAAAATCAGCTGAATCCATCAAACAGTTGATGAGCTATAGGGTGGCACATAGTACGTACACACAGATGACATGATTTCATGATTGAACTTTCTGGATCTCTGGGTTGCCTTGACTAATGATGTTGTAATTCTACACACTTATAGAACCTATCAAATAAAAATTTTGTGCACAATTTGGTTTATTGGTTTTTGAGTTATGGTTGATCAAAGAAATGAGATTTCCAGCATAGGCCATTCGTGAAGTCTATTAAGGGATATATATATATATATATATATATATATATATATATATATATATATATATATATATATATATATATATATATATATATGAGAGAGAGAGAGAGAAGGAGATAGAGAGATAGATGTTTTGGAATCGAACTTTGTTGGCTAAAGAAATCATTTCCTCTAAACTGTAATTACGACCTGATTATCGCGGATACGTTCATTTTAAAAAGACAACGGTTTTCTTTACCATTCAGTAAAGACTTCGCGTGGACTGACCTGCACGTCAAGACAAAGAATAAACGTTGTACAAAGTTAAAAATGAACAGTTTTTACAACGGTTTAATTTGTATTATTTTTGTTTATCAAATAACACATTTTTGATAGAGAACTGAAGACAGTTTAAGATATTAAAATAATAATTGTTTTATATTCTTTAATGTTTAATATTTCTCAAATATGAAGACACTCATTTTTTAGCAAAGAAAAACACTTTATATAATATATATATATATATATATATATATATATATATGTGTGTGTGTGTGTGTGTGTGTGTGTGTGTGTGTGTGTGAAAAGGACAAACGGAAAACAGATTAAAATGCAGGAGAAAAACAAAAACAAGAGATTTGACCGGTTTCGTTCGTATTAACGAACGTCATCATTAATACGAACGAAACCGGTCAAATCTCTTGTTTTTGTTTTTCTCCCGCATTTTAACCTGTTTTCCGTTTGTCTTTTTTTCACACATTTTGTCTACCACGGCATTTCATTTTCATGACTTATCGTGCACCTAACCCATATATATATATATATATATATATATATATATATATATATATATATATATAGTGAAATTTTATCAATAGATATTAGTCATCAATTAATAAATATTCCCTAAATTTCAGTTTCTATAGAGTATCTTGAAGTGATTTTTAGGGGCATAATATGGGCACAACGTCATACATTAAAATAAAAATATTTTACATTTGCATTAAACATTATCCATAGTCATTAGACACACATTAAGTAAGAGTCCCTTAATTTCAATTTCTTTTTCAGACGCTTAAGCTTAAGCCTGAAATTTTAAAAATTTTCTAGAATACAAATTATGTAGAGGATTTTGATAAAAATACGAATACGGATTCTAGACATAAGGTTTAGTATCATCATATCTTGATTTTAATATTCGTAAGGGGACATTAAATTGGTGCAAAACTCTTCTGTTTGGAGAATTGATTCTTCTAGTATATATATAAGGTCTCTTGTTTTTGTTTCACTATTAGATACTTAATCCCCCTCTTTATTTTATTTACTTACTATTATATATTTTTATTTATATATGAATTTTCCAACGAATGTTATGTCTGCAATATTTTGAATTTAGTTAGTTTCTCTGGGAATTTAATCTGCATTTTTCTTCTTTTTTTTGTCTTTTTGTTTAAAATAACTCAAAGCTTCTTTAGACTATATATATATATATATATATATATATATATATATATATTAAAATTTAGTAACACGAAATTACATAATCATCGATGCAATAATTTATTTCAACCTTGTGGTATTGTCAAGCATCCAAGAAGGTTTAAATAAATTATTGCATCGATGATTATGTTTATTACATTGAGCTCTCATACCCGGATTTCCTCCTGGAATTTATTTCATTATAACACAAACACTATATATATATATATATATATATATATATATATATATATATATATATACAATAATATTTTTTTTAATAAATATTAAATATTTAAATACCTAGAGACATCGATGTTTCATGCTAACGCAATCTTCAGTCTAGGAACTAATTTACAACGGTCGGTGGGCGCGAACCCCGAACACAAATCGCCACTGATTCGTAGTCGGTGATCTTAACCAAAGGGCCATCGTCAATTAATTAGTGAATATAGAATAACTTTAACTGTAAGTAGCGACACATGGCCGTTATTTACCAGGCAGCTCAGAGTGATCTTACGAACCGGTGTTCGGATCTCGCATATAGCTATTAGTACTGCTTGTTATTAAAGCTACTCGAAAGTGCCCAGCCCTTGTGGGAAGGGGGGCTGATAAACAATAATATTTTTTTTAATAAATATTAAATATTTAAATACCTAGAGACATCGATGTTTCATGCTAACGCAATCTTCAGTCTAGGAACTAATTTACAACGGTCGGTGGGCGCGAACCCCGAACACAAATCGCCACTGATTCGTAGTCGGTGATCTTATATATATATCTTATATATATATATATATATATATATATATATATATATATATATATATATATATATATATATATATATATATATATATATATATATATGAGAGAGAGAGAATTTCTAATCGTGTGACACGTAGAGCAATCACCCTCTACACTGATGATTCTCGATACAAAGAATGAAACACATGTGTCTACGGATAATAATTTACTAATATTTATCGTAATATTGTTTAGTCCCTTTAATACTAAGACGGGCGCTTTAAGAGGATTATACAATTATGTTGTCAATTTTAAATGCATAATGCCGAGTTCAGGCCAACGTGTCGTTACAGCCTTCTATATGTGTCGCTAACTTAGACATAAATAGATCTTATTTTTTTTTCCTTCAACGTGGTTGGTTTGGTGGACGCAACGTCCTAAGCATTCAGACAAAAGTTAAAACGTTGACTTGAATTTGAGGGTTTCAAATCATGTGACTGACAGAGCAATCACCCTCCAAACTGATGATTACCGTTGAAAGGTATGAAACACATGTGTCTGTGGATAATAATTTGATAATATTTATCGTAATACATGTGTAGATATATGTATGTGTGTATGCGAACCAACCAATGATATGTTGTTTTCTTTTATTTTGACTAGCCTTTAATGAAATATATCGTATCTGAGCTTAAAACCAGCTTAGAAAGAGAGATTCATCAATTACATCAATTAGTGTTTAATATAGTCTACGGACATATAACGTTCAACTTATAATAAATTATGTTTACGAAAAGAGATTAGTCTATATTATCTTTGAGAATAAATTGTCACTTCAAACGTAGACGGACACAAAATCTCGATGGTCATTTACGCACTAATACTTTTCAGAAAGGTATGAACCCCAAAGTCATAAATTACGAAACGAAATTGTTCAAGTTGTATTTAATGTAGCTTACGAAGATAAATCGCTAAACTCATACTAATATAGTTTACGGAGACAGATTTATTAACTAGTATCGGATATATCTTACAAAGAAAAATTATTCTACTAAAATTGAATGTAACTTACAAAGAGGGATTCGTCAACTAGTTTTGAAGGTAGCTTACGAATAAACGTTTTTCAACTAGTATTGTAATATAGCGTACAAAGATCGAATACACTAATATTGAAATAGTTTACGAAGAGAGATTGGGCAAATAGTATTGAATATAGTTTACGAAGAGATATGATTCACATAGTATTGAATGTATCTTAGGAAAATAGATCATCGGTCAACTAGTATTTTAAATAACTTAGGAATATAAATTTATGAACTAATCACCTCCGGGGAGGTGACGGTAGTTAAGTCGATAACGACACGGACTAACGACATGTGTGTGTCTAGGTCAATCCAGTCGATTCCATGATAACACTTTTGCTTGGTTGAGATCAAAGTGTAGTATCTGTTCCGATGGATACTGCACCCCATAGACTGTTATTGTCTTGGCCTTCGGGGCTTGATTTACGCCGGTCTATGGGTCTGTCCTGTGCAGTTCTAGGAAGTCCACCCTCCCAGGATTTGACTCCCCTCTTTGGGGAGGAGTAAGTTTATTGCTTACTGCCCGAGGCGCTCCTACCGGGGAATGCCGACGGGGCTGCCCAGGCAATTTTTAATGGCCAGAGTGCTGAATTTCTCGGGCGCTGGCTTTTCAAGCCCCACTTTCCCGACCCGACCTTGGGTCACATCTTGTGGAAGTAAGATAAAAAATGGCCTTGTGCCTAACCTCCTGAAGAGGAGGTACATAATACTTTTGCTTAGAGATGTTGGCAACCATTACGTGATTCGCTCCTGCAAGAATGCCGACAATGGAATCAAACCGGACGACAAAGTTGTATCATTCTGATTCATACGAATTTACTTACTTTACTAATAGAACTAGTCCTCATCATCATATATGATCATGCCAATACTGGATCCATCGTTGGCCAACAAGTTACAGTCAATCAAATATTGGTCAGTACAAGGTGATCCATCACTGCAGTCATTGAGAATGTGTTCGATTGTCTGTCTGGGATTTCCACAAGGGTAGATGATTTTTGTTGCTGGTCCCTACCTGTGGATGTTACTTGCTGTCCTTCCAAACTTCGCCCTTGCTCGGTTCAGGGTCACCCAGTACTTCTTTGGGAGATCCGTTCCATGTGGGAGATGGTTTCTGGGGTTTGGGATATATTCCTCCAAGTAATTATTTCAATGATTCCATCTGACAATGCAGTAGTTCTGTGATCATGCAGATTAAAGGTTCTCTTTGGTCATGAAACGGCTTCTTAATTTCAATCTACCTCTGGGCTGTCCATGTTCAGATAGGGGTGTCTTCTATCGGTTTCTGTTTGTTTGTTTTTTGGGGTTCTAACATGAGCATACCTTCGTATATGGGGATGTGCCATGCCAGTCGATCTGTATACCGCTGTTAGTGGGGTTTGAACCTAGTGTTCCAGTGATTCTGCGACATGCATTATTTAGTTCTGAGTAGATTGATTTGGCATGGCACGATCCAGCGCAAACTGCAGCGGAGTATTCAGCGACACAGTAACAAAGTGCTAATGCTGTTGTGCACAGGGTTTTAGTAAACTAGTGATGAAAATAGTGAACGAAGATAAATTGTGCTATTATTAATTAATATAGCTCATCAGTATATACAGGGTGGGCCAAAATAAGGGTCCTATCTTTAAATTTGAATAACTTGAATTTGAATAACTTCCACAAAATAAAAGTTAAACTCACCAAACTTTATGTGTGTGTAGACAGACCCTTCCGAGATTTTTTGAAATAAACAAAACAAATTTTAGCCGAAAAACACTTCTTAAAACTTACAAAAACTAAAGTATTGTTTTTTACACTGTTTTGAGTTTTTTAAGCAAAAATAATGTTTTCTAAATGAGGGTATGTTCCTTAGGGCTAATACGGCTCATGCTTGCTTCGGAAAGGGTCCTTTACTTATTCTAAAAAAAAAAAAAATCAATAAATAAAAAAGTTATGAATTTTTAAAAATAGGACCCTTATTTTTGCCCACCCTGTATATATATTGCTTAACTAGTATGATTTAGATTACGAAGAGATATTACTCAACTTGTATTTTAAATAAAAATACGAATAAAAAGTCTTTAATTAGTCTTCAATATAGTTTACAAAAAGGGATTAGTCAACTGTAGTATCAAAAGTAAGTGATGCTCGTCTTACTCCTTTGATTAATGGTGGAATGTTCTACATTCGTGTAATATATTAAGAGTGTATATTGAATACTATTTGTAGCAGTAAGCAACGAATAGTTAAATAAAACTCATCCGTAAGTTATTTTCGGCTTCCAGTTTTTATTCCATCAACTAGTGTTGAATATAGTAAATATAGGATACGAAGATAAAAAGGTCAACAAGTATAGATTGTGAAGATTCGACAAATAGTATTGAATAATACTTATGTAAAGAGATTGGTCAAATGATACTGCATGTAGCTTATGAAGATGGATTAGTTAACTTGTATTGAATATCGCTTATGAATACAAATTCGTTAAATACTATTGAATATACCTTACGAATAGAGATTAGTTAACTAGTACTATGTATACTCTACGAAGTGAGCTTGTTCAAATAGTAATTAATATTGCTTATGATTAGCAATTAGGTTATACTACTGAATAAAGTCTACTGGTATAAATGGATTAAATATTATTGAATATAGCTTACAAATAAAGATTGGTCAACTATTATTTAATATAGCTTACGGAGAAATATTACTCTACTAATATTGAATATTACGTGAGGATATAAATGTGAACTAGTATGGAAAATAGTTTACTGGGGGAGGTTGGTCAACTAGTATTTAGTACGGATATAAATTTGTTAACGCGCTATTAAAAATAGCTTGCGAAGAGAGATTAGTCTACTAGGATTGAATATTTCCCGCGAATATAAATATGTGAACTAGTATTGAAAGTAGTTTACTGGGGTGATTGGTCAACTACAATATAGTGTACGAATATAAATTTGTTAACGCTCTATTTAAAATAACTTGCTAAGAGAGATTATTGAACGAGTATTGAATATTTCATGCGAATATAAACATGTGAACTAATATTGAAAATAGTTTACTGGGTTAGATTGGCCAACTCGTATTTAATATATGGTACTGATATAAATTTGTTAACGCTCTATTAAAAATAGCTTGCGAAGAGAGGTTAGTGAACTAGTATTGAATATTTCGTGCGAATATAAATTTGTGAACTAATATTAAAATAGCTTACGAAGAGAGATTGGTCAACTATAATTTAATATAACGTGTGACTATAAATATGTGAACTAATATTGAAAATAGCTGACTTGAAGAGAGTGGCATACTAGTATTGACGATTACGTGCGAATGTAAATTTGTTAACTAGATATTAAAATAGCTCACGGGGAGAGATTAGTCAGCTAGTATTGTATATAACGTGTGACTATTAATTGGTTAACTAATATTGAAAGTGACCAACTTGTATTAAATATTACGTGCGAATATGAATTAGTTTACTACCTATTAAAAATAACCCACGAATAGAGATTGGTCAACTAGTATTAAATATAATGCACGAAAATAACTGTTGTTAACTTGCTATTAAAATAACTTACTAAGAAAGATTGGTCGACGAGTATTGAATATTAGGTGCGAATATAAATTCCTGAACTAGCTTACAAATAACGATTGGTCAACTAGTATTGAATATTAGGTGCGAATTATAAATTCCTGAACTAGCTTACAAATAACGATTGGTCAACTAGTATTGAATATTAGGTGCGAATTATAAATTCCTGAACTAGCTTACAAATAACGATTGGTCGACTAGTATTGAATATTAGGTGCGAATTATAAATTCCTGAACTAGCTTACAAATAACGATTGGTCAACTAGTATTGGATAAGGTACCAATATAAATCTATGTACTAGTATTTACAATTGCTTAGTGATAAAGATAGAATATAATGTACGAATATAAATTTGTTAACTACCTTTTTGAAATAACTTACGAAAAACGTTTGTTCAACTAATATTTAAATGTTAAATATCTCTTCAAATAAGATTTGCTTTCTAGATGTCTATGTTTTAGAAGCTATGATAGACGTCTTCTTTGTATTTTAAATGTATCGAATGATAGAGAATTGTTTGGTCAGGCAATGTTTATTGATGAAGGTAATTATATTTTTGGCTGTTGTGAATCCATTATTTACAATTTATGAGGTAATTTCGTTTTACGAAGAATACAAAAAAGCCATTAAGAAAGCAAAATGTATTTAGATTCGGCGATATTAAACCTGTTTCATTAGCATAATTACTTCGTTAACTGTGATTCATGAAGAAGCAATGGACATGTTGGGAAGCATTGTACAATCTACTTAAAGGAGGGAAGTGTGTATTTTCAATGGGCGACAAACGATGGCACAACTTTTAGAATAGAATATAAAATAGTCCAATCAGCTTGATACAGAATAATAAGTAAATGATATATATATATATATATATATATATATATATATATATATATATATATATATATATATATATTATAGTTGCATTCCAATGACCGTAGAAAAAATCTATCCAAAACCATAATTTGCATTTAATCTTTACAATATGTTTATTTTCATATTTCGGTAAATACCTGTATTTCGTCCTCGAGGAACTTTATGCATATAATTTAAATCTGATAAAAATGGAATATATTGGAAGTTGTGATGAGGGGTATTCTTTCATAGCCCCTTAGTATTGCACTTAGAGATTCAAGACCACTTCCATTGTCTTCCATGCAAAACTTTACATATAACAACACTTTTATTTTTTATGTAGATTATCTTGCCATTTTTTTCCATAGAGAACCTCATACACACACATACCGACAATGACACACACACACACACATATATATATATATATATATATATATATATATATATAGAGAGAGAGAGAGAGAGAGAGAGAGAGAGAGAGAGAGAGAGAGAGGGGAGAGAGAGCGAGGGAAAGAGAAAAAGAGAGAGACATACGTTATTGTATAGCACGGAACGTTTTTGTTTAATTAGTCTTTTTCCGATCTTTCGGGTAATTCTTTGCGTATTCTTGTCAAATTGTCGAATGTAGATGTTTTGCTCCATTTTTTCTCGCGAGTACTTTCGACCGACTCTCTCAATCGTCTTCAGGCGGAGGGTTCAACTTGCTTATTCTATGTCTGCTGAGTTCGAATATATAACCTTTTGAAAAGTACGTATGTGTAATGAGATACCGTATTTGTAACGTGATCACGTGCTAGACGCGTTGCTAATTAAAGTTTACAGTATTTTCTAATTTTAATTTACAATATTTAATAGACTAATTAAAACAAAAATATACCGTGCTATACAATAACGTATGTCTAAATGAAAACCTGCTGCCTAAATACACACACGATATATATATATATATATATATATATATATATATATATATATATATATATATATATATATAGATGGACGAAGAGTGAGAAACATGCACGAATGTCCAAATTTATTTCAAACTTCAAATGTTCAATGCAAGGTATATTCTGTAATAAAATTATGTTTATTTTTCTTTCCTTAAGCCAAGGCTTTTCAAAGATCGAGATCTTATCATCAGAGGAATTATACAGATAGATAAGTTGGCAATAGAAAAGCCAAAGTTCAACATTTGAAAAATTGCTCTATCTCGTATATTGAGCTTTTACCATTTCACTATAGGTTCTTTCTACTAAAAGTTTACTTTTAGTATCTTACCTATATATATATATATATAGGATGTTCTAAAAAGGAAAAATATTTTTCATGCGTAAGTTCCATTTTGCTTTACTATAATTGTGAGATATAAGTATAACCGCAAAGTACTACTAAAAAGGTTTTCAGAAATGTATTTATTAAACAAAAACTCTACGATTACAGAATTTCACGACACATGTTCATTTCCTCACGCGTGAAACTTGTGCATTCTTCTTCAATGCGACTTTCAAGTTCTACTCGGTTTCTGCTAGTGAAACACTCTGGACTTCAAGATGCCCCAAAACCAAAAGTCAGTCGGTGTGAGATCGGGGAGTGAGGCGGTAAATATCTTTTGCATTCTCTCGAGATCGTATTGCTGCTTCTAAAAACTGACATACCACCTTTTCAAATAAAGTTGTGATCCGTCCCGCATGGCGATAGTTTAATACAGCATTCTTGTTCTTTTCAAGAACTTTAATAATCAACAAGAACATAAGTCAATCGTGAGAATACATACCTCCACTTGACAACGTAAGGAAGGGCTAAAGTCTTATCTGGGCTTTACTTCTCGATATTTTACGAAGTATTCCTGAAATTATACGATGTAAGCATTGATAACTAAAATGCTATTTATCTGACCAGTCTGAAATGGTGATTATTATTGTCCAAAAAGAATCAGATCCATACATTAAATTTGGAAAAGAAACAGGGTCTTAATGATGAAGAAAACTGAAGTTATTGCCTAAAATATGACTTTCACTTTTTCTATAACCTTGACCTTGATCCTTGACCAAAGTATGCTAAAATTAAAGGAAGGGGCGATTTTGCCGGGACCGGCAAAATAACGACCTCGTTATTTTACCGGTCCCGGCAGAATAACGAGGGTTCGTTATTCTACCGGCTTATGTTTTTTTAACCGAACTGTTATGTGAAAGAAAGAGTAATGAAATAAATAAGGACAAATATTTGATAACAATTTATTTTCATAGTCATAATCAGTTGTTATTCTGTCGGTTATTTTAATCTTTTGAATATAAAAGAAATATCTGCTTTTAATACAAAAAACATTAAAAGTAAAAATTAATTGGATCAACGAAAATATTACAGACAATTTGATTCTTTAGTCGGATTTAGAAGTAATTTCTGTCGGATAAAGAATGTTTTAGTTATTTAAGAAAAACAAATAGTTTTCATTTATTGATATAAAAAATAAATAACTTGTTAAGAAATCTGATTATTAAAAATATTTAAAGATAAATCCCTAACGAAATTAAATCAGATATACTTTTTTTCAACAGTTTATATAATTTCAGTTTCATAAACAGTCTAAACAGCAATTTTAAAACTGATTTTTCACTATCTTTTAAGATAAATATTAGGACTATCTCTCATCATTTCACTAAATTAACCAATAAATTGAATGTTTTTCTTGCGATAAAATAACAACAGTAGTAATTGTCAATAATTTCAACTGCTACATGTAACGACGAATTTTAATGCAAAGTTGAATTGTTTTACAAACAAACATTGAGAGGTAATCCAGTAGAGAGTTATATTAAAAAAAAGGTAGACATAAACGAATTATTTGTACTTAAAAACATAATTTTTATTTTTCTTTACAATGAAAACAATACGTAAATGCATTTAAATGGACATAGAAATTTATCGTAGTTATTTAGTCTATGGTGAAATAAAAACTTATTTTTTTCGTAAGTCGTGGCGAAAATCGCCGTATGAATTATTTATTTAATTTTTAAAAATAGTCAGAAGTTTTAATTATTTCTTTTTTATGGAAAAATGTTGAAATAAAAATAAACCGGCCGTTAAGTTGACTTGTGAAATCTTCACTGTAACTGTGACAGTTAGGTTAAATAAACATGAACCGGCAAACTAACAGCCCCATCGTTATTCTGCCGGTACCGGCAAAATAACGAGCGGGTCGTTATTCTGCCGGTCCCGGCAAAATAGCCTATTCGAAAATTAAATCAGTTCTAAGATACACTATGACTTTTACTTTGGCCAGTTTGGTGACAATTTGTCAAGCAATATGGACGCTAAGCTAAACACAAAAACAACAACAAATAAATAGACATAGTTACAAACTCGACTTAAAACATAACCTCCTTGGCAGAGGTAATAATAAAAAATACTTTAGTAATACCACTTTATTTATAAAGAATATAGGTGTAGCTGATGGTTTCTGTTTTACTGCTGTTTTTTTAAATTTAATTTGGCGCCTTATTTGACATGGTTCAACTCTACGTATATATAATAATTATTTAATTCATGTATTTATCTAGAACTTATGGAAATCTAAGTTTCAAAAGGGATTCTTTTCCTTTTAAGTAAGTAAGCCGTGATAAATCTTTGTCTAATATGGCTGAATAAAATGTTTCTCGCTTATCAAAAGAAGATGAAAGCCTTGTCTGGGTTTATTAATAGCAAATGATAATAGAAGAATCATAAACATTATATAAGGCTTAATATCTCTTATAGGAGAGTTAACAGAGATTCCAAGAATTAAATAGAGATAATTTTAGGGTTAGCGCGAAGTTGCGTATGTGCCGAACAGACAATTTTAATATATTTGCCTCCTTCGGTGTCTCAAAGCCGTGTAATACTCGTCTGTTTCAAACACTGCTATTTCTAGAAAATTAATACCTATTCTCTTTCTTTCCAGATTATTTTGAGTGACAAGTTGGGTCAAGAGTAGTCACTCCAGATGTTACTCGTATCTTTGATACTATAATCATTCCTTCCCCCGTGTACCTTTCAAAGTTATTTACCCAAACATAATTTTCAAACATCCATCAGCGAGGTCAAGTCAGTTCACCCCGGAATCAAAGACAAAACATTCTTTTCCGTCCGCAAACAGGTGTTAATTTAAAATTTAGAATGTTGATGAGAAAAGAATGAATCATGGAATGACCTATTTGATGTTCTGCTCCAACTCGTCTTTTTAATCATTTTTTCTAGAAACTGAAAAAATAGATGTCTACACGTAATTTCACAATTTTAACTACGCTACAAATAAAAATGTTCAGTCCATGAGTTCAATCATGTAAGTTTTTGTTGTCACAATTTTTATCATGGCCTTCGATTATATTTATTTAAAATGTTTTCTATGTCCAAAGCCTTTGTTCATATTGAACGAGTACCTGATTATTTCAGCATAATAACCCATCTTCAACGAGTCTTTTAGCTATGGATAATAAAGTCTAGAAAAGGTCCTTGTCCGACGAGAGGTTTATAGTGAAGCAATTGTTTCGCAATGGCCAAAAGCATTTCCCCTGACCATCCGTTGTTAAACGACTTAAATCAATACCGGAAAAATCAAAGAAGGGCTGTTTTCCTTCTCCTAGACTAAATGCTCTACCAAGACTTGAGAGTCTAGTTCATCTTAATATTCAAGCTATAGACTTTAAAACATTTGACATTTTCTAAATTAAAGTTATTTCAATATTTTTCAATTTTTAATGGTTTCCTGTTCTTAAAGTTAATTTATTTTAAACAAAAATGGGAATATTAATAGACATAGAGTTTGACTCGAAATTGATTAGAAATTGTCAAATACGCATTCTTTTTTTAAATTTCAAACTCTATTTTTTCGTTATAATTTATTCTTAAAACGTTGGAATTGAAGTTCAGCGTGATCCAACAGCGATGAAAAATATTCCATTTTTTTAACTATTTATTGAACTGTATTTTTTGTTTTGTTTTTTCATTAAATGTGAAAAAAGTCAAAATAAAAAGAATTGTATTTCTACACTATTTGAGATTCAAACTTTCATTTTCAATTTAAATTATTTACTAGTTGAAGATGTCGTGAGCGCTGGCCGAGAAATTAAAAATCTAATTTTTAAAATGATATCCCTTACATTTATTTGTATAGCGTTTTTTTTTATACAGATGATCCATCACTTAGTAAGACCAAAAGTAACTCAAGGATCAGAATTAAATTGTTAGTTAGATGATGGAACAGTACTGTGCAAGGATTGAGATTTATGGTTGAAATGGCAAAAGTTTGATAAATTCAGAGTACGGATCGACAGGTATTTTCTGACATTGGACTCGAAAATGACCATTTTGTATTCTATAGGGACGCAGTCCCACAGTAACGTGTTCTACAGGTGGGAAGTTCTCGAAAAGAAACTCTGCTGTTCATAGAAGTTTTGCTGGACTTTATGTAAAGAAATGGAGAGAGGAAAGTTCTTTGTAGTGTTAGTAGAAGGCGAGTTCTAACTATGAAGGTTTTACGAAATTGACCAGAGTTTGGAACTTTACTAAAGTTTATTAGCAGCGGTTATTACTTTATCAACGTGTATTACTTTATCAACGTTTATTAGTAGCGTTAGCATTAGTCAATCAATGAAATTTAAAAAATTTCAGAGATTCTCCTGACTCGTTCCTTCCAAGAAACTGTAATTTGAATCTTTCCACGAATGATGACATCCATGTGTACGTCTACTATAGATGTATTACGGTTTTTCACTAACTGGGGCAATACACCTTCCGGTTGTCATGAAATATGATATTTCCAACGCTGCCACGTTCTCTTTGTCGGCGCATCTGTTTGGCCGATGATCGCCACAGGAACTGGAACTACCCGTAAAGAATAGACAGACTTTTATAAAGGTTACAGTCTTCTAGATCTGATTATGTTTATGCACATTAACAAGTTTATGTCGTAAAGAGTGTGACTCTTCGTCACACACGGACAGTCATTCACTATATATCGGCTTGCTACAGACCGTGACTGCGCACAAGTGCTTTGAAACGCATCACATCACGTATTGTGTGCATTGGGGCCAGTCGAGAACGGCATGGGAGGTCATATCGGAAAGTTACGGCCCTCTGCAGGAATCCCTTAACCTAGTGTATTGGTAGTAAAGCTGTTATCATCTTTTTTTTCTGTTTTATAATATTTTAACCCTTTTTAGTTATTTAATTTTGAAACACTATACCTATTGTAATCAGTTAATTGTATATTAAACATTGAATACAAGTTGTCATAGTTAAAGAGAATTTTGCTTTCACACCCTGTCAAATATTTTTAAATCGGAAGTTGTGCCTATATTATGCTCTCTAAAAACACTTTAAAATACTCCAAAAAAACTGAAATTTGTGGAATATGTATCAACTTATGTCTATTTACTGTTAAAATTTCGAAATAATCGGAGGAATCTTAATTCTAACAAAAGGCCCCGACCCCGTTTCTCCCTTTAGCATGAAACTAAACAAAATATAGTCCACATTACCCACCATTACACATAGCAGTTTAGAAGTTAATAATGTAATTCAAATATATAAACTTATACACACCTAACTTTATATAAATAGATATGTATTTATCCCCTACGAATAGCCCTCTGACGTAAAAAATACGGTTTCTATCGAGGTAATGTGCGAGATTCTTACTCGAATAGAACTGACTCACCTATGGGGGCCGATAAGGATAATTAAAGTGGGTAATATTTTCTGCATTATAAAAAACTAGCAAGCCATCCGAAGGAGTTAAAGCGTCAATGGTTACTGAATGTGAAAGTGTGAATGAAACCACACTGAGGAGTCTTCAAAAGACGAAATATGTGACCATTGATGTTAATATATATATATATATATATATATATATATAATATACTTATGATATATATCATATATACATATAATATATATATAATATATATACCTATAATATATATAATATATATAATATATAATATATATATATATACCTACAATATATATATATGATATATAATATATATAATATATATATAATATATATTATATAATATATAATATATATATAATATATAATATATATATATCCTTACAATATATAATATATATATATATATATATAATATATATAATATATAATATATATAATATATAATATATATATATATATCTACAATATATATATGATATATAATATATATAATATATATAATATATATTATATAATATAATATATATATATATAATATATAATATATATACCTACAATATATAATATATATATATATAAATATATAATTTATATATATATATATATATATATATATATATATATATATATATATATATATATATATATATAATATATATATATATTGCCTTCATAGAGATTTTGGAGCACTTCCATTGCCTTCCTTAGTAAATCTTACATAAGTATAAAAATTTAGATTTTATATCGATTAT
Source organism: Sepiola atlantica (assembly GCA_963556195.1). NCBI lineage: Eukaryota > Metazoa > Mollusca > Cephalopoda > Sepiida > Sepiolidae > Sepiola > Sepiola atlantica. The sequence goes on from OY744528.1 coordinate 82,726,788, forward strand.
CTCACCTTCCACAACACACATCACACACATACACACAGACATTGAGTTTTATATTCATAGCCTCCGTTGAGCCTTGGGAGACAATGGATAACCCCTGTAAGGGTTGCTGCGCGTGTAATTGTGAAGCAAGGGTGGCGCTATCCGAACAACACCTCTCCTGAATCGGCACTGTTTGAATCCATTGGCAAGGAGAAGTCCAGGACGACTGGAAAAAAATTCCGAGATAAACGGTGTGAGCACATTCAGCACTTGGTATTCCTAAAGTGTAACCCATTTTGTACTGACCAGGCTCAACGTCGCTTAACTTCGGTGATCCAACGGGAAATGTTGTGTCAACGTGGTTATGCCGTATGATTTTTATATAGAGAGAGATAGATATATATATAGATAGAGAGAGAGAGATTAACATTCACATCTTTATATGTATACGTTCTCTTTTCTGTTGTTTTACTCGATTCTTCCTATGTTATGTGTAATCTGCTTTATTACCATGTTAAAATACATCGGTATTTAACCATGACTCGTGAATACCTACATAACGAAGCGTAATATCATTCGAAATAAGTACACGTACCAGTAAATGCGTGAGAATTCAATGACGACGTATTAGTTGATATCAGAAATGTCACAAAAACAAACAGACGAAAAACACTAGAAAATGCATAACGAGCGCGATAAAGATGTGGAATTTGAAATGTTGGCGATATCAGAATTAATTCATTCAGAGATTATCTTGACAGCAGCTCAAAAGATATCATTAAATATTCGAGGAACGGATCTATCTTGCTGAGAAAGAGGAATCACATGTCTTCGCGTCTTTCTTTCAAATCATTGCCAGTGCTTCTTCGACAAATTCTATTCGCTTATAATCAGCACTTTGCTTTCGGATAAATTTCTTTTGATCTACCGCTGTATCTTAACGGTTACGTTTATTTTGGCTTTAATAAATATGCTAATCATTTCACGTTGTTTCTTTTCATTATTTCGCCCACATGTTTTTTCTTTTTCTTCTTTATCTTCTTTTTTCTTCTTCTTTATCTTCTTTTTTCTTCTTCTTCTTCTTCTTCTTCTTCTTCTTATTATTATTATTATTATTATTATTATTATCATTATTATTATTATTGTTGTTATTATTATTATTATTATTATTATTATTATTATTATTATTATTATTATTATTATTATTATTATTATTATCTATTATTATCTATTACTGATGGAGATTTCGTATCCGTCCGTCTGAAGCCGAAACTTTACTTCTACTTTTACTAATTGCAACACTGTATTTTTATTATTAATACAGATTTCGTATCTATATCATTACTTCTATTAATTTACTATTTGACTACATTTAAATGCTCAATTCAGTTTACTATACTATTTTAGACTAAGGTACGATCTTTTAATGCTAAATTAAGTTTACTATACTATTTTAGACTAAGATACTATCTTTTAATGCTCAATTCAGTTTACTATACTATGTTAGACTAAGGTACTATCTTTTAATGCTCAATTAAGTTTACTATACTATTTTACACTAAGGTACTATCTTTTCAAGTTCAATTAAGTTTACTATACTATTTTAGACTAAGGTACTATCTTTTAATGCTCAATTAAGTTTACTATACTATTTTAGACTAAGATACTGTCTTTTAATGCTCAATTAAGTTTACTATGATATTTTAGACTAATGTACTATCTTTTAATGCTCAATTAAGTTTACTATACTATTTTAGACTAAGGTACTATCTTTTAATGCTCAATTAAGTTTACTATACTATTTTAGACTAAGGTACTATCTTTTAATGCTCAATTAAGTTTACTATGATATTTTAGACTAAGGTACTATCTTTTAATGCTCAATTAAGTTTACTATACTATTTTAGACTAAGGTACTATCTTTTAATGTTCAATTAAGTTTACTATACTATTTTAGACTAAGGTACTATCTTTTAATGCTCAATTTAGGGGAGGGTGGTGTAGTATCTGTTCTGTTGTCATAAAACCCTCCTTCAAAGCGTTACCTTTTTTCGGGGGTAGTGTAGTATCTGTTCTGTTGTCATGAGACTATCCTGTGTGTGGGGGAGGAATAGCGTACCTCAACAAGAAATTAGCACAATATTTAGTTCATTAGCAAGCTAAACACTTATATTATATATCAGCAATATATAATATTGTTAGTTATTATACGTATATCTAGGAGTTCTCACGCAACTCATTACCAGTGATCGCTTATTGTTAACAAGAGGAGGTGTTTCCCTGGAGTCCGAAAAACAAGTTTCCCCATATTTCCAGAGATATCCGCTTCTTTCGATAACCGTTACAAATCACTTTGCATTCTCGCAACAGTCGTTTACCATTGAGTGCTCGCTGATGACGGCTGTTTGCTTTTTCTAGAATTTGAGAAGCAATCGGCCTCACGGGGTTTTCAGTGTTCTCAATGCCCTTCTAATAAAGGTTAGAATGATGCTCGTTCTTATCGGTATTTCCTGACCCTTCACGGTTATATTTTTTGTGGCACCAACCGATGCTGGTGCCACCGCGGTTCTTTTTTGTGTTAAGGGAGGGGGGGCAGATTTAAGGTCTTTCTTACATATCTACTCTGGTAATTTCAGTTCCCTTTAATTGTTGTTATTATTATTATTATTATTATTATTATTATCAGTAGTAGTAGTAGTAGTAGTAGTAGTAGTAGTAGTAGTAGTAGTATTTTAGCTTTGATACCAGCCGCCGAAGGTGGTCTGGTATTATGTTTCAGAACACGAGCGCCAACAATTCCCTCCTTCCCAAGGTTCAATGACACTCCACTTCAGAAATGTGCATGTGTCTGTAAACTGGAGTGGTTTAAGTAGTTGTGCGTGCTGTTATTGTTATTTCATTTTCACACCGGCAGAATTTTGGAAGTTTATTGATGAGAGTGAAAGTTACAACAAGTCTCCATGCAATCTGTAAGACATGTGTGTATTAATTGGAGTGATTTAAGTTCTTTTGCATGTTTTTCATTATCATTATAGTTTAGAAAACGACTGGGGGTTATTACTATTGTAATTGTGCGATTCACATGTATTCCTCGATGTTCTAATGAGGCATCTAGATCATACCTCGGCTACTTTCCACGGCATATAGACACGGTATGTTATCTGTTTAAAGGATGATTGACCACCGTATACGCCCAATGATATCAGCGAGATCTAATTTGTCCTATCAGTTTCTTGTGTTCTTTGAGATCGTTCTAAATGCACTCATCGCGATGGCTATCCCTGTCACGTGGATTCTTGTGATCCCGAAGTCTAGTATCTATCCACTTTCAATTGGAATCAAAGAGAGGATTGACGCCATACAACACATGGTGCTGATAAAGGCTAATCTACATAACCAGGTGACACCAACCAACAACGAGTAAATTGAAACAGAATAACGCTACGTAAACATAATTAAAAATATAAAAACAGTACACAAAACCAAGGGAACTGAAACTGACAGCATAGATATGTAAAACAAAATCTGCCCCCTACCCTTAAACGGTGACACCAACATCGCTTGGTACCACAGAAAATTGATCTAGGAGGATGGAAAGTTTAAGGAGAGAAATCACCCCACTTGAACTTCCCACGAAAGGGAGCAGAAAGTACTGGAATCCTGAAAAGTCTTATTGTCATTAAAATTACAGAGAAAACTAATGGCGGGTATCAACTAGAATTCAACGGTAAACAACTGTTGCGAGCACGCAAAACGATTTGCAACAATGATCGAAAAAAATTGAGGTGTGCTGGAAATTCAGAGAAAATTGCTGTCACTCGGACTCCAAGGATTACGAACTACTGATAATGACTCGTGTAAAAACACTGGTAAGTAGTGTGGGCTATAGTAGTTCAATTTAGTTGTATGCAAAAATGGTAAAGTGTGGGATGGAAGCTTTTGTCAAAATTTAGATAACTTTGATTTGTGTGAAATTTTAAAAATAAGAATATAACATAATTTAAAAGATATTTCTCAAATTTCAGTTTCTCTTGGGTATTTTAAAACGCTTTTAGGGGGTATAATGGGGGACAACTTCTCATTTGAAAATGGAAGCATTTCAAGTTTTCATTAAATTTTATCCATAGTCATTAGACAATTATTAAGCAAGATTCCCTTAATTTCAATTTCTTCTGAAGATCTCTTAAGCTTAAGCATTTTTAAGAATTAAGAATTATGTAATGGATTTTAATCGAAATTGGAACAATTATTTTAGACATGAGGTTTAGTAAGATTATATCTTGATTTTAATTTTGGCAAGGGGCCATAAAAGTGGTGCAAACTTTTCGGAATTCTTTTCGTTATATATAGACAGATTCTCACACATTGGTAGTTTAAGTTTCATAATCTTATGCATTTTCATGCTTTGGTGGTTTGTATAAGAGGCAGTCGTTGTCCACCCACGCGTTACTCGGCTAACAACTTGCTTGTAGCAGATTATTCTTTCCCAATTTAATCGCTGTACCACTTCGAAATTGATTTCTTAATCAGCGGATCCACGTGAAATCTGCGCCTGAGAGCATGTTGTTTGTTTTAGCAAATTCTTTATCACATCTGTTTTCTTGGATTTCTTGGCGATCCGGTAGTGCCAAAAGATAATGATGTTTTAATCTATAGTTACCATATCTTTTTTTTAATCTGTGGTCACAATATTCGTTTTGAGTCCGTGTTTAGCTATACTCATATTAACACGAGGAGAAATCAGAAATAAGGACGACATGGGATTATACAGAGATGATGGTCTGAGAAATATGAACAGATCAAAAACAGATAAATCTAGAAAGGAAATTACAACGATCGTCAAACATAGGATTGGATGTGACTCATCAGAAGTGGATTATATAAATGTAAAATATACCGCATTATAATGTCCCTTACTTCTTACAAGGGCAATTGCGTAGTGAAAGAAGCCTTACTGCTGACCAAGCAGCCGGTTCCAAATCTTAGTTTGAAATAAAAAATAAGAGCTGTGATACGGTGTAAAAGCTGTCCGTGGATGACTATATATATATATATATATATATATATATATATATATATAGATATATATATATATATATATATATATATATATTAAATTGTATTAACCTACAGACGACGTTGTTTCGAGCTTATGCTCTCGTCAGTGTAGGGGGTGATAATTTCAGACGATCACAAGATGCGAACCCGGTTCACAGAGTTTCCTTTGACTCCTAATGCTTCCGCTGTATCCTCAGTTTATACAGAGAAATTAAGTTTAATTTATGCCAAATGCAAATGGGCTATAAACATCGAGACAATCTAGAGAACTCAACGAAATTATCGGAGCCTTGCTTTATATATATATATATATATATATATATATATATATATATATATATATATATATATATATATATATATATATATATATATATATATTTGAGGGACCAAATCGCAAGTACTTGCAAAAATATGGAACAAGAAACTTACGGAACTTATGTATACCAATACCTAATGGATTATTTAGAACATTTTAAAAATAAAAAAGCCTCTTGAAAATAAAACACATTTCTGTTTTCCTATTTACTTGCCTCTCAACGAGCGCTGAGTTAGACACAAGGTCATTTCTTATGTGGGAAAAAAATCCAGCTCACTAAAAAAGCCACGCCTGAAGTAAAACAAAAAGCTAAATTGCCTTAGCCTAGAAAGATTTCTCCTTTACTGACCGAACACAGAAAAATGAAGTATAGTATACGAACAGCTACTACATTTTGCTACTAGCCAAAAACAAAACCCCATGTTATTTAATAATATTTACCTTAATGAAAATATACTGCGTGTGTAAATGCTTTTGTGAACTTGAGAAAAAGTAAAGACTGACTTAACTTTAGATTTTTTATCACTTTTTTTCATTTTACTTCAGTGTAAATACTCAAAAATCAAGGGGCTAACACTTGATCTCTACATAGGATACATACATATCCGAATGTCCAACTAAAGTTCTCATTTACCTCTAAAAAATCAGTTAGTAAAGAAGTGAAGAACATTAATTCTCCTCTCCCACAATAGACGCATTAACTATGTTATAGTATATCTATCTTGTGTTCTCTTGGTCTTACCAGATTCCAGGACAAGAATTTATCTGGTCTGGTGGAGTATCAAGCTAAGTGCTGTTCAGGTGATATCACTAGGAGATGTGCATCATTCCTTGTATCAGCCAGTGTATAGCTGTGCGGAGGGGATCTTATTTGGGCTTCGGATGCTATGTTATTTTTAATATTTGGTCAGGGTTTACTTGTAAGGTGAAGTATCCTCATGTCAGGTTGTCCTGACAAACCCCTGTACAGAGAGACCGAAGACACTCGAGTATGGGGTCTAGTAGGTAATTCAAACTCTCCTGTATATATGTGTTTGTGAACTTACGACAAAGTAGACAAATAGAATTTATTTCCGACAACATGTTGTGTATAACGCTGCTTTTTATTGGCACTCGTGTTTGCGTAGATTGTACTGTTAATTAAATAACTGGTTATTTATATTACGGGGTTAGAAACATAGAAAATTTACCAATATAAAAATAACACCATGACATTTGTAGCCGTTTTTGTTTTCAGTTGTGAGAAACGACTTTTAAATCAAAACCATATTATTATCAACAATTTAAATTATATATTTTATGTAATATCAGGTCTGAGCGAACCTAAATGTAAAAGAAAAAGAACGAAGTAAAAATGTCACACCTCTTGTATTCTTTCTGCTTTAGCCCATTTATACCTTAAATACTGGGTTACACTAAGCACGCTGGTAGCGGGGACGAGGCAAACTCTAAAATGATAATTGGGTACTCTTATAGATGACGCACCATGTTTCCGTAACTTCACGTCGTCAACGTTCGGGCAGGTCTCGGAAGCGACGAAACTATGAAACAATCAGGTTGCAACAGGCATTAGACAATCAGGCTACAGCAAGCAGCCGATAACTTTTGGAAGAAATTAATCGCGTTCAATAACAAAAATGAATTTCTATCATCGCTGTCAGTTCGTTGAATCTCCCGAAGGACTAATTGATTTCTACCAGCAACAGGACCAGTATATAAAAAACTTTTGGACCAGCTGCAATACTAACCCTAAACCCTAACCTAGAAACTGTCATAACAGGGGGAAAAACATATAAAAAAGATTGGAAAAAAAATAAACCATTTGCTTTAAAACAGTGCGTTCGTTAAGAAAAAAAATAATAAATAACCAAACATCGAATTAATAATAGTTGTTTAGCTATCGTTTTTTATTATCGTCTGCCAGTCTTCAATTTAGCGTTTGACAGTTTTCGCCTCGTTTTTGCCTTGTCAACTCTCGGGCGCTTCCGAGACCTGCCCGAAAGTTGACGACGCGAAGTCACGGAAACATGGTGCGTCATCTATAAGAGTACCGATAATTGAAATCTTTTCTACCGATTCCTGGTACGCTTGTTCATACTAATATGTCTTTAAATGGCGATTCGTTTATAATCTTCTCACAAGAAGCTATGCCTTTTAATGCAGCCGTTTTGTATTCAGCTGTGGGATATTAAAATCAAAATCACTTTATTATTATCGACAATTGAAATGATATATAATAGTTAATGTGATATTAGGTCTTGAAGAATCTAAAAAGAACAACAGAAAAGGATAAGAAGTTTGTGCTGCTTAGCTATCTAGTTCACCCCGCCTTCCACCATTCGGGTTTCTGGGGACGAGCAGATTTTTGATCAACTGTTCCTCTTGGGTGTTAACCGGAAAAGAGGTATAATTACCTTTCTCCGGAACTCAGGTGATACCCTTAACTTCCGTTTACCAACTGGGGTCATTCTTTTGAACCCTGATCCGTTCATCATTTTCTAAAACCAAGCTGCAGATTTCGTTATGCAACACATGTATAAATGACTAAAAGTTTGTTTTTTTAGGGGGGGGGGGGGTTCTCGAATATATTTATATATTTATTTATCATATTTTAATAAATATTCAAAGAATATTTCAAGTAATTTAGCTATTATAACTACTTGAAATCGAGGAGTGTTTCTTTGTGTGTGTGTGTATGTGTGTGTGTGTGTGTGTTAACACCGTATTTACTGACTGGATTAACGCCCATAGAAACTTTAATAAATGTTATAGGTCAGAGCACGAAATATTTTAAAAGAATCAAATAAATATGTAGTGTATTCAAACTCTTTGGCGAGTAGTATTAATGATATAATGTCAGGGCGAACTGTTCACTTCTCATTCATCATAGTATTTCTCTTGGATGATCGGGGACAACGTCACGTTTCCGCTTGAGATTGATTCGAAATACGCCATTAATCCAGCGTAATCTTGTTTGACCGAAGAGGGCAGCTAACTAAACACTGCCAAGTTGGATTGCAGAAGAAACCTTTACGTATCTATACAAATAAAATGAAGTATCTGTAGTATATACTCGATGATGGGCTATAGATGTTCGCCTCTTACAGGATGCTCACCGGATACTTTTCTCAAGCGCCATAACTATCCAGATCGGAACTTACATGTTTCTTCTATTAACATTAACTCCCAATTATTTATATCTTCATTTTTTTTTGTCTAGCCATACTTACTTACCTATGATTGATAAAAGTTTGTCCCCAGAGTCGGTCATGGCTCTATATATGAGAGTGAGTTTCTGATTAGTTGTTCTAATCACATGACTAAACCAACCAATCAGACATATACGCTCGTATATGGGACCATAACCGACTAATTTGAGTGCGTTCATGCATCCGTATCTAAAAATTTCTAGACCCCCCCCCACAAAAAAACATATTGTTTACATTTTAAATCATCTGTCCCGATTTACTTGCTTCCCTGCAAGGTTAGAGTTAGATACAATAACAGCTTTTTAATAAGGGGAAATATAGCTGTCCGCCACAAAAAGGTGCACTCTGTACTGGAACAAACATTTTAATTGCCTCAGTCTAGAAAGAGTTCTTCTTAATTGGCCGAGAACAGAAACGCTGAAGTGTAGTTTTAGAATAGATACTACACTGTGCTATTTTGGATTTCAGAATATATTCGAAATTTGGTTAATAAAATAATATTCAAAATGGTTTTCTAATTTCTTTTTTTGTTGTTTAATAGGTTTTTAGAATTTTAAATAAGACGCTTTAATTTACGTAATTGTCAGCTACGGCGATGTCACGACCTTTTAGCGCATTTAAATGTATTAAGGATTATTAAGATATGTAATTTTGGGGGAAACTAAATATAATAAAGTTAGTAATCTCCAAATAAAACATAACCTTAAATAATAAGTTTAATGTGTTATATAAATTTTAAAGAAAATGTAGAATATGTCCAGAGAAAAAAGTTCACCGTTGGATGATTCATGAAGAATGCAGCAGTATGTTCAAATGTAACAGATCCAAAAAGAATTAATCCATCAGATGTGCAAGTAGTGTTGTTGTAAAAGAAATTGAATATTAAAGGCCATTTGTGAGTTCTTAACATGGCACTTGGCAACAACATTTTAAGGATTTGAATCCAAAATGATGTAGTGTTGGGTAGTTTTCAAAATCAAGTAAATCTGTTAATGGGAAGATTTTAGTCCAACATTTTCCCTAAAATTTATATCACACATTTCCATTTACACCTTTTCAAATTATGACTTTTGGCATATCCTTTGCCAACTTATCTATTTGTACTCCTCCGGTGATAAGAATCCATTCTTTGAAAAGCCATGGCTTAAGGAAGGAAAATAAATATTCTTCAATTGAATATACCTTGTTTTGGATAACTGAAGACGTAATAGATATGTTATTGTCACATTTTTTATTTCTCTTCTTTCATCTGCCTCTGTTACTGTCTCTGTCTCCCTCTCTCTCTCTCTCTCTCTCTCTCTCTTTCTCTCTCTCTCTCTATATATATATATATATATATATAATATAAAGATAGACGCAAAATGCCTTCAAAGAAACCATGTGTTAGATGCAGATATTTTTATTAAATCAAAATGAAGATCAATCTTTTTTTTCTCTATTTTTATCTAATATTTCGCTTGATATTTCGTTTGTAATATAGCAGGAAAAATCCCAACAGAGTGCTCGATTAATGAAGAATTAAAATTAAAAATTAAAAAAATTAAGAGCGTAATATGTATTTATTTTGGTACAGAAAATTAGTACAACATTCGTAACGTCGGTTTCAAGCACAGAATGACTTAGCCGCCCGGCTCTCTGCAATGGGAGCCTATGACAGTGCAGACATCTGCGACACAGAAACACCTTTAGATAAAAAAAAATAAGGCAAATACGACACTTGCGACCCGGATATGGCAACTTAAAGATGAAAAGACACCCTTCACCATCAAATGGAAAGTAATTGAGAAAAGACCATCCTTCTCTCCAGCCATAAATAGATGTCCTCTCTGTGACGCAGAAAAATACCATATATTAAGCGCAATCATTAACCCAAATACAGTCTGTTTGGATACTGAGATAAGATTTTTAAAGGATGCATCCACAAGAGACAAGCACTACTCATAAATTGTACTTACCGATACACATAAAGACCTAGCTACACCCTCTCTTTTAAATACATAACCTCATAATTGCCCCACTAAATACCGACTTCCACTCCGGAAAATTCTTCCAACTATCACCCCTCATAAATATTAATAAAATTAAAAAATACGAACAAATACCTTAATCGGCCGATACCCACACCACTACTCAAGAGCAATAATTAATAACGTTCCCAAAAATATTTTTCCAGCCATTAAGAGGGTAACACCCCCATTTCACAATAGTATTACTTTCATAAGCCCCCATTATTTCTCGGCCATAATACTAATCTCCCATATCTCCCAAACAGATCCAATCTTGCCGACCCAATCCTTACTCTTATCTCTAAACCAATCTTAATCAGTATACTAGTATATTACTCCTATAAGCCTTCACGATACCTTAGTGAATAATGTTAAATCCCAAATACAAATCATTCAAAAACCCTGCAAGGTCACTGCCCTTAGACCGCCCGGATGATATCTTTATTTAAAGTCGTTTGGGATTGATTTAAATTCTTTTAATCCTTGAATTATATGTTGTTTTTTAACCTATTTATCTATTCATAAGTATAATCTTAAAACCCATTTTCTCTCCCTATTTTTCTTTAGAAGACACATTATTAAACTCAAAAACAGTAACGGCCAAATATACGCTACTTATAAACATTGGATCACGGGATTTATATAGAAATTTTTTTATTTTTTTATTTTACATTTTTATTTTTTATATCTCTTTAATCCTTCTCCAGTTTTAAATGTCAACTGTTACTTTTCACTCCCCTCCTTTTTTCAAACCTTATTAAACCTTCCTTACACTAAATTTAAACAAACATACATAACACTCTAAGCAAATAATGCGACACGTGACTTAACATTTCCGAAACAGATGTTAACATAAGCTGAAGAGAGCCGGATGGCTAAGTCCTTCTGTGCTTGAAACCGACGGTACGAATGTTGTACTCATTTTTCTGTACCAAAATAAATAAATATATATATATATTATTGTGTGTGTATTTACACAGCATTCTTTCATTTATGCAAACATTATAAAACATAACAGCATTCCTCAGCTTGATTACACCTTTCTTATTTTTTACATCGACATACATATACGTTTCATCTTAACCAGAACTCACCAGTGTCAGTGTTGAGATATATATATATATATATATATATATATATATATATATATATATATATATATTAATTTTATACGTACATAAAAGTAATCAATGGACACGTTTTTCTGGCTCACAAGTTTTTCTGGCTCAACATGTATCGAACCCTCGATATTGATGTCTATAGTCCAGCGTCTTACCATTGGACCAATACGTCCTGTATAGAAATATGTACGATTTTCATCACCTAAATATTTAATGTAATTTCATGTAATTATTTTTATTGGTGATTGCAGCGTTTGTTGTTTTTTTGCTTACTACTATTTCGATTGTCTAACTTCCTAAGTTATTAAGATGCATAGAAAATATATAGATTAACGATAAATATGTCCTATAAAGTTAAGGGCGACTAATAATGCAATTTTCTGCATCTTCATCACTTAGGAAGTGAGACAATCTCAGACGCTTTCGTTTCTCACAATCGTATTCAGCAGTTGCTTTTTATTCTATACTGTTGTTGTTTAATGTGTTTTATTATAATTTTTCTCTGTAGTTTGGCCGGGAGGAAAAAGTATAATGAGTATTTACATCTGTTATTTATTTATTTATTTATTTATATATTTATTGTTTTTATTGATTTTTTGTTACGATGGATTTTTTTATATATATATATATATATAGGGTGTAGTTTCACCAGTTATATGTGTATTACTATATTTATTGTTTTTTTTAATTTTTTTCTAAATTATTTATTTAGTTTATTTTAATTGCGGAAAATAACGAAAAGAGAAAATTTCGTCGTGTTTAATCAGACATGTATCGATAATGAGTTGCTGCCTCTTATGTATATATATATATATATATATATATATATATATATATATATATATATATATATATATATATCTTAGTGATGAGACTATTCACATATTTTTCCCGATTTCGATATAATTACTGATTCTCTTCTAAATTTCCAATTTCGATTCTAAAATAGCATAATCGCCTAAAACAGTAAAATGTTATTTTGGGTGTTAGGGTGGAGGATTATGCATCTACATTCAAATGTAGATATAATTCTCTTTTTAATTTAACACACTTCTTAATGTTTTCTTTCGTGTATTGTATATTTTTTAGAAACTCATTATGAGATTTTCATCTATATTTTTCACTTGCGCCATATTTTCCTATATATCCACTCTTGGCATTTTTACCGGTGCAATTTTTACTCTTACCATTTCTACCTAAATTCGTTATTATGATCTATGAAGCCATAAATTATAGTTTTACTCATAGTTTAAAATCAATAAAGAATTATCATTTTATAATTAATAGAAAATTAAGCTAAATAAACAAAAGAATCGTTTTTGGAATCGGAAATTTTTACTCGATACCGATACTCCCAAAAGTTCCGATTTTTTTCGATTCCCGATTCCGATTAATCGTCCAAGCACCAATATATATATATATATATATATATATATATATATATATATATATATATATATATATATATATATATATATATATATATATATAATCCACATAACTGTTTCGCCGTACATACATATATATAAACACATACACGGCGAAACAGTGTCTTGTGGATGTATCATGGTTCTTCCTTGTGGCTAGAAACTGGATGGTGCTTGCAACTATGATTCGAAACCCGATAACATTTTCAGAAGCCACGCACAAAACGAAATCTCTAAGTGCTTATATATATTTGCAATTATCAGACCACCTGGGTGATCTGATAATTGCATTCTTTTATGAAAAGCTTTGCATTTATGTTAAGTGTGGGAAAGTTACCTCCCTTATATATATTTAACGGATGTATCTGAGATGCAACTTGAAACAAATGGGAATTACGTCGGTGACAAATTCATATACAATCGATATTTGCTCTTCTTTCTCGCTTTCTTTCTCCTCTAATCAATAGTAGACACGTGAGTTGTGAAAATACTTAATGGTAGAAGCCATTTCATCTGACCAAAGTGTTTCCGATACCCTCGCTTCTACTTTGCCAATATACACTGACGAGTAGAATTATAATGACTGACGACATTTGGTAGGAATAACACCTACTGTCCTGTATTTCGTTGTCGCTAGACAATAGACTATCTGATGGCGTGTCTGTACGACGACGACGACAAGGATAGATTTATAATGAAGCAAAGGTTGCGCAATAAACGGTAGCATGTGTTCCGATTTTTTCTTTATATACATTTGCATACATTTTTTTATATACATAAATTCTTTTACATACATTCTTTTACATACATTTCTTTCACATACATACGTTTATCCCTGACTTGTCCACCAAGTTTCAGACTTGAATATCCAACAGTTTTTTGTTGATCGCCGTTCAATGATAATAACACTTGGATACGATGTGCAAAAGTGTCGATACCTCTGACACATTCCTCTCTTGGCACTGCCCTGATTTGGGCTGCAGTGTCACTCTTCAGTTCAGCAATCGTCTGTGGATTGTTCTGATACTTGAGATAACCCAGCAGATAAAAATTTGAAAGGGGGTTATGGTCCGGTGACTGTGAAGCCCATTCAGGATCACACCTCTTACCGATGAGGTGATCACCAAAGTGTCACCGCATATCATTGAACAGCGATTAAGCAAAAAATGTTGGATATTTCGGACTGAAACTTACTTGACAGGTCAAGCATAGACTGAAGATTCTTTGAACCAAATGTGGTCGGATTGCAGAAAATATTGTGGATTTGATTAACGATTTTATGGGCGACATTTTGTTTTTTTTATGGGGGGGCACCCCTGTGTTTGAATAAATATCAACATTTAATTTTCACTTGCATTTCGTAGAATTTCTGTTTGCATTTACATGCAGCAAATAATTCGCCTTAAGAAAGAATAAGGGTGCAATCAGAATATAAACAAATGGTTGCGAATGATTTGCTTAAAATAAATTATACAAGAACGGGTAATTTAAAGACGTGTAGTAGGATTTGGAAGACAGAATACATATATATATATATATATATATATATATATATATATATATATATATATATATATATATATATATATATACATCAGAGAAATTGTTATTGTGCAGAATAGAGGTAAGATTATGTTATGTTATGTTTGCGAATATGTTCCCCGCGAGAATTTATCTGGTTAAGGATGTTCAAGTAACAGCTTGTACGTTGGAGTCCTTCAATTCACGCTCTTTTTATTTGCGGAAGTAAAACTGTTACATTTTGCGTTCGTCGATGTTCAATTCTCCTTATCGGACATATTGCATTTCTGCTTACCTTCGGGTATCAGCTCTGTCGCTCGTCCCGTCTACCGACACACGTGTGTGGCTGTCTGGCCCGCCGACCATCACCACCATCTGCAAAGGCCTCTCGTCGCCGCCGCTGCCCCCACCATCATCATCACAGTTGAGAACAAATTCACACAACGCCGTAGATGAGTTTCAACACACTTTATTAAACAAACACCCAAACAGGTGGTTTATTTGCTTACACGGGAGAGAGAGAAAGAGAATCATTGGAAGCATACTATCTTCGCTACTCGTTCATCATAGTGTAGTATCTGTTCCGATGGATACTGCACCCCATAGACTGGTATTGTCTTGGCCTTCGGGGCTTGATTTACGTCGGTCTATGGGTCTGTCCTGTGCAGTTCTAGGAGGTCCACCCTCCCAGGCTTCGCCTCCTCTCTTTGGGGAGGAGTAAGTTTATTACTTACTGTCTGAGGCACCCCTATCGGGGAATGTCGATGGGGCTACTCAGGCAATTTTTAATGGCCAGAGTGCTCACCTCTCGGGCGCTGACTTTTCAAACCCCACTTTTCCGACCCTACCTTGGATCACATCTTACTTGTGGGAGTAAGATAAAAAAAAACTAGCCTTGTGCCTAACTCCTGGAGAGGAGTAAATAAATACTCGTTCATGTCTCCCCACCCCTTGGGGTTTAGCGGGAGCCAAGTTTTCACGCAACCGTCTTCTTCAAGCATAAGGAACCGAAAGGCTCAAATATCATCACAACGGAAGTTACGTCACCCAACTTACTCTGCTACTGTCACCCTCTCTAAGGGTGGCGTCTGTATCTGCAACCACTACCACCATCATTATCTACGAAAGGCTTTTCTGCGCGAACCGTCTTCGTGGGTTTCTGTCGAAATGCAGTCAGACCGATAAGAATCAAGGTTGGGAATCCGGGAATAAGTAATAGCTAAACTGCCGCCTAGAGTTTTGTCGAGATGTAGCTAACTCTGGTCCATGATGGTGGGTAACGGGGAAGGTGAAAAAGGAGTGGGTTGGCTCTCAGCGATTGCAGTCGAAGCCTTTTCTAACTGAGGGTTGAGAGGAAAAGGGAAAGAGAAAAGAGACTGGAACTGGGTTTGCAGACGTTTTTATATGGTGGCTCACGTTACCTGTAAGGGAGCAGGGTTTGGGTTACCTGTTGACCAATCCATGAGGCTCTAAATGAAGAAGGCAGAAAACCAATCAGTAAGTGTCGCATAAGTAAATTCGAATAACACGTTTAATCATTGTAAAACGGGTTCATCCATTTTTTTTTTATTGATTGACATTTCACGTTCTTTCTATCTGTGCTCGTCTATATTATCTGCGTTGTCATTAAACTCGTCCAAAAACATCACTTCCTGCTTGTATTCATTCTTTTTTTTCAATTGGAATGGGATATCACTGTTTGCTTGCGTCTATTCGACCAACTGAGAAAGGGTTCTTTAAAAATCCCCACAAGTCCTATTTCTTTAATTTATTTTACAAACCGATTTTTGTAAAATTTTAAGACATCAATTAATAAATATTTCAGTTTCTTTGGGGTATTTTAAATGGTTATTAGGGTGTATAAGATGGGGAAAATCTCCTATTTAAAAATTGAAATATTTCAAATATGCATTGAATATAGTGCATAGTCATTAAACACCAATAAACAAGATTCCCTGAGACCCCTTAATTTTACGCCTTAAATTTGAGACATTTTCTAGAATCAAAATCATGTAATGGATTTTGATCAAAATTTAATAAGATTTCTAGACATAAAGTTTAGTATAACTTTATCTTGATTTTAATCTTCGTAAGGAGACATAAAAGTTCTGTTTAGGGAATTAATTTTACTCGTTTTGGGACGGGTATTCTTCTAGTAATCTATATATAAAAGACGAAACTTGTCTGTCTGTTTGTCGAACTGTCTGTGCGCTTTTCATCCTTTCTACATTCAACCACAAATATTGTTTATCGCAAAAGTAAAAAATTGAAGTTATCATGATCTCTGTTGTGACATTAATACATTTTTAACCTAAACAATGGGGCCTTACTTTAGGACCAATCAAGCATAAGATTGTCCTTTTAAAGTCAACACAAAATATAAAGTTGTTTTTTTCTGTTTAGCAAATGCAAGATTTTTCATATTAACATTTTTAAATTTATTTTACGGTTTAATCCGATAGTACAAATAGCAAAGTACAACAATAAACTTAATAAATACCAATATCTATGTTGCCGAAATAGCTTGTGATTCAGTCTGCAGTGCAATCCAAATAAGCTCTCTTGCTTATGTGTTACATTTGTAATTTAACAAACAGTTAAATTATCAATAAATGTTTCGGGGTAAAAAGTAATTTATGATTGATTTTATTTTAAAAATCGTTCGCTGATTTAAACGGAATGATAGTTAATTGTTTTAATTATAATTTAAGGTAAACAATAGTATACATCATAATCACGTTAACGCACCGGTTCCTGTTAGATCACCGAAGGTAAGCGATATTGAGTCTAGTCAGTACTTAGAATGTGACTACTTGAGAATACTAGGTAATGTATGATGGAGTAATCTGTGTTTATTCCGACATTGTTTCTTATTCTTCTGGACTTGCCAATGAACTTAAGCAATGCCGGTTCAGGAGAAGTGTGGTTGAGGATTGCGCAACCCTTGCTTCACAATAGACTCTAAGTGCAGGAACCCTTACAAAGGTATGTAGGTAAAAACGTTTATCCAGTTGAGTTGACGAGATGAAGAAAATATTTCAGAAACCCGACGTATACGTGTACTTCAACTAGTGTCTTATGTTAAGTTCTTGAATCCGTTTATGTGACTAATTTGTGTTTTCTATTTTGCTTACAGGTTTCGTTCGCTCTTTACGCTGTTGGCAATGCATAGCCAGCAATTGTGATTCTGACCCTTCGTATCATCCATACGCCAGTCAGGAGGATTGTAACTCAGGACAATTCTGTCAAGTAAGTTTTGCGGCTTTTTTCTTTGCTCTTCTTCTTTCGTGTGAATCAGATGATTCTGGTGTTGGCATTAGTTTTCCCGATGTTTTTCTAGTTAGAAATCTTTCTGGAAAGACATCGGGTACTTACGGGAAGGACCGCGAGAAAGTTGCCAACATCCCTAAGTGAAAGTGGTACTGTGGAACCGACCGGATTCGAACTTGAAACACCCAAGTCTTCATTCCGTGTTGTTATCCACTTAACCACCGTGCTTGTAACTATGCAGGCGTGCACAGAAGAGGCCTTCGTATTTATTGCTTCTTAACGAGACAAGAATTTTAAACATAACTATGGACAAGTGCATTCTGAAAGGAGCACATATTCGCATTTTATTACCTCCCGCCAAGGAGGTTATGTTTTTGCTCGAGTTGGTTGGTTTGTCACTATGTTTGTTTGCGTACAACCTAGCGTTCACATCACTTGATCAAGCGTTACAAAACTTTGTCAAATTATAGGTCATGGCTTAACTTAGAATTCATTTAATTTAGGGATATGTAGGTCAATGGTCAAGGTCACAGAAAAGTTGTAAAGTCATGCTTTTGGTGATAACTTCGGTTCTGTTCATCGTATAGACTCCCTATTCGCCCCTTATTGTGCCAAATCAAGTTCTACATCATATCTGACCTTGAACTTGACCCATGAGCTTGACTTTGAAACTTTTGACGGAATTTTTACTTTGATGTATAACTCTCATGATCTTTGAATACAGTTGCCACCATGCAAAACTTCAGCCTTATCAGATAAATAGTTTTAGTTTTATCAACGTTTCCATGGAATTACTTCCGGAATACTTCATAAAATATGGAGAAATAAGGCCCAGATAAGATTTTGCTCCATACTTACGTTGTCAGACGAAGGTATACAGTTTCCTGACTAACCTATGTTCTTTTGTTATTTTCATTATAACTTTCATAATTTTTATTGTTTTGATTAAATATATTCATATTGTTGGAGCCTGCACACATTCTATCAACTATTGCATGTGTATTCGTTTGAAACTGTTGAAAGACAATTAGAATATATATATATATATATATATATATATATATATATATATATATATATATATATATATATAGGTTTTATCATTTAGATTAAAAAGTACATCTAAACAGGTATTTCTTTTAGATAAATAATTTTCTCCATATAAGAAAATAAGCTTTTTAAAAGAATTATTTTTTTATTATCTAAATATCTGTAAATACCAATATTATTATTGTCAATTATAGAGGAGAATTTATTAATTATATATATATATATATATATATATATATATATATATATATATATATATATATATATATATATATATATATGTATAAAATTTAGCCTGAAGATTCCCCTCGGGGATCAAACGCTGGAGCATCTGTGTAGCTTAATTGCCATAAATATATTTTCATATCTTACTAACTAGCTCTACTTACGTATCAAGCACTGTTGAAGTAAATACTGAAAATTGATACATAAAAAATTATATCTCCTTATAAAATTTTATGTGGATACATGAAATACTAATTGACATTTCTAACATACATGAACGCCAATCTGTGTACGTTCACTGCACACGTCGTGCTCGTCCACTGGTTGTCTTCGTTTGAATTCGGTGCTCAATTCCGACACTGGTCGCAGTGGCAATCATGTGATCTCTCCCACTCCTGAAAAGTTTTTCCTTGGATTTGCTTGCTCGAATATCTCACCAATTTACCATTCGCTTTTTCTATGGCCCAGGAAGTTATCAATAATGGCCAGCTTTTTCTCACGTCAATTCCATATGCTGAAAAATATAACATCTTGCGAACCATCAATGACCCTAACATTATATGCCTAAACAAAAAAGGGGAGATATATAAGGACTGTATCCACAGGAGAAAGGCACTTCTGATAAATTGGGCAGAACAAAATACATAAGTCATAACCGCAGAGTACCCAGAATACGGACTTTTAGGATTTCGGATTTCACAATGATGAATTTGCCTTCCGAATTTCGGATTGAACTGTATGGTATCCCGACTGTGGCCCTAAACTCGATTTCTATTATTGCATGTTTTAATTATGGATGGTTTTTATATTTATGTATATAACTGTTTTTAAATTTTTAATTTGTAAATTTTTTAAATTTTTAATTCTAATTTAAAATTTCAAAGGTGGAGTACCCCATATCCCTATTTTTCCTTCTCTTGCCTTTTATCTTTTATTTTTATTTTTACACAATTTTGTTATCCTTTATTTTATCTAACAGTGCATTTATTTCATCTTTATTTATATTTATTTTTCTTCATTTTTCTTTATTTTTCTTTATTTTTCTTTATTATTATTTTTCTTCATTTTTCATTTTTCTTTATTTTTCTTCATTATTCTTTTTCATCTTTCTTTATCCCCCCCTTTTTTAATAGTACCTAAAAAAATTATGATTAGTACCATTACGACTTCATAAATTTATAAATGGTGTGACTACAATTTATTTAATTATAAGTTTTATTTTTAATGATTTATTATTTAATATTTTTAGAAATATATTATTACATTAGCATATTATTTCAATATAATTTTTAATTTTATAATTTATATATTTTTTAACTTAATATAATTTTATTTTTATTTTTATTTTTATTTTTATTTTTAACGTTATCTCCATTTACTTTCGATAAGATATATAGCGTCTCTATTAGTTAAATTTGAATACTTTCCATAACGGGCCACGTAATTCTACGCACGTGACAATTTAAACATGCTAGGTTCCCATCTGTCCAACTGTTAACGTTATTCCCATTTAATTTCTTGCTTTTTCGATGTACAGCGTTGCTGTTGTTTTGATCTGAAACTTTTCCATAGCTGACTACGAATATTCCACGCACGTGACAATTTTAAATCTGAAAGTGTTCCATCTTTCCAACGGACAATATTTTGAAATTCCTGGCGGTTGTTCTCACTCATTAAGCTATACGACTCCGCTGATGAAGGTCCGATCTTCTCGGATCTGAAACCTTGGTCCGGATGTTGTTGTAACACTTTATTTAATATTAATAAATATCATGCTCTTATTAATTATTTAGTTAATTTTACTTTTGCATTAATAATTGAGCACTCTGCTGGGAAACTCTCCCAATTAAGAAATACGGTATATATATATATATATATATATATATATATATATATATATATATATATATATATATATATATATATATATATATATATATATATATATATTGTCATCCACACACAGACTATTTCGCTGTACTAAGGCTCTTCATTGTGAGAAGACAGATCTATTTCAAGCTGAAATTGAAACCCATTCGTTTTTTTTCACAGTCAATGCCTATATACACTGCACCATCGACACAGGCAAAGAGGAAATGAAATCTTACTATTTATATATACAATATCGGCTCTTGAAGACTGCTCTATTCGTTTACGTAGAAACTAGCATGATCGGTAATGGTAGCAAGAGATTTCATTTACCACGAAGGTAGGTAAAATGTATATTAATCAACAGACAGACTTTGCTTCATCACAGTTCTTCAGTGTGGCTAGAATGTTATATTTTTACTACCATAGCGTGTATATCTCCTTCACGCCCGCGTGTCGTCATCGTCGCTGTGAGCCAAGGTTGCTTTTCTTCTGTTGAAAGAAACTGTTGAAAAAAACGCCGACACAGGTTGTTTAGTTTTTGTAACAGGATTTATTCAAAAGGACATAAACAGAAAACAGGTCAACTTCGTATGTTTCTGAGTACAAGGCAGAGAGGGGGTCGACGGATAGTCCCTCGTGATATACTGAGCCACCTTTCCCTAGCTGTCCTCTATTTTTGGGGACAGCACGCAACCCCGTCTTTCCTCGTTCAAATCTCGCCAGCTAAGAGCCAAAAAGACGTCCTCGCCCGGAAACCACGTGTTATGCATAACTTCCGCCCAGTTTCACACTCTTACATTTGACCTCTAAACTGTTCCACACAAAACACAACCCCTTCTCTGATCAAAGCCACGATTGAAATCAGATCGTTTTATCGAGTCAGCTGTTATCCACTGAAAACAGATACAAATGGTGTAATATTATTAGGGTTGATCGATAAATACTTATGAGAGAAAAATATATGTTTTTAATTACTATTTCTGTCATTTATTATTTTGTTGATTTGGATAGTTATCTTAATGTTCGGAATTTATTTAATGTTAGTTTGAATGTGCTTGCCTCACATGAACATGGATGAAAATCAGAGATCAGAGCGTAAAGAGGTAGAGAAAGCGAGAAAACATGCATTCACATTCGTGTGTTGTAGATAGTACGTACGTCGACACTGGTGCGAAAACCGAGTTACTACAGCGTAAGCCTAGGAAATGATACTTGAAGAAACCCGGAAAAAGGTTGTGCATTGGGCGCAGCATTACAGTTCGCATCTGAATATGAAATCTTTAGATCGAGCTTTTTTCTCTTTTTTTATCTTTTTACAGTTGAAATTCACACGTTGAAACATACACACAGACACACACACACGCACACATATATATATATATGTAGAGAGAGAGAGAGAGAGAGAGAGAGAGAGAGCGAGAGAGAGAGGTGTGTGTGGCTAGAATTTTTACAGATTCGAATTATTTCCAGATCATGTTCCAAATAATTGGTATAAACGACCGTATGGTAGTTGTTTATTGCTGTTTCAAAGCAATGTGTATTCTAAGTCATACAATGCATAAAACATTTCTAAATATCGTATCGTTTTCAGTGCAGAATTCTCGTAAGTACACAGAAAAACAAATCAAGAACAATGCCTCAAAAAGTTGAATTTCCACAAAAATAAACAGGAATAGATTCATTGTCAGATACCTCGGTAAATTATTTAATTAATTCCACATCACAATGCTTATTATCGTAAAAAATTAAAATCAGCAATTTTGTATTTCGAAAAACGTTTTCTATTTAACATAAGTTGAACGTTACACAGCACTCAATAAGTCCCGGGCCCAACTAATAAAACAAGTTTAACATAGAAAAAATGTTCATGCAAAATGGTGAATACACTATCTTCTGGTTTCTTTAACTTTTCTGATCTCTCGCACAACTTCAATTTACAATTGGCCAAAACCAGTTCGTAGACTTATTTTGAGTTTACCAGGACAACTGCCAAGTTTTGGCAACCTGAAAGTTCAGCACTATTTGTGCCTGTAAGCCCACGTTTAAAGTCAGCAGATCACTTCTTGTTTCAAACGGAGCAGAGTCCGAATAACACTTAGCAACATATTGTTTTGCTCCAACAATATTTTTCCACATCATAAATCAATGCTTTATCAACACACGGAATTCTGTTTCTTTCTTTTGCTTTGAAAATTTTCAACTGTAGTTTCACTTATATAAGTGTAATTTGTAAACTGATAATCTGATTGGACTTAAATTTTTACAAGTTCCATTTGAAGGTTAGTACTTTATAAATACAATATGGACTTTTTATTAGTGATGCCATCTATATGGTTGGTACCTATAAAGTGATGTTTATCTGCATGTATATATATATATATATATATATATATATATATGTGTGTGTGTGTGTGTGTGTGTGTGTGTGTGTGTGTGTGTGTGTGTGTATAAATATATACATTTAGTAGTTACTTGTCATACCACTCTACTGCAGTTTCACAGTTAAAGAACGCCAGACGTACATATCTCTATCCGAACCTCAGATGCGCATGGAATGCTGCGACACAGTTACAAGTAAGTATTTGATCAGTTCCCGCTGTGTCACCTAAATTAGAGGGTATGATGTTGAGAAATTCCAAATCCTCGCTGGTCTATGGCTTACGGTATCACGATCGCTGCTATTCAGTAAATTGGATATATTCTCGTATTAAATTGCCAGATGATTCGTTTTCTGAGCTATTACTGACGATCTTAATCGGTTACATGTTATCTTTAGATAATTCCTAGAGGGTTTATTTGGTTTATTGCGAGGCCTTTTCTCATAAAGACAGAAAAGCTGTTTTGGCACACGATCACTAACGAAGACTTATTAGTTGTCAGGTCGACGTAATGTGAATTTGCATGATCATAAACTTCATTTATGACATGCTTGCATTTCAAAGCACATCAGTATCAAATGCCTTCAACGTCCCAAAAACTTCCATTGCATGATTCACATATTAATTATAATTTCAAATATTTGAATCCAGCTTAGGAAATAAATATTCAACAATGTCCAATCATATGTACGTGCATTTCTCAAAATCACTTTTATTATCCAAATTACATTTAAAGTTTCAAAATGTAGAGGATTTTCTTCATCAGCATATTAAGATTTATCAATTACAATCTGAGATAATATTATATGAATATACCCAAAATCATTAATGAACTATCTCAAGTCAAGGAGGAAAAATCTTAGATTATTTTCGAAAGTATTTTCGTTCTTAACAAGATAGGTTCGCATAGGAGTTCGAGACGAAAATATATGCTATTCCACATTTAAAATCAAG
>OY744528.1:82756176-82818676 GCA_963556195.1 Sepiola atlantica
ATAATAATAATAATAATAATAATAATAATAATAATAATAATAATAATAATAATAATAATAATAATAATAATAATAATAATAATAATAATAATAATAATAATAATAATAATAATAATAATAATAATAATAATAATAATAATAATAATAATAATAATAATAATAATAATAATAATAATAATAATAATAATAATAATAATAATAATAATAATAATAATAATAATAATAATAATAATAATAATAATAATAATAATAATAATAATAATAATAATAATAATAATAATAATAATAATAATAATTCTTCTTCTTCTTCTTCTTCTTCTTCTTCCATTCCATGGATTTCTCAAGTTTCCCTTAAACCACACCTTATAATGCTTACTGCTTAGCAAGGAGGACTTAAGTATCATTTGAGTCTTTTGTATGACTTGAGCTAAAATTGAATAGTTTCCAAGCTTATTAGCGAACCATCTAACCATTCTGCCAAATGGATAAAGACGTGGAAAACAAATAAATGTTTCTTTTATTATAATGAACCTTTTTTGTTATGGAAGGCTCTATTTTATTTTGTTTGATTTTTTTAGTCCGGATTTCGTAAACAAATGTTTATCGTGTTGTTTTCTCACACAAACAGATCATCATTTTCCAAAAGAGGAAAATCTCCTCTGGAGTTTTCTCCAAATACTGACTAATTCTCGCACGGTTCGCCAACCGAAAAACACTTAACAATCTCGCGTTGGAAGTCAGCCAATCGAACTAAAGTTTTTGATTCCATAAAAACGAGAGGAAAAGTAAACGTTTATTTATTTTCCATATCTTATAAACCACAAGTAGTAAACAATAACTGGTAGCTTTCTAGCCGAGGAAACGCATTCTGCTAACAACAGCGTGGTATTGTAAAGCATACATACACATGTGTTTCTATTGTTATTAGTTTGGGAATAGATCCAATCAATGGCATATTTTTAGATGCATCAGCGCATCTCTATTAAAACTTTGTTTGTCTCTCGGTTCCACTTAAGATTGAAAGATGATTTGTAAAATATAAATTGTATATATATATATATATATATATATATATATATATATATATATATATATATATATATATATATATATATATATATATATATATATGTGTGTGTGTGTGTGTGTGTGTCTTGGCAGCATCTTTTCTTTTATACAAGTATCATTAAAAATAACGGACATCTTGTGTCTGGTTATTCATCGCACAAAATACTAATACACTTAAACTCCACATACTCGAAGCCCTATACATTAAAACAGAAAAAACAGCTATTAACAAGATTAACTATACTATTAGTACTAATATACTCAAATGCCTATAAATATAAATTTAGATTAAACACAGTCCTTTATTTTCCCGTCTAAATAGAATATATATTCACTCCTAGGTCTATGACTGGTTAACATTGCTCCACTGACGATGGACCTGGAAGGGTCCGAAAGCTCTTTGGGAAGCTATGGCAATTTTATCAGCCAGTTTCCGTCTGAAACTAAGAACCTAATCAGAAAAACAGAAAGGATCTTAGAAAAAATAACCAGACACAAGATGTCCGTTATTTTCAATGATACTTGTATATATATATATATATATATATATATATATATATATATATATATATATATATATGTGTGTGTGGGTGGGTGGGTGTGTGTGTGGGTGTGTGTGTGTGTGTGTTTATATATTATATATATATAATATATATATATATATATATATTATTAATAGCTAAATTTTCAATGTAAAAGCTCGATGATTGTTAATTGTTAACAAAATAGCATATATAAATAAACAATAGAATGCTTAATTAAACTGACCACTCTTTTATGAATTTTACAAAAGTCAATAAAACTTTACGGACCGTTTTGTTTATATATATATATATATATATATATATATATATATATATATATATATATATATATATATATATATATATATATATATATATGATTTTCTATCCGTGCGACTCTTCAAAAGTCCGAAGATCGTATCCAGAAACATCAGAAACAACAAACCACAAAAAACAACATTTACATTGATATAGCATACATAAATACAGTTCGTATAAACAAAATGGCGTCGAATGACTATTAGAAAGAGCTACGTTCCTCTTTGGAAATGTATTTTATGTAACCTTTATCAATGTGAATGTTGATTTTCTATTGTTTTATTTTAGGACACGATATTTGGAATTCTGAAGAGTCGCACGTATAAAAATCTCTCTATATATATATACCATAGGCATTTTAAAGTTTAATTTTCTTTTTAAATTATCCAATATTTTAAATTACTTGTTTTTTTAAAGCGTCTTTCATTTTTTTTTATTCTGCAGTCTTTTTTTGTTTCTTTCCTTCTTTTTTTTCTTTTTCCTTTTTCTCTTTTTTTTTGCAAATTCTTTTTCTTTACTTTTCTTTTTTGTTTTTCTTTTTTCCTTTTTTCTTTCTCTTTTTCTTACTTTGTCTTTATCGTTTTTCTCTCTTCTTTTTCTTTTCTATTTTTTTTTCTTCTTTTTTCTTCGTTTTCCTTATATTTAACTCAACCTTGAATTAACTACATCATAGTTATATGATATGCTAATGATTTTTTCTCGAGTCAGTTCTATCACTCAGGCAACGCTGCGTTTAAACGCACCTGTTCTATCTAGGATGTTGATCATATTTGGATTACTATGTACCACTTACAAAATGTAAAACTGTAATCTTACATTTATTGCTTCCATCTAGAGCGCTATTTAAACCACCAAAATACAATTTAGCTGTCTGTATAAAAGCAAAATAATGGTTGTATAAATAATAATCTTTATACCTATAAAACAGCTCTATTTATTAATGAGCACATTTATATAAAAACAGTATGGATTCTCCGAATTTTTACTCTGTCGGTGATTAACCTTGATTACCGTATATATATATATATATATATATATATATATATATATATGTGTGTGTGTGTGTGTGTGTGTGTGTGTGTGTGTGTGTGTGTGTGTGTGTGTGTGTTGGCAGCCGTCAATCGCAACGATTATGGAGCAGTTTTTGTGTGACTGTTGAGACCAATTCTTGATTTGCATGGTCTACTATAGCGTCGACATACGAAGGCTGTTGTGTAGTGTGTCAATTGAGCTGGTTGATCTGCCTGTAGGTTCACTCTTCTAGCTCTCTTTGAAGCGTTTTCATCGTTGAGCGTCTTCTTACAGATGATTATTCTCTGACGTATATGTTTCCTCCGGGCAAGTCTGTCAGCTGCAGAGGTTTCACAAGTCCATTGAGCACGCTTTCATATCTCGCTTGCAGACATATATATATATATATATATATATATATATATATATATATATATATATATATATATATATATATATATATATATATATATATATATATAAGGAATGTTTACTAAATTATTATTATATTATATTTTGAGCTCTGGTAGTGTATACACTATTTAGCTACTTCCCCAACTTTTGTGTGAATTTAAAAGATGATATATATATATATATATATATATATATATATATATATATATATATATATATATATATATATATATATATATATTATAGCTGCATTCCAATGAACCTAAAGCAAATCAAGAAAAATATAAGTTTTAGGAATACGATTTTTTTTGGGAGGGAGGTTCTGGACTTTCGTTATCATTTTAATGTCATGTATTGTGACTTGCCATTACCTTTGTCAATAACTATTTTTATCCTTTTTCTATCTTCCTTTCTCATGTGTTTGTAATTATGTGTTTTCCTTATTACTATCGAATGAACAATTTCTCTGATGAACAACAAGGTCTGATCACATTCTGATGAGAAGAATATTTTTTTTGAAAAATCTGGGGTTTTAAAGACATACTTGGACTCACATCTGATGATTTTTGTTGAATTTTATGAACCATAAATATCTAACTATTTATATATATGTGATTATCTTCACTACTTTTTAAACTTATATATATGTGTGTGTGTGTGTGTGTGTGTGTGTGTGTGTGTGTGTGTGTGTGTGTGTGTGTGTGTGTGTGTGTGCGTGCATATATGGAGAAATATTATTTAACAAACGATTTAAACGAAAACGCAATAGAAAATGGGTGAAGGAACCGACACAATAAGTACTCTATAGAAATGTTTCTATAAGCCAATCACAGTTCATAGAAATATACGCCACTGCAATCTATATAAGAAAGACTATTCAATTTTTCCTGCCCGATGTAAGAAACTGTAGCATTGTGTAAAAATGAGTCTAGGCAAACTATCATTGCGTATGCAAGATGTACGACTTTGCCATGACGACCGAGTTTCTATGGCGTCGTTGAATCTGTGTTTCTGCTACTATATCACTGAGAGGTGACAGACGACTGTTACATCATTTGATAGCATTCTTCGTTCGTAAGAGAAGATGAAATCAGTTTTAAATTATTAGTCCAGCACGTGAGGGTTAGGGTGAGTGTTTAAAAGGAAGACACGGTAAAAGTGCGTATGGAAATTTTTATTTGAAGAAAATAACGATAGACTTATCGTAATCAGAAATAATAAGTCTGTGCATGGAATTATTTTTTATTAAGAACGTAAGCTGAAGAATATGTGAAGTACTGAAGCGGAATAAGAGTTATTTTAAAGAAACAGAAGCGAAATTTATTTATGTATAAAAACATGGTGCAAACAAAACAAATTGCTTACGTACGAAGACCATAAAAATACTGTTTTAGTTCCGATTTTTTATCTATCTTTGATGCTTTCAAAAACCCGTTTCACATTAACTACAAACATGATTAAACCTACATTTAGGACTCTAATATTAAGGAGGAGATGGTTAGGATCCATTCATTCATATGGAATTTGCTTTGTTTTTCCACTGATTGCTAATATTACAACTGGAAATTATCTATTTTTGAATTGCTAAAGTCAATATGCTGAAGAAGAAAATCATAAATTTGTCAATTTTTACTCTGATGTAATAGTGATAATAAAGATTTTCTGAAACACCTATACCTATGGATAAATATTGTTGAGTGTTGATTTTTCGAGCATAATTACAAAATATTAATTATATCGTAAATTTTGTAGTCTACCTAATTAAAATATACAAGCTCTGTTTGACGTAACGCGTTAACCATTGAGTTTGATTTTGTCTACAATATTTAGTATACCATGAGGGTTCATAAAATCTTATTTATTAATACATTTTATGTTATGTAATCTCTTTTAAATATAGTAATGTTTTTTAACTTTAACTTTTCGTTAAATATCTATCTATGTATATATTTATTTTTGTAGTTAAAACGTCAGTGTTCAACGTCAATAGATCATTTATAAATAGACAATGGAATAAACACTCCAACGACCATACTTTTATTCTCCAACAAATAGCTTCATTTTAACAACAGTTTCTTTGAGTGTTCAGACAATCAAAGTTTATTGAATTATTGAATCTTTTAGGACAATGATTAATCAGAAAAAAATCCCCTCCAAATTGAAACTTACATTAAAAAACATTATTACAAATATATATATATATATATATACAGGGTGGGCAAAAATAAGGGTCCTATTTTTAAAAATTCATAACTTTTTTATTTATTGATTTTTTTTTTTTTTTTTAGAATAAGTAAAGGACCCCTTCCGAAGCAAGCATGAGCCGTATTAGCCCTAAGGAACGTACCCTCATTTAGAAAACATTATTTTTGCTTAAAAAACTCAAAACAGTGTAAAAAACAATACTTTAGTTTTTGTAAGTTTTAAGAAGTGTTTTTCGGCTAAAATTTGTTTTGTTTATTTCAAAAAATCTCGGAAGGGTCAGTCTACACACACATAAAGTTTGGTGGGTTTAACTTTTATTTTGTGGAAGTTATTCAAATTCAAGTTATTCAAATTTAAAGATAGGACCCTTATTTTGGCCCACCCTGTATATATATATATATATATATATATATATATATATATATATATATATATATATTAATTATTTATTACCTACAGACATCGATGTTTCATGCTAACGCAATCTTCAGTGCATGAAGTTAATTTCCGACGGTCGGCGGGCTCGTACTCCGATCACAAATCGCCACTGATTCGCAGTCAAGAGCGTTCCCCCGTCGGCCACCGCAAATTAGCTAATAATTAAGGAGGAATTTAACTTTGTAAATACAACGAGCAGCGAGAGTGATCTACAACAACAAACTGTGTTGGATCTCGCAATTTCTCCCCTTATTAGTGCAGGATTGGGGTCGAACGAAGTTCCTAGATTCAACCTAGAATCACGAGCCTAACGCCTATGCCCACGCGGCCGCGAGAAATCGCCACAGACGTTACTTGAAATTAACGTTCACTTATCCAGGAGGCGGGGGCAAGCGTCTTACTGTCGAAAGTTGTTGACGCTCGTGCGGAACTTTTCATAATCACTCGTGACAACGATCTCGTAACTCCAAACAGTGCTCTACTGACATACTGACAATGGTATTAAATCTTAAAAGGGGCATTAACTATGAATATTTTTAAATATCAAAGTGTTTTTCTATACCTACAGACGATATCGTTTCGGGTTTTCAACTCTCATCAGTGCAGGAATGGCGGTCGCATGGGATCGAACGCAGTCCCTAGATTCAGGCTAGAATCACAAGCCTATATATATATATATATATATATATATATATATATATATATATATATATATATATATATATATATATATATATATATATAACATGAAAATCAACTTCTCAAAATCTGAACAGAACAGAATATCGACTTTCCACAAAGCGCTCGATATACTATCAAATATAGCTTTATAACAATAATAAATAATAATAATAATAATTGCTTTACTGCAATTTCACTGAATATCTGATCCGCAGGTGTTTAATTATAATATCTTAACGTATTTATATAATTTACATTTGAAAGCCTTCGAATTTGTTTTCAAATGTATAAGGGCGTTAAGGATATGATCAATACACTTCTGACAATTAGCTGGCCCCCCCCCCTGAAACTGCAGTAAATTATTAAGCTAACCCACATTTACAGTATCCGTTTCGTCGAAACTGACAGAATGTCATTTTGTATTTTTCGAAAAAAAGCAACATGGCAAAGAATAAGAGAACCTTTTTTTATATAGAAATAACATTTATTCACATTCAAACAACATACTATTTACATCACTCGTTTCTTCTCCGTTCAAGTGAGGTAACTCTATCTTTTGCTCAACTATAACCCCTACTTTGTTCGGCGATTATTCATGTCTTCCGTAGTTCGTTGGTGGCGTCTTGGTTTTGTCATATTAGCTGCGCCAGTGCCAGTAGATCGCTAAAACCAATGTCGTTGGACAATCTTTTATCTCTAAAACAGACAAAGCAATTCAAACAAGTGTTATGTCGAGTAGACACTTAGTCATTGATCAAGATCCATGTGGTTTTAGTACATCATAGATGGTTAATTACTTCAAGTTTTGTTTACCGTATCATTGCTGGTTAATTGCCTCACAGTCGTGATCCCATCATGGTGGGGAAATAGGGAGACAAAGAGAGAGAATCGATATGTTACATTTTTGGTTAACTAATTTTAATACATTATTTGCTGCTCGATCATTTCACCGAGTCTAAGCTGTTTTAGAAAAGAATGCCCGGCTTTTTTCTATGACGTCATATGGTTTCCTAAACTCACTTCCGTTCCAAAACTTTAGATACTGAGCCATTGTGGACCCCTTGATCCCTGTTATTGAAATGTTGTGTCCTTAAACACACTTGTTCATTTATACCAATGTGTTACTAACTGATATATGTACTAGCTAATTTACCTACTCCAATACATAATGTATTGAATAAGTTATTACAGTTTCTTCGTTTTGAGATAATTTATTGTCAAGGTAGATAACTCTTGAATAACATATCCCCATTTCCTCTATTAAACATACAAGGTCCTCAAAGTTTTAGTATTATATATATATATATATATATATATATATTTATGCGATTTTATGAAGGCTCACCAAAGCATTCCTTTCAGGACACCAATGATCACCATTAAAGATTTTCTAGGCCTTTCTTTTTTATCTTTGTTCTTTCTTGTTTTTTTTAATTTTAACTTTTATTTTTATTTTTTTCTCTTCTGTTCTTTAGTGACCTCAACTATTGCAACGCCACATTGTGTATTGTCGGCAGTTGTAACCCGTATTCCAGACATTTAATTTCCCTGATGATCTGCCAAGCAAGTACCTGCTTAGTAGTGAAACACGTGTAGGAAAAAACATTTAATTTGAATAAATAATATTTGTAAGAAAAAATCTTTAATGGTGATCATTGGTGTCCTGAAAGGAATGCTTTCGTAAGCCTTCATAAAATCGCATATAAATGCTCTGTACTCTGTAATCGAGTATCATCGAGCTTGTTTTTATTGGCACAACCCCGGTCTTCACTGAATGATCTATTTTATAAGTGAAAAATCTAAATATATATATATATATATATATATATATATATATATATATATATATATATATATATATATATATATATATATATCAACGGACGTTCAAAATAACACATACGGGTCTTCCATTACAGACCATTTACTTAAAAACCCGCCGCTATGAATTTTAGCATGGACTCCTTCACCATTCTTAGTCATGCTCACTCATTATACCATCTAAAAATCTTGGAGACGATCCACGTTCGTCTTAAACGTCCCTACCTTTGTAAGCAAAGAAAATGTCTATTGGAACTAGATGTGATCAGTCTCTAAGATTCATCCTCTGTGTACATATAACATAACGCTATTTTATTATCTGTAGTCTCTCTTTTCACCCCCTTTTTTAAATCATTCGTTTTTTTTTTATCCCTCGATACAGCCTTTGTTAAGAGAGGGCGAAACCGGTCGGCTGGCATTGTGTTCTTGATTAACTTTTAATCATGAACGATAGAATTCGTCTTCCCTTCATGCTTGCGATAATAAAATTGTGTACTCCCCAAAAATCATGTATATATATATATATATATATATATATATATATATATATATATATATATATATATATATATATATATATATATATAGATAGATAGATAGATAGATAGATATTCTCATAGAATACCAGTTTCGTTGGCGACCCCCTTAAATGGTAAAGTTTACCTTAAAAAATAATGTGCCTATGTTACTCACCCTGTTGCCTAAAATACATATTCCATAATTCATAATAAGTTCAATAGTTTAAGATGTTATCAAGCACACACATATATTATTGACGCTCGTGCGCGTGCACTAATTCTTTTTAAAAATGTATTATTTAATATAACTCAAAATTTGATGTATAGCAATTCTTTTCTCTAATCATATTTTGTAGCTAAATTATTTTAAAAGATTTTTAGGGCAGTACGAGTTGGGGAGCGCATCCCCTAAATGGTAAACTTTACAAAGAAATAATGTGCCCATACTACTCACCAGGTTTCTGAGAATATATATTCTAAAATTCATATTCATCGGTTCATAATTTTTTTATGAATTAAATTTTTTTTTATTTTTACAACCCCTTACATTTACAAAAAAAATAACGTACTCACTGTGTTGCCTAGAAGATATATTCCAAAATGCATATTGATCCGTTCATTAGTTTAGGAGATTACCTTGTACTTAACACACACACACACATATATATATATATATATATATATATATATATATATATATATATATATATATATATATATATATATATATATATATATATATATATATAGGGTGATTCATAAGTCATTTAGCTATTTGTTTTTGAAATTCTAAAGTTAAAAAATACGGTAATATAAAACAGAAAGTTTATCTAACAAATTCATTTATGGGAGTTTAAGATTACAGCAAATTTTCCAAATTTCCACCTTCGTTCTGCATGCATAGCTCCATTCTTTTTTGCAAGGAATTTACGACTATTTGTAGCATATTTGATTGATTATGAAATAAATATATATACAAACAAATATATAAACGAACAAATTTAAAATAACAAATAGCAGTAATTAGAGAGTAAGATAACAATCATCAAAAGTTCATAGTATGTTTGTGCTTCATATGGTAATCATTTTAAATAGCCAAGTGAAGTGACTTATGAATCACCCTGTATATATATATATATATATATATATATATATATATATATATATATATATATATATATATATACTATAAATGTTTATTTAATATTAAAGTGTTGTTCACCTACAGAAGACGTCGTTTCGAGCTCTCTAACTATCATCAGTCGAGAGAGAGAGAATGAGAGAGAGGGGGGATAATGCTGAATGTTGCGTTAGTCAATCTTTTCCCTAAAGCTTTTTCCTATATATTTTCACACGAAACAAATAATAATTATTCTTTAGTATTGAAATTCCGTCGGTTTTTTTTTTAGAATCGCATTTGCATTGTTCTAATTGGATGTAATTTGTTATTAACTCACCAAGGAAACCGTCTCTCACTAAATTTCTGTCTATCACTATTTTACCCCCTTTCTCTCTCTCTCTCTCTCTCTCTTTCTCTCTCTCTCTCTCTCTCTCTCTCTCTCTGTATGTTTTTTGCCACCCCGCTCTCATTTTATACAGTTTATACCACTCTCGCTTCCGTCACACCCACCCTACGTATTAACAGTCAAAGGTAATATAAAACTAACTATAACAAGCATGATTGGAATAGTCCAGTATTAAAAACACGAAATATCACCACAAATAGAAATACTATATAACCCGCAACTAAAGAAGGAAAGAGAGAAAGAACAGTAGAGATGGCGAGCAGAAAGTAATTACTTTTCATTTGGCCTTTTTTTTTTAATTTAACAACATAAACAAATTGCCCTTTCCGAAGGATGAGATAATGCCTGGGAGGAGGACCTAGCATTAGAATGTGCCATGGTTTATTTATCTGCATTTCTTAGAATCGAACATATCTGTGTAGCTTCATCAATGATCTCCCAAATCACATTCTAGGATCATTCGTTGACATGTTTGTAGATGACAAAATCATCTATGGCACACTTTGAAGAGCATTAATGATCAAGATCTCTCAGATTCTCTCTACCGATCTGGAGCACATCGTGCAATGGGGAAAGGAGGGCTGGTTACTTTTAATACGTTTAAAACAAAGCTTCTCTTTTTTCACCATCAACGCTCGGATCCCCATTTTGCTCCAATGAAATGAGCGGCTCTCTCCTTGAGGAAGCCTCTTATTTTGATAAGCTTCTGGGATTGACCTTCACTCCAAACTTGAAAAGGAAGTCTTACATCAAATATGTTGCTAATGTCGCTGGAAAAATGGTCTCATCATTCGGCTGCTTCAGAAAGTGTCTTACTCGTGACGCAATCCTCTGCCTGTGTAAGAGGCAAATACGTCATAAGATGGAGTACTGTTGCTACATCTGAGGAGGTGCCAATCAGAGAACTCTTTCCTGCCTTGACAGAATAAAAAACTGACTCAAACATCTCGTGAGATATTTCCTCTTCTCTTCCCTACAGTCTCTTTCTCACAGAAGAGAGGTTGCTAGTCTCTCTATACTCTATCTTTATTTTCATGGTAGATGCTCGACTGAGCTCCATCTGTAGTCCCCACTGTAAAACAATCACAATTAAAATTCATCTAGCTACAATCACTGTAAATAATTTCTCTTTTTTCCTCTGTGTACCTAAAACTAAACAGAACTTCCATAAGCAAAGTTTCTTTCCAAGACCTGCCTGTTTCTGGAACACATTACCATGGGGCTGCTTCACAGCTGACTACAACATGGTCGTTTTCAAGTCCAATGTTAGCAATAATCAAATTTTACCCAGTTTCAACCACAAACACATTAACCCATATCCTCGAGTGACCCTTGGCCTTGATAAACGGTGACTCGTTAGTACATTAAAAAAGACGCCATGGCCCGTAATTGGACGTGAATATAGAGAAGTGTGACGACGATGTAATCATACGGCCTACTTTATACTTCCCCGTTTGTTTACCTGACCAGGTAATCAAATTAAAGGGTTAATCAATGTCCGCTAAATTAAGTTAACTCTTCTAATAGAGTCATGCCAACAGAAGGCACCAAAGCGGCCATCCACTTTCTACACTGGCTCGCTGCTAATCCTGCTACTCCCAAACTGTATGTCTATCTCTAGTCAGCCTCTCAACTAATCAAAACGTTACATTACCTAGTTGTTGTTGTTGTTAATGATGATGATGATGATGATGATGATGATGATGATGATGATGATGATGATGATGATGCCCCCCCCCAAAAAAAAATATATATATAATATAATATGTTATCGTATAATATAATATAATATAATATAATAAAAACATTTTAAAAATGGTGCGGCCTAGGCCGAAACCAAAAAATATTTGTAGAGGGTCAAGGAGGATGAGAAGACCGAGGAGTGACAGCACAAACCAGACCTCCACTGGAAAAGTGCAGAGAATGTTGGGACCTTGGGATGGCTTATTGCCACATAAATCCCAGAGAAGACCAATTGTCCTTACCAGCGAAAAATCAATGTTAAGAGGCTGTTGCGATACCGCAAGGTTATTTGCGGTGGTTATCGAAAAGAGGTGAAGAATACTGGAAATCTGGGTAGGCTTGTTGTCACTCAGACTCCAGGAAATACCACTGGTTGTTGTCGGTGAGCAATCACTGACGATGATCTGTGTGAGAACTCCTAGTGAGTACAAAAAAAAAAAAATAAATAAATAAAAAAAATAAAAAATAATAATAATAATAATAATAATAATAATAATAATAATAATAATACTACTACTAATACTAATACTAATAATAATAATAATAATAATAATAATAATAATAATAATAATAATAATAATAATAATAATAATAATAATAATAATAATAATAATAATAATAATAATAATAAAAAATAAAAAATAAAAAATAAAATAATAATAATAATAATAATAATCCATTTTATTGTAATAGAGATTTGGGGTGTATCTTTAACTGAAACTGCATTGTCATATTCCTCAATACGTTACGTCAGATCTTTTTTCTAAAACATCGAGAATTAGTAATTTTGACATTGACAGAGTCAACGTTTCAAATTACTGGTCCCCTGAGAGTGACGTGCACTGGCTAAGTGTAGAAACAGCGTGTTAAGGGACAAACAAATTGTTACATTCTAATTCTTAGATCAAGAAAAGGCCCACACACCCAGCGTATTCCTAAAAAAAAATAGGAACACTTATTTAAGAATTACTCTTTTTATAAGCATTAACAGGCGAAAATATTTGCTAATTATCATAATACGCGTCATGTGCCTGTGCCATGTCCCTATAATGGAAATAAGTTTATTTATTTATTACTAATGTGTCACCACTTACCAAGGCTCAAAGGCCACTCGGGGATAAGGATTAATGGATGTCATGTGATGGTGGAAGTTTGGCAGAATTCTATTATTTTGGAAGACGGCCTAACAAGAATTTGTTTACATTAGACTTGAAAATGACGATGTTATAGTCAGCTTGGAAGCAGCCCTGTGGTATTGTGTTCTACAGACGGGTAGTTCTGGGAAAGAAACTTTGCTCATGGAAGTTTCGTTTAGTTTTGGGCACAGAGAGTAAGAGAGAGAGAAAGGGAAATTATTGACAGTGATTATAGCTATACACGTGTTTGTTGTGATGTTTTATAAGGGTGGACGATAAATTGAAGCTCGGCCGAGCACCTGCTATGAAAATAACGATAGAGTAGAGAAAGACTAGCAACGTCTCTTCTGCGAGGAAGAGGTTGTAGGGAAGAGAAGATGGCATCGCCCACTAGATTTCGAAGTCGGTTTTGTACAATGTTATTTTATCGCGCAGTTTTCATGACAAAGTCCATGACAAAACGAATCGGTAGCGAATCCATTTCACCCTGTTCGAAACTTTAGCTATTTATTTTAAAACTTTGTCGTAAAATGCAATCTCTTTAGTATGGGTAAAAACAAGAAACGGCAAAACGCAAGGAGGAAGAAATAGCGAGTGTCTATTGCAACGAAATGTCCGTAGGTAATCCATGCAATTTGACAAAAAAATCCAATACTCAGCAAAACGCAGCAACAAAAGAACAGAAAGGAACAAAGTTTCTCATGACGCCGATACGCACGATCAATTTTCAAAGCAGCAGATCAGAGAAGATTAATCCTCGCAAAATATTCACGTACAGCTCTACTTTGATCAGGGTCATGAGAACCAATTCACAGTAGACAAATTCTACTGAATTCACAGCAATACGTAAAAGAAGCCATCCAAACCTGTGGACTATCTTGCCAGCCCCGTAAATAATTAACTGTTTTATTTAATAACGGTATTACGTACACAAACACGAATATCAACGAAAATCGGCGTTATACATAACATATTGTTGGAAATACTCTTCCATGCAAAGAATTGAGTGCTTTCGGTCATTAGTATCGTAAAATAATGTAAATAAATAGTTTAATTTAATAAGGTCTAATTTCACCGGGCGTCAACGAGGTTCTGCTTTCGAATCTCGCTACGTCTCGCCACACCTATGAGTCTTAAAGATGACGAAATACGTGTTTGTGAATAACTATATACAGTGCCATGCAAAGGTTTACACTACATTACAAAAAAGTGTCGTCATGTATTTCTAACATGGACGTATTCGACTGAGCTCCAAAAAAAAACAGCACTCACAGAAAGAACTCGTCTAGCTATAACCACAGTTATGAACTTTCCTTTTTTTCTCTCTGTACCAAAAACCAAACGTAATTTCCATGAACAAAATTTATTTCCTAGAACATTTCATCTATGGAAATAAAATAATACAAGGCTGCTTCCCAACGAAATATGGTCGACTTAAGGTCTAATGTAAACAAATACTTGTTGAGCCGTCCTCTTGGAATATCAATTCTATTTAAGTAATCATCTGCCCATTCCACCCATTGATTCCAATCCTCTCGTGGTAGCGTTTATCGCCCAACTGAAAATCTCTTCAACTATTATCCTTCAGTAGCTTCCAGTAATAAGCCTTACTCGTTAATAAAAAGAATATTAATTACAATTTTACTGTTAGTAATACACATATATATATATATATATATATATATATATATATATATATATATATATATATATATACTGCTCCCAGCAGTGGCTACTTCTTCTTCCAATCAACCCATCATGTAAACCGAATATTTTCATGTACTTGCATGCCATTTTTCTTGATATTATCATCTTGAAGAAGTCTTAAAAATAAAGACTAAACGTTGATGAATATATAAAAAAACATCCTCTTTGGTTTTTCCTTTTTCTTTTCTCATCACGTTGGATCACCTTCACCCTTCCTTTCTCATATATATATATATATATATATATATATATATATATATATATATATATATATATATATATATATATATATACATATTTTGATTTTATTCCATTAGTTGCGACAAAACAGGTTTTGTTTCATTGGTGCGGATAGCTACCAATTCATCAGGCCGGCGAAAGGAATTCAAATGGCATAAAATTTTAAGTTCACTTTAACAGGAGATTGAAAATTGAAAATACATTGGAGGGGGAGGGGGATAGAGTTGGGGCTTTGTCTATAACGGCGACATGGGACATGAGAGGGGAGGGGGGAGGACCTCAACAAGTCGTGTTTCAAATTATTACGTGGGAGGTTTTGCACGTGTCAGTGCTGCGACAATCTCAATCTCGAGATTGAGATTGTCGCTTTCAAACTTTTAACAAATATTTCAAAAACCTTATAAAACAATATAAGGAATTTTTATTTTTATGTATTCAACAATATATATTTTAGTGCAATTATTATAATAAATACCAATATTCCTATACAATATGCCTTCCACAAAACTCACAAACTGGACATGCCTATGCGCCTCATAATATCTGGCATCAGGGATGCCAAGCACAGTATCGCATCAACCATAGCTAATATTCTAAATCCACTAATGGGCCCCATCTGCCTTTACTCACTTAAAAAACTTCGGAGACTTATTAAACAAAATAACAGACATTAATGTACAAAACAAAACCACACATAGCTTAGATATAAAAACATTATGCACTAATGTACTTGTAAAGGAATTTTTCATTTCTTCAATGAAAACCTACAAAAGATCAATATTAACTTTGCGTTTCCTCCCAACAGATATATATATATATATATATATATATATATATATATATATATATATATATATATATATATATATATATATATATAGATGAAACGTTAGTGAATATATAAATAATTTTGTGTTTTCTTTTTCATATTTGTATATATATATATATATATATATATATATATATAAGATGAAACGTTAGTGAATATATAAATAATTTTGTGTTTTCTTTTTCATATTTGTATATATATATATATATATATATATATATATATATATATATAAGATGAAACGTTAGTGAATATATAAATAATTTTGTGTTTTCTTTTTCATATTTGTATATGTATATATATATATATATATATATATATATATACAAATATGAAAAAGAAAACACAAAATTATTTATATATTCACTAACGTTTCATCTTTATTTGAAGACCTCTGAAGATGACTGATTTGAAGAAATAACATACAAGTACAATAAAGACGAAACGTTGATGAATATATAAATAATTTTGGTTTCGTTATTTTCATTTTCTTTCACGTTGGAATATTATTTCCATACTTTTCATCATATATATATATATATATATATATATATATATATATATATATATATATATATATATATATATATATATATATATATATATATATATATAGGTTAAAGCTCCTAAAGTCCATACTAAAATTGTCCGCATAGACCCATCGCCCAACAGATAGAAGTTGTAAGTAATAATTGAAGTGGCATTTTTAGGGAGGTTGAATTCTTACTACTCGGTACGGACGATACTAAGGATACAATTAAGAATTTCTTAAGCCTTCTACCCAATCATGGCTAACGGAACAAGAACAATCTACCCTCGTGGATTGGATTCCCAAGTTCGACAAGACGCATCTGAAGAAAATGGCAGATTACTTCGGCAGGAACGTTGAAAGAATAAGATCCGAATCATTCGAATAATAGAAGAAATTTTATATATAAGACTTTTTCTTTCAGAAATAAAAACACGAATGACTTTTTGTATTCTTTTGATAGAAATTTTAAAGATAAGAATAAAGAAAAGAAATGTGACTTACAACAGACAAGATGGCATATTTTGTTACTGATGAAAGAATCCGGAAGCACTTCCTCCCGCATATAGAAAGTATCAAAACGAAGCTCGCTCATTGGCTGATTTCGAACCGTTGAAATAGAAATCGCCAACATTTAAATATTAAACAAGTGAGAAGGAATCGCTGCGCGTCGCCAAAGTGATGTAAGTTTGTGCCTGTGGTGGAGACTTGACTTGATGGGGTGAGAGGATAAGGGTCGCTTGTGGACAGCAGAATCGTGTGAAGCGAATCTTGTTGAGGCCAGGTTGGAATAACACAGCGCATGCGCCATCATTCAAAATGAGGCTAGTGAAGAACAGAGATTTATATTTCTTTCACGCAACTTGAGTCAATGGGAAAGGCATAAAAATGCCAATTGTCTGTTGCCAGGCAGCTGACCATTGCGTCCTTATTTACCATAAAACAGAATTAGACACGATGTCAGTTTTTCATGGGGAAAATCCAGCCCACTTTGGCCAAAAACGTGCACTCTGGATTGGGGCAACAAATTTTAATAGCATCAGTCTAGAAGGATTTCTCCTTCACCAATCGATGACAGAACAGATGAAGTGTGATATTATTACAGCTACTACACATTGAATT
The DNA here is from genome assembly GCA_963556195.1 of Sepiola atlantica. Classification (NCBI taxonomy): domain Eukaryota; kingdom Metazoa; phylum Mollusca; class Cephalopoda; order Sepiida; family Sepiolidae; genus Sepiola; species Sepiola atlantica. The sequence goes on from OY744528.1 coordinate 82,774,007, forward strand.
ATTTATTTGCGAAAATATATATAAATATACAATTTAAGTTTTAAACAAATGAGTGTAAGTTTTAAACAAATGAGGCACAAGATTATCAAAAACGTGAGGAATGGTGTGTCAGTGGTCATCCTCTGTCTATCCTGCTTTGTTTGTTCTACTCTCCGCAAGAACTATTGCAGTCATCTCAATACCACATTTACTCTATGAACTACTGCAGTTATCTCAATACCACATTTACTTTGGGGGCCATTCATTGGAGATGGGGAGTTGGAAAAAAAACGGTTAGTAAAACTCTCCCAACCCTTTCTAAATGATATACCGCCTATTGTTTTCTGGTTTGTTTAAAACTGAAAAGAACTCTAAATGGGAGTGATATATAAGTGGGGAGTAAAAATCAATAGAAATGGAGTTTGGAAGTGCCCAAAGGGCAAAATAAAAGTGAGAAGTAGTCATTCGTGGAAGAGCTCTTTTATAAAAAAAAATAAAAACAAAGATGGGACATATAATTTTACTAACTTAGAGGCTAACTTACCCGAAGGACTGGGGTCCGACAAGACCGGGAACCGCATACGACATATTACGACATACGTGACTCCTTTTCGTACACACACGCTCGCAACTTGTATCCACCTTTTGTCGAATTCTGATGAATGTCATCTTTTTCTATCACATCTGATCTTGGCCTTTGATCCTAGCCCAAAAGCTAAATTATCCTTTTAGTCGAGTGCTGATCGAATATGTGGTATTGAGAAAGCTGTATGGTTTCGGGAGTCGTGTGTTTTAGTCCCGTGTCAAACGCTGTTATTCTATTCAAGTTTGTTGCGTGTTGGGATAGGCTGCTTTCTTCAGTTGAGCTTGTTTTCACGAAAACTTACCTCAGGATAAACTTCAGCTGAGTAATCTTGCAGAAAGCTAATGATTTTGAGAAAAACGAAACACTTAAGGGAGCAAAGATTAAGTCACTGACGACACATTTCGTTGCATGTGTTGGCCATGAGTAAAGACCGTTGGAATGCAGTCTTGTGTGGAATTTTTCTTATAACTAAGGAGAACATAACTAAATATTAAATAAAGGGTTCTGTCCGAAATTCCGTACAGATTCTCGAGTTCGACAAGATACACCTGAAGAAGCTCAGCGGTTACATCGGCCGAAACGTTGTGAGAATAACATTCAAGATGAGAACAGTAGTCCCAATAATCCAAATAATACAAATTAAGGAGTAGTGGTCTGTCTATAAATGCTATATTGGTTACATATGTGCATGCATGTTTCCACTAAAGTCGAGAACAACTGAAGTCTCATCACACCAATTATTCAATAGAAAATTATCACTATGTCCAAAATATCCATATTTTCACGCAAATGACGTCAAATGATCAGAATTGAACGAACAACCAAATAATTAATGTTTAGTCTCCTAACTATTATTTTTAAGCACTTAATTTTATGAGATCGAAATATTTTGTTACTCTGTGTGGAAAAAAGAGAGGGTTATCTTAGTCGTGGCTTTCGTAAAGAGAAAGCCATTCTATTGAGTTTCGTTTTTCTGCTGACGTCACAGTGGTTGGTGCTAAGAAGATAAACAAGACAATTTGGAGGGAATGGTTACACACTATATGTAGACATGACGGTGGTAATTCCTCTCTTAAATTATTTCATCTTTGATTTAGTAATTGTTTGGTATTAAAAAAGGATACTAATGGTTCTGTTCATGTAGTTTTCAAGGTGGAAGTCTAATAGTGATTTGAAGATAAAACTGTACAAAAACGTTTAAGGTAAAATTCAAGATGGATGACAAACTTGTCTTGATCGGAAAATATTAAATAAAAAACAAATACTTGCTTGTTTTCTCTAAAATTTAAATATATTTTACACAATAACAAATCTGTATGACATAAAACCTTGTGTTTGTCCTGATACAGAAATCTAATTTAATTTGAAATCTATATAAAATTGAACTTTTATATCCACGTGTCAACACCATTTCTTTTTTAACAATTTGTTAGCAATCAAATATTATCGACTATGAATTAAGTTCAAACTTGTTTCTTTTTCTATAAAAAAATGTTCAAAGTTTATTTTTTGTGTCAAAAAGTTATTTGTGTTAAATAAAATGCTCAAATAGTCCTAATATTTGTGATGCTAGAAAAAAGACAACGATTAAAGTTTGAGAAGAATTTTATTTCAGGACAAAAACTACAATTTAAACAAAGTGAAATGTTTATATATTTATGTATTTATTTCCAAATAGTTTTTCACTTTTATTACACTTACAAAATTCATTATTTATTTATTTATTTAGCATTTTAATGTTTGTATTATTTATTGTTTGTTCTTAATGTGTTTGTTTATTGATGTAATTACTGTATTTTTGTTCGCTAAATTACTAAATTATAGTTCCTGTGCTTATGAATTTAAATAGTATTTTTATGTTTTCATAAATAAATAATTTAAAAAGTAGTATCTTTTCTGATACTACACTTTGTCTTGTCTGTCCTCGGTCAGTGAAAGAGAAATTATTCTAAGTCGAGACAATTTTAATTTTTGTCCCAATTCAAATCGTTTTCCTCCACCTTGACCTATAAACAGCCACCCTCTCCTATCCTCCAACTCGATTTCGAATCACTTCAAATCGTCTTTGAGAAAATGTTTGAATCGCTTCCGAGGTTTATGCTGTGGCCGATTATTCCCAGTTAGTTACTCATAAATCACCTTCTTGGTCAGTCTGTCATCAGTAAGACGAATAAGATGACTAGCCCAACGAAGTCTGCGTTTACTAATACGAGACTCGATGATTGGAACAGCAGCTTGTTCCAATATTTCGGTGTCAGGAGTAAAGCTATCACAACATATGTTAAGCAAGTGCCTAAGGCAATTCTGTATGAAACGCTCCAGCAGGCGAATATGAGCTCTGTAATTAGTTCATGTCCAACAAGCATGTAACAAAGCTGATACCACACAGGCCTCATACACAGAGATCTTAGTTTCCAGCCAGATATCACGTGGTGCCCACACCCGCTTCTCCAAATGACCAAAAGACACACCAGCACGTTCAATACGTCCATCTATCCCAGCATCCAACGACCCGTTCCTCCAAAATAATTTCCCAGATACATAAAACGATCCACCACAGACAATCTGTGGCCTTCAACAAATATATCCGGTTTCTGATACGGGCTGCTAGGGGTTGGGGCAAACATAGCCTTTGTCTTGCCCAGGCTTATTGTGAGACCTATGCTTCTACACGACCATGCGAAGCGCTCTATGATATCCTTGCATATCATTCTGCGAGTGAGCCACGAGATTCAAATCATCTGCATAGAGCGAATCTCGAACAACAGTGGAGAATGTCCTTGACAAAGTCTCAAAACACTGTAAAGTATACAGCCGACCGAATGTGTGAAATCGAAGATACACACCTTTGTCACAGTTAGTGAAAGCCAATGACAGAGTTACAGAAAAATAGATGGATAACAAAGTAGGTGCATGTATATCACCCTGTTTGACACCATTGTAAACTGCAAATGGTTCAGAGAGACAACCATTACAGTTGACACGTGCTTTCACGTTGTCGTACACCTCTCGAAGGAGTCTAACAAAGTAAGGAGGACATCCCAACTTACCCAATACCTTCCACAGCGCATCCCGATTACCTGTATCAAAACCTTTCGGTTAGATCAACAGAGATGATATAGGTCTAGACGATGTTCAATACACTTTTCCTGATTTGACGTGCCGTAAAGATCATATCAGTGGTACCCTTATTTCTTCTAAAGCCACATTGACTCTCAGGAAGCATAGAAAGACAAATGTAGGCATTCAGGCCATTCGACAAGATTCTTGTAAATACCTTTTATGTCCCATTCAAATAAGAAATGTCCCGATAATTGTCGCACTATCTTTCTTTCGTTTGCTCTTGTACAAAGAGACCATAACGGAGTTGTGCTAATCTTGGTAAACATGCCCGTCAAACCAGATGTTGTCAATCAACCCTTTAATTTGACCTGCCAATAGTCTTCCACCACAGCGAAAGACTAATACATTATACCATCTCCACCAGGTGTTCCACATCTCAACTGCCATATAGCCTCCTCCATTTTCTTGGGGGAAGGAATAGAATCCATTTCGGCAAAGATAGTCCTCTGAGACAAGCTATCTATCACATGAGTACTGACTATCGACGGATTACTGAACATATAAGTATAATGCCTTATCAATCTATCATGCAGCTTGCTTGGATCCCTAATCAACTTTTTGCAATCCTTGGATTTTAGAGGGGTTACACTAAAATGGTTAGTACCATAGATTGTCCTCATCAGGTCATCAGGTCATATATTGCTTTACTGTCCTTAACATCAGCGACATGCTGAATATCACAAGCTTTCTGCTGCCACCATTCATCCTTCATCCGTTTAAGTTATTTATGCAACTCTAATTTAACAGCTAAGTAGAACTGTTCCACAGACTTCAGATCCTGTGACAAGCTGCTATCAATCCGCCTTTGATGAAGTTCATGCTTTTTCTGTAGCAGTTGAGCGATGTGAGCATTATTGTCATCAAACCAGTCTTGATGCTTCATTTTTGTTAGCTCAAGAACATCTATTGCCGTTTCGTAAACACACTTCTTAAAACACTCCCACGTACCATCAAACGATATCTGCGCAAGTCTATTCTGTCGGTCTAGAGTAGTTTTCTCACCCTTCAGTTGTTCAACATTTATTCTACGAGGACACTTGACGTTGCCGAATGGCCTCCCCGGCCTAATTACGAACCTAATGTCATCACACCAGACGATGATCTGTCCAGCGCTCGGCATTCCTTTTGACACGAACCTTGCAGACGTCCCTTATATCGCGTCTACAGGTGATGACGTAATCGATCAAATGCCATTGCTTTGATCGTGGATGCATCTATGTGTTCTCATACTTTGGTTTCAGTTGGAAATATCTTAGTTATTACTAAATCCAGTTCCGAACACATTTGCAGTAAATGTGACCCACTCGTATTTATACTTCCAACTCCTTAACGTCCGAGTAGACCCCATGTTTGATATTCCCTACCCACCCTCGCATTTAAGTGGCCCAACAAAACAATTTCATCATCTCGCGGAGCAGTGAAGATAGCCATTTTAAGATCGTTATAAAAGGATCCTACTAGTTCAGATGTGATGTCCAATGTAGGGGCATAAACAGAAATAAGAGTTGCATATCGCTGACCAGACATAGGCAAACGTAAAGTCATAATACGTTCATTTAGACCACAAGGAAGATTCCCGAGTTTAGAAACAACCCATTTTTTAATAGCAAATCATACGCCATGGTCGTGTCATTCGCTTTCCTGTTTCCCGATCTAGTAAAATACATACTCAGAACTTTCTTCTACACGATTACCTTCCTCCAATAATCTTGTTTCTAACAAGATTGCTATATCAATGTTGAGACATAAAAGTGTTTGTCCAACAAGAGCTGTTCATCACTCCGGCCGGTCAGAACCATAACGACTAAATAACGTTCTGACGTTCCAACAAGCTATTTTCAAATTAAATTTCTTATTACTCATTACATTCATTCCACTAAGCTAGACACATAGTTAGTATCTACATATTAATTACATACGCCAAAAGTACCAGCACAGTAACACGGTTATAACAACGCTTGTGCGACACGACAACCAGTCTCTGAGTATCGGCGACTATGAACCCGGTGACAGACAAACAACCCGATGACCAGTAGTTATTTAAATGGCAGGTGTTAGTTTGGAGTTTTTCTTCTTGTAGATGCCTGCCTTAACAGAGGCTAAAAAGGACATTTCTCCTAGTAGCATTGCCATAAACCCATGGCTAGAACTCAGGATGCTGGGCACCAGAGTGTGGTCCACATGCCGGTGGATTATGCATGCCTCAGCAGACAAGGCCTGAGCTCCTTTGGAAGTTCTTTCAGGGTTGCCTTACCATTAGCTTTTCTGGCAAAAAGCCTTAGCCTACAAAGCAGTGGGGTCCAGTTTTAAAGCACTGATCACTTATCGTTAACAAAGGCCCATTTGGTGTCGCGTACACGTGGGGTTGGTTTGCCTAGTGGTACTTATGTGTTTCGCAAGGACAGTTGTGCGCTTTTAACACACGTTCACGCCAGTACTTGGGTATATATAATATATATATATATATATATATATATATATTTATTTATAAAATACAGAAATTCAATGTAACATCAGTACCGTCGGTTTCAAAGCGGGAGGTTGATCCCGATTATCGTCAGCTGATAAACATATTCAGGAATGGTGGGACTTATTCGGTCACGTCTGGGATCACGTAGGACGTGATTTGTGTAAAATGGGGGGGGGGGTTACATATGTGTGCATGAGGGGTTAAATTTAGATTCTAATATTTAAATTGTTAATGTATATAGAATTGTTATTAATTAAAATAAAGCAGAAGAAAAAGTTTTTTTGTAATATATATAAAAAAAGTGTAAGGAATTCTGTAGGGTAGGAGTCGGGGTTTGGGGGCCAGGAAGTATAGGGGAAAGACGAAGTAGAGATGCAGGGTAAGACACCGAGGGGAGGGGGGAGAGAAGGGAGGGTCTAGGTGTGGTAAACATTGATAGCCGTTGGTTCTAAGGCTCGGCACCGCCGCTAACTTTTCGACCCCGTATCGTAGCATAAAGTGTAAGAGTGGGGAAGAAGGGAATAATATTACTGTTAAAATAATAGTCAAAATAATAATAATGGTGGTGGCCCGGCGAATTTAAAAGATAAAAATAAGAATAAAACTAAACAAATAAATGAAAATAATAATAAGAATAAAAATAAAAATAAAAATAAAAACCCCGCGTGGCAGGGAAAAATACTGTAGGCATAAGCGTGTTATTAAAATGGCACTGGCTATTTGGTGTAACGGTTTCCGGGTGTCAAGCGGGTCCTAAAATGTGATACTGAGTGAAGTGTGGGGAGGTATAAGGGAATGAATTTGGGGGGCTTGAAAATTTTAAAGGTTAGATGACTTAAAACGGAGGTTATGGAAAATAGAGGATATGGAAGTACTATAGAAAAATTATAGAACGATAAATGAGCCTCGGATCTAACTGACCGATTCACTATCAACAGGTTCGGCTGTTGACGGCCCAAAAGGGCCTGCTACGAATCTGTTGATAGTGGATCGGGCTCTAAGGGTGTATTAAAAAGATCAAATATTTAAGGGGTCCGGCACGGGAGAAGTCTAATGGAAATTGGATGTCTGTCTAACGGCTGTCTATGGCATTATCTAAAGTCGGTGTTTACAAAGGGGTGATGTTTACAAAACAGGTAGTTCTTCGTCGTTGAGGGGGGGGGGGGATAATTAATCGATGAAGGTACTTGTCTGATTCTAATAATTGGGGTTGCTTGGGGTGGGTGAATAACTTAATAAGAAATATATATAAGAAAAAAAATAAAAAAAATATATAGAAGAATATAATAAATCAATAATAAAAAAACACACTAATAAAAAATAAAAAATAAAAAATAAAAAAATATAAAGAAATAAGAAGAAATAAAAAATAAAAAATAAAAAATAAAAAATGTTAAAAATATATAAAAAAATATATAAAAAGGGGTATTAAGAAAATAAAATAGAAAAATTGAAAAAATAAAAAAATAAAAAATTGAAAAAATAAAAATTAAAAAAATTAAAAAAATTAAAAATTAAAAAATAAGAGATATAAAAAAATTAGGGAATTGCGTTTATATCTAGGGTTAGGTGAGGGGGTAAGGGCCATATGGGGTTGAGAAATAGAGTGGTGGGTCGAGGCAGGGTGTGCGAGATGGGTTTGTCTTAGTCATTATTGTGTCGGTCAGTCCAGTTTATGAGGAGTGCTTTGCGTCTGTGGATACAGCCCCGGAATACCTCATCTCTTGAGTTTAAGCAGGTGATATGCGGGTCCATAATGGCTCGTAATATGTGGTATTTTTCCGCATCGCACAAGGGGCACTTGTTGATGGCTGGGGAGAAAGATGGTCTTCTCTCGATGTTCTTCCATTTAATGGTGAATGGGGTCCCGTCGTCTTTCAGTTGCCATATTCGGGTTGCAAGGCTGGTGTTGGCTCTGGCTCTGTATTTGAATGTATGCCTATGTACATATAGTCTGTTTTTAAAGGGTCCTTGTGTCATTCCGATATATTTTTCTGTTAACCCGCTGGGGAGGCTTGTAACATTAGCCTCATAAATTAGGGAGCTGACTTTGCAATTCCCCTCTAAAGGGCAGTCGTTCTTGTTATGGCACGAGCATCCTGTGGGGTCTGGTGTCTTGGATTCTGTGGAAATGATTTTCCTTATGGATGGGGCGGTGGAATAGCTCACCTTGACTGTGTTCCTGTTGAAGAGTTTGTGCAGGCTGTGTGTGGGAGGGAAATGCTTATCGAGTAAACGGAGAAAGGCATGGCCTACCCTCGTTCTGGTGTTTAGTGAAAAAGGAGGTGAGAACCAGATAATCGATCTCCCCCTATTACGTCTGCTTTGTGCTGGGTTTCTGGCGGGTGTGAATTTAATATCTTCTCTGAAGCCACTGTCTCTCAGTGCTCTGTTGTAGTAAGGCGCCTTACTACAACAGAGCACTGAGAGACAGTGGCTTCAGAGAAGATATTAAATTCACACCCGCCAGAAACCCAGCACAAAGCAGACGTAATAGGGGGAGATCGATTATCTGGTTCTCACCTCCTTTTTCACTAAACACCAGAACGAGGGTAGGCCATGCCTTTCTCCGTTTACTCGATAAGCATTTCCCTCCCACACACAGCCTGCACAAACTCTTCAACAGGAACACAGTCAAGGTGAGCTATTCCACCGCCCCATCCATAAGGAAAATCATTTCCACAGAATCCAAGACACCAGACCCCACAGGATGCTCGTGCCATAACAAGAACGACTGCCCTTTAGAGGGGAATTGCAAAGTCAGCTCCCTAATTTATGAGGCTAATGTTACAAGCCTCCCCAGCGGGTTAACAGAAAAATATATCGGAATGACACAAGGACCCTTTAAAAACAGACTATATGTACATAGGCATACATTCAAATACAGAGCCAGAGCCAACACCAGCCTTGCAACCCGAATATGGCAACTGAAAGACGACGGGACCCCATTCACCATTAAATGGAAGAACATCGAGAGAAGACCATCTTTCTCCCCAGCCATCAACAAGTGCCCCTTGTGCGATGCGGAAAAATACCACATATTACGAGCCATTATGGACCCGCATATCACCTGCTTAAACTCAAGAGATGAGGTATTCCGGGGCTGTATCCACAGACGCAAAGCACTCCTCATAAACTGGACTGACCGACACAATAATGACTAAGACAAACCCATCTCGCACACCCTGCCTCGACCCACCACTCTATTTCTCAACCCCATATGGCCCTTACCCCCTCACCTAACCCTAGATATAAACGCAATTCCCTAATTTTTTTATATCTCTTATTTTTTAATTTTTAATTTTTTTAATTTTTTTAATTTTTATTTTTTCAATTTTTTATTTTTTTATTTTTTCAATTTTTCTATTTTATTTTCTTAATACCCCTTTTTATATATTTTTTTATATATTTTTAACATTTTTTATTTTTTATTTTTTATTTTTTATTTCTTCTTATTTCTTTATATTTTTTTATTTTTTATTTTTTATTTTTTATTAGTGTGTTTTTTTATTATTGATTTATTATATTCTTCTATATATTTTTTTTATTTTTTTTCTTATATATATTTCTTATTAAGTTATTCACCCACCCCAAGCAACCCCAATTATTAGAATCAGACAAGTACCTTCATCGATTAATTATCCCCCCCCCCTCAACGACGAAGAACTACCTGTTTTGTAAACATCACCCCTTTGTAAACACCGACTTTAGATAATGCCATAGACAGCCGTTAGACAGACATCCAATTTCCATTAGACTTCTCCCGTGCCGGACCCCTTAAATATTTGATCTTTTTAATACACCCTTAGAGCCCGATCCACTATCAACAGATTCGTAGCAGGCCCTTTTGGGCCGTCAACAGCCGAACCTGTTGATAGTGAATCGGTCAGTTAGATCCGAGGCTCATTTATCGTTCTATAATTTTTCTATAGTACTTCCATATCCTCTATTTTCCATAACCTCCGTTTTAAGTCATCTAACCTTTAAAATTTTCAAGCCCCCCAAATTCATTCCCTTATACCTCCCCACACTTCACTCAGTATCACATTTTAGGACCCGCTTGACACCCGGAAACCGTTACACCAAATAGCCAGTGCCATTTTAATAACACGCTTATGCCTACAGTATTTTTCCCTGCCACGCGGGGTTTTTATTTTTATTTTTATTTTTATTCTTATTATTATTTTCATTTATTTGTTTAGTTTTATTCTTATTTTTATCTTTTAAATTCGCCGGGCCACCACCATTATTATTATTTTGACTATTATTTTAACAGTAATATTATTCCCTTCTTCCCCACTCTTACACTTTATGCTACGATACGGGGTCGAAAAGTTAGCGGCGGTGCCGAGCCTTAGAACCAACGGCTATCAATGTTTACCACACCTAGACCCTCCCTTCTCTCCCCCCTCCCCTCGGTGTCTTACCCTGCATCTCTACTTCGTCTTTCCCCTATACTTCCTGGCCCCCAAACCCCGACTCCTACCCTACAGAATTCCTTACACTTTTTTTATATATATTACAAAAAAACTTTTTCTTCTGCTTTATTTTAATTAATAACAATTCTATATACATTAACAATTTAAATATTAGAATCTAAATTTAACCCCTCATGCACACATATGTAACCCCCCCCCATTTTACACAAATCACGTCCTACGTGATCCCAGACGTGACCGAATAAGTCCCACCATTCCTGAATATGTTTATCAGCTGACGATAATCGGGATCAACCTCCCGCTTTGAAACCGACGGTACTGATGTTACATTGAATTTCTGTATTTTATAAATAAATATTTACGCTCTTAATCCTCCGAAATCTCGGATTTCTTAATTAATCGAGCACTCTGCTGGTTTTTCCTGCCCTACCACACAGTACTTATATATATATATATATATATATATATATATATATATATATATATATATATATTACTATAGCTATATTACTGTATCTATATTTCTGCTGTTTTCATTAGTCGAAAAAAGTATGAGTGAATAACGTAAAATATGTCTCTTCGGTGATGATTCAGTAAATGTAACAAGTAAATAAAAAACAAAAAACAAAATACAAAAAACAAACAAAGCCAACAGAGACGACAGAGACAAAAGGAACGGGTAGTAAGGAGCCTTCTGATGTTCTTCAGCAAAAGATTAGAATCGATCTGGCAGAATATGTAGAAATGTTATAGAATCCTGGCCTTTGAATAATTGTGTTATTATTACGTAGGATTAAACATTTCTACATATTCTGCCAGATCGATTCTAATCGAAATAAACCTAAATCAATATGATAATGGATAACTTCTACAACTTATAGTCCTTTTCCTCCTTCTCCTCCTCCTTCTCCATCTTTTTTGTTTAATTCCTTGTTGTCATCCATTTTAAATTACTATTAATCTCCCTTACCACTGTATTAACTTACAGCGTTTCCAATCGGCGTTTATAAACTAACTGCCTATTTTTTTTCTTTCTTTTTCTTCTTCTTCTTCTTTTTCTTTTTTAACATTTCTTTCTTTCTTTCTCCCTTTGTGCTGTTTATTACACGTGACTATTTTTTCCAAATTACGTTCTTTGTATAAATTTGAAAACTTTTCTGTTTTTAATTAAAGTTCTGCTACCGATTGATGATGATTGTATTTTAACAATCGAAATATTTTGGTAGAACTATTCAATATGTGTTTTTGAGTCAATTTTTGCTAGTTGTTGATTCGCTTGTTTTTTATTCAATTTTTATTTTTACATATATATATATATATATATATATATATATATATATATATATATATAGTGTTATAATGGAATAATTCCAGGAAGAAATCCGGGTAAGAGAGCTCAATGTGGTAAACAGAGCAATAATAACGTAAAATATAATAACACGAAATTACATGATTGTCGATGCAATAATTTATTTCAACCTTGCGGTTTTATTCAAGCATCCAACTTAACAATTACATTTTTGATACTGATAGAAAATTGAATTCATCCTCGGCACTTCAAACACAATCAGAGGGAGTGGTGGTAGCAGCCGGTTTGAACACCCAATATAGAGCGAGTAGAAATTAACATCTTATATTTAACTAAATTAATCTAAGGAGATCTTATGGTTTTTTTTGTTTATTTTTATTAAATAATAACGTCTGGGTTAAGCGCACATATTCTTCATATCCGACCTGGTGACATACGCCTCCATACATACGCACACATATACCTATTCTTAACATCACACACACACAATTTTTGGCTAGCCCGAAATTCAGCTTACCAAGGCCAACGAGATTTTTTACCCGGCAAACGAAACGAGAAAGTCTAGTGTCATCGGCTGGTTGACACTTCTCGTGCCCTAATTTCATCTAGATTCGCGCGTCAAAATTAATTTGAAAATTAAGAATACTCTGATTTTCACAAATTCATCTTACATTAGTTTATAATCTATGGAAGCCTATAATTAATTCTAATCTAATATTGTCTAGTGATAATATTATACACTTAATTTAATTCGCTATCTTATTTTAAGTAAATAACATCTGCATACATCCCTATATACATACACATCCATCTCTACACGCACACACATGTATACATACATATACACATACATGTATACTTACATCTACACACACATATATATATACACACATACACACATATACATATATATATATATACATACATACACACGCACCCACACATACATACATATATACCCCCGTACCTACTACCTTGAATTAAAATTTTTTTAAGACATCGAAGATAAATGTGTTTCGTCTTTAAGTATTCATTAAAGAACATCCCTACTAAATGAATGCATACCTACACACACACACACACAAACATATGCACATACATACACATACACACGTATACCTATACACACCTATATACGCACATGCACACATAGCCACAGATGTGCAAAATAGAGACACATATATATGTATACATAGACATACACAAATGCACACCCGTACACATACCTATATACCTACTCAGTTATACGCATACGTACACACATACCTATACTCATATACTCGCACATGCCCATACATGCACACATACACCTGCACCCATGTATACACATATATACCCATATACACATATATATATATACAAAATAATATATACGGCCTGGAAAGTTTTAAATTGCATATACATACCCATAAGTAAAATAATACATACGGCCTGGAAAGTTTTAATAACCGGGGTAAGAGTTTAATTAAACATACGCACACATTGATAGGGCAAATATGCAGTACATACATACACACACACACATACACACACCCACATACATGCTAGCACATACACAGACACAAGCATGCATGTACACATATATATACATACAAAAACAAATGTACTTATATATACGTTCCTAATTTTTATCATACATACATATACACTAATGCCCGCATACACGCGCATCCGCACGCGCATGCATACATAGCAAATATAATGCTATCTTATTTCAAATAAGTACACTGAATACACGAATATCTTAAGGTACCCTCGTATATGCATACATCCGAAAAACAACTATAACTAATGTCACCAGGTCAGTAATTATATGTTCATAACAGATATTAATGTAAATATTTATGGGGGTTTACCGTAACTGATCTATTTGGTATCTAACTGTTACAAGTCTAGAGGTCTATCAGATTGTTAGATATTGGTAATTTTAAATTTGCATTTATGTCTGCATTTCGCCATCAATTCATCACGTTTGTTCAAAAGATTATTGCGGTCGTATTTTAGGATTCTTATTTTCTCCTCTAAACATAAATTGCATCTCTGCCTAAATCCATTTGGGATATCCGAAAAGCATAGTATTGACCACGAAACCACCGGGGACCGGTTCTCATTTTTCAGAAGCCACCATTGTTTCGCTAATTCTGTTTTGTTCTTGAGATCTGGGTTGTTAAAAGAGTGTTTGTGGTCATAAAAGCGTTGTTTCCAGTTACCCGCGGAGATGCCGATGTAGACTTTATTGTCCCTGTTATTATCTTCCGGATGAATAGTGGCCTTATACACCACACACTCAACTTTACAGTTACCGTCCAGTGGGCAGTTCTCTTTAACTTGGCAATTACATTTATCTACTGTAACCTTATTTTTATTAGAATTGTTTAGTAATTTACGATTATGGGTGCTGATTATTTTATCCATGTTTTTGGTACAAGAGTAACTAATTTTTATGGTTTTTCTATTAAATATCTTTCTGAGTGGATTATTCATGCTAAAATGCTTATCTACTAGGTTCAAGAATACTTTCCCGATGTTGATGTTAGATAGTTGGCAGTATGGAGGATTGAACCATGTTATTTTACGGCCTCTATTCCTGGATTTATTTTTATTTTCTTTCTTGATATATTTGAGTTTATCGCTATATCCACTTTTTTCTAGCGCTCTATTGTATAAATGTTTGTTTGTTTCAAAAATTTCCTTGTTAGCCGAAAGTTTATTGTGCTAGCATGTATGTGGGTGTGTGTATGTGTGTGTATGTGTGTATGTGTGTGTGTGTATGTATGTACTGCATATTTGCCCTATCAATGTGTGCGTATGTTTAATTAAACTCTTACCCCGGTTATTAAAACTTTCCAGGCCGTATGTATTATTTTACTTATGGGTATGTATATGCAATTTAAAACTTTCCAGGCCGTATATATTATTTTGTATATATATATATGTGTATATGGGTATATATGTGTATACATGGGTGCAGGTGTATGTGTGCATGTATGGGCATGTGCGAGTATATGAGTATAGGTATGTGTGTACGTATGCGTATAACTGAGTAGGTATATAGGTATGTGTACGGGTGTGCATTTGTGTATGTCTATGTATACATATATATGTGTCTCTATTTTGCACATCTGTGGCTATGTGTGCATGTGCGTATATAGGTGTGTATAGGTATACGTGTGTATGTGTATGTATGTGCATATGTTTGTGTGTGTGTGTGTGTAGGTATGCATTCATTTAGTAGGGATGTTCTTTAATGAATACTTAAAGACGAAACACATTTATCTTCGATGTCTTAAAAAAATTTTAATTCAAGGTAGTAGGTACGGGGGTATATATGTATGTATGTGTGGGTGCGTGTGTATGTATGTATATATATATATATGTATATGTGTGTATGTGTGTATATATATATGTGTGTGTAGATGTAAGTATACATGTATGTGTATATGTATGTATACATGTGTGTGCGTGTAGAGATGGATGTGTATGTATATAGGGATGTATGCAGATGTTATTTACTTAAAATAAGATAGCGAATTAAATTAAGTGTATAATATTATCACTAGACAATATTAGATTAGAATTAATTATAGGCTTCCATAGATTATAAACTAATGTAAGATGAATTTGTGAAAATCAGAGTATTCTTAATTTTCAAATTAATTTTGACGCGCGAATCTAGATGAAATTAGGGCACGAGAAGTGTCAACCAGCCGATGACACTAGACTTTCTCGTTTCGTTTGCCGGGTAAAAAATCTCGTTGGCCTTGGTAAGCTGAATTTCGGGCTAGCCAAAAATTGTGTGTGTGTGATGTTAAGAATAGGTATATGTGTGCGTATGTATGGAGGCGTATGTCACCAGGTCGGATATGAAGAATATGTGCGCTTAACCCAGACGTTATTATTTAATAAAAATAAACAAAAAAAACCATAAGATCTCCTTAGATTAATTTAGTTAAATATAAGATGTTAATTTCTACTCGCTCTATATTGGGTGTTCAAACCGGCTGCTACCACCACTCCCTCTGATTGTGTTTGAAGTGCCGAGGATGAATTCAATTTTCTATCAGTATCAAAAATGTAATTGTTAAGTTGGATGCTTGAATAAAACCGCAAGGTTGAAATAAATTATTGCATCGACAATCATGTAATTTCGTGTTATTATATTTTACGTTATATATATATATATATATATATATATTGTGTGTGTGAGTGTATTTGGAATTCTTTAAATAACAACAATATTGTAAAATAAGAAAAACGTATGAATGGCTTCCGTATTACTTCCTGTGGTTACATTTGATTACATTTAGATCTGGTTTCATTTACTTAAACGGCAAATGCAATCTCATCCCATATTTGCAGATGAGAAAGGCAAATATGAATCGGCCAAATGTATTGATATCTTAGGCATTTTTTTCTCTTTTTATTATTTTGTTTGACAATTTTCCAAACATATTTTACATCTGCGAAAACGTATATTTCGAGACCGTTTCGGTAGAACTGGAAAATTTGGCATTTTATTCTTGTCATTTTTATATCATTCTTATTTTTATGTTCTTATTTTTTATTCTTCATTTTTGTTATTCTTATATTCTTGTCATTCTTATTTTCTTGTTATTCTTATATTCTTGTTATTGTTATATTATTGTTATTGTTATATTCTTGTTATTTTTATATTCCTGTTATTCTTGTATTCGTGTTATTCTTATATTCTTGTTATTCTTATATTTCTGTTATTCTTATATTCTTTTTATTCTTATATTCTTGTTATTCTTATATTATCTTTATTCATCGAACCCAATTTAATAATAGAACTTACAAGAATCCAGGTTCCACTAAGTGTGGGCCTTTTATTAAGCGAAATGTATATTTATGGACCATGTTTTGGGCAGGGGTTTTCCATCAGTAGGTTTGTCTGTCTGTCTGTCACGTCTAGGTTTGAAATAGCATTTTGATCGCTATGTAACATAGTATGGAGTGTTCCTCAATCGTCATGGTTTTTCCGTTGTCCACTTCGTCGATAGAACCAGCTGGTTGTCTTTTTGAAATCGATGTGGCCGTCGAGGGTCCGTCTTCGTCTCTCGCCAAGTAGCTGCAATAATGTGTGACACAAAAGAAAGAACGCACTAGCTTATCAATGGCTCATGTTTCTTCATGTTTTTCATCTACTTTTTCTTCATGTTTTTCTCTCGCACTGTTAGATTACATATAAGCGTCCCATCACCCTACGGGGGGGTGGAGCTTCGACAACTACGAACGAATCCAATCAGCTCAGCTATCATAAGAAAGTCTCTTCTGTCTTCCTCACTATGTGTCACTTTGGACTTCCTCCCATGACGCAACTTCCTGTACAGTTCTACTCTAAACGTCTAATGGAAGTTTTAATTCTCTTACATGATGATAAACTTATGTGGAAAACTTCCGATTCTAATCATATTTTTAAACATCCGCATCTGAATATTTCTACAGCTAAACACGCATATTGAATGCACATACTTATTTTATATGCGTCCAAACATCTCTGTAAGAGGGTCTGTCTGTCAATCGGTCTACCGCGCCTAGGTTTACAATAATGCTTTTATCGCTAAACGCGTTCTTGTTATGAATTGTAATATGTTGTTTTGTTGTGGCGTAATGGATACGGACACAGACTATGAACCCCGAGTTGAAATCCATCCGAATCTATTGCATTCCCTTATCTATTATTATACTAAAGTTGAAGTGATAATTTTTATTAAAGGGTCGTCACTTATCAAGGCCCGGGAGACACTAGAGGATAAGGGTTAAAGAGATCGTCAGTTGCACGATGGTCGCCCTCACAAGAGGACTAGAGAACAATAAGTGGGATGGACACTAGATTACTAAAGTGGAATTGGTTATCAAAGAGGACAATTCAACAAGTGTTTGTTTACATTAGACTTCAAGACGGCAGCGCTTTAGTCGGTTGGGAAGTAAACTCGGGGTATTTGGTTCCACAGGCGAGACGTTCTAGGAAAGAAACTTTGTTTATTAAAGATTTTTTTGTAAGGAAAGAGAGAAATAAAAGTTATTTGCTGTGGTTGTAGCGAAACGAGTGAATGTCTTACAGGGAGGACCATGGACTGGAGCTCAGTCGAGCACCTATCATGAACTTAACGATATCGACGTTTGTTTCCCTAAGGCTTGTCCGTACATATATCATCCAAAGTACATGCTAAAATATTACTTAGTTTAGGGATTGAGTTATGTTTGAAAAGCTTCTATATGTATTGTTAAAATTAATCACAAATGTTATCTCACTCAAACCTGTCTCATTGTGTGTTGTTTGACACTCGCCTCTGATTTTATTTTATACGGTCTTTCTCTCTCTTTCTCTCTCTCTTTTTCTTTCTCTCTCTCTTTCTTTCTTTCTCCTATTATTTCTCTTTGTGTTTATTAATGGTGAAAGTTAATAAAGAAAAATGAATAAAACGATTTGAATAGTCCATTATAAACAAAAAAGAATATTACCATATATAATAATATTATCTAATCCATAGCTTAAGAGAGAAAGAAAGAAGGGGAGATATATAGCGAGCAGAAAGAGACTAACTTAGGATTTTGTATTTTTTACATATTTGACTGGTTTTAAAAACTCACTTTTCCTGACTCAAACAATCTCACTCTAGCTCTATCGATGAGTCAAAATGTCACAGTTTTTAATAATACTTTTGGTGAAAAATAGCAACTTGTGTTTAATGAACCATATACAAGAGATACGATGTTTCAACATTACATAAGTCGACAAGGGTTGATATGCCGTAAAAAAAAACTACACAAGAAGTACAGACACGTACTATAGTTCAACGTATACACAACTCCAAACATAATGTTGTATAATGATGCATCTTTATTTACACGGACCTTCCTTTCTTTTTTCTATTTTTTGACTAATGAATCACTACATATCAATGTTAAAAGCCACTTGAGCATAAGGTTTAATGAGATGGATAAGTTGTCAGTTGAATGAGAAAGAATATTATGAAATGATTGAAAATGATGAATCGAATGAACAGAAATTGGTTACCTATGTGAACGGTTTATATATTTGTTGACATTGGATTTGAAGAGGACATAATTGTTGTCCGTGTGGAAGCAATCCCGTGGCAACGTATCTCACAGATGGGAAGTTCTTGCAAAGAAACTCTGTTCATTGAGATCCTGTTTGATGCTAGGGACAGAAAAGTGCTTTGAAGTTGTGGTAGAAATACAAGTTCTTTCTATGAATGTCTTTCAAAGAGGAACCAGAAATAGGAGCTCGCTCGAGAACATTCTATGGAAATAACGTTAGAGTATAAAAAGTCTAACAACGTCTCTTCTGTGATAAAGGGGCTGTAAAGAACGATAGAAATTATCTCCCACTAGAATGCGAAGTTTATTTGGTACTCTGTCAAGGCAAGAAAGAGTGCTCAATTCAACCCTTTAAAATGTTTTTCTCTGACATTGACACTATTAATACATCAAAACCAAATTCTCTTAAATATTCTCATCTTAATTCCCTTTTTACCATTATCCTGAATTCATCTAATTCTATCTAAAAATGGTTTACAACATTACTGTTTTTAATCTGATCTGGCATCTTGTTCCTAAATTATATTGATTGTCTTTGTGTAAATAGATTAAAAAATGTATTTTTATATAATTAGTTGAGTTTGGAAGCAAACTAATATAGTGACTGCAAAAAATAAATTGACTTACAAAAAAAGTGATTTTCCACCGAACGACTTGGGACTAAAATATTTTTTTTTTCATATATATATATATATAGTTTTAATGGTTGAGAAACTTCCGAGACTATATATATATAAGTCTGCATATATATATATATATATATATATATATATATATATATATATATATATATATATATATATATATATATATATATATATATATATATGCAAACTAAACAAGAAGTACAGAAACGTATTATATTTCAACGTATACACAATCCCATGTTATAACCAACCTACATAAATAACAGTACGTATAACACGAGTAACAATATTCCAAAATTCTTAACGTAAATACAATTTATCCTGTGACGCTAATTCTAGTATCCCGAGATTTAAATAGTAAACGTTTATCTGGAACTGCACCGGTGTGTTCTTTTGACGTCTAACTGCTTCACATATGGCGTTTTCGGCTGTTTTTTATTCTCTCCTTTTCTCCAGCTTTTGTCTTTTATCATCTGAAGATGATTCGACAAACAATCGAAAGTGTTAGTGATACTTATGGAACATTCAGTAATTGTTGGTATTTTGACATAAATTGTGGGGATTTTATTATCTTTACACTGACGATTACGGAAGAATGAAACGTATACGTATGTAGATAAACAAATATTTATAATTATTTGTAGCCCTCAATCTAGACTGGACACTCCAGTGCCCTTTTCAAGCAGATTAGTGCAGGGTTTTTTTTTACTGTATATATCCATGGTGGAGAAGCAAAATTTACAATATTTTGAGGCAGGCATGTAAAGACAGTGTACGACAGTTTATTGAAAGTCAAGAAAATTTACATAATATTCTATGTGTCCTCCTTCATTCTCAATTACTGCCTTCACACGCTTCCTGGAACTTGCACAAGTGTTCCTCAAATATTCGGGAGATAACTTCTCGCATTTTTCTTTAATCATATATTTAAGAGAGTTGACATTGCTGTGTGATGTTCTTATAGTGGCATAATATAAAACGCGCCAAATAGCACAATTCAGAGAGTTGAAATCTGGGCAGTGATAAACATGATTCCCCCCAAATTGATGAAGTTAGATTTGCAGAAATATTGTATTTTTCTAGTTGTCTGGGCTGGGGCACCATCCTGTGTCCATACATAATTACCATTTTGGTACTTTGCTTTAAGATATGGCATAAACCTGGTATTACAGAGTGTTGTAGTAAGTATTAACATTGATCTTTTCATTAGCTGTGTAGGATTTCATAGGCATTTTCTTTCCATCGGAATTCACGACACCAAAAGCCATAACTTAGGTAGGATGTTTTGTTATGATGTTTCCTTAACCTCAGCTGTCAATTTTGCGATTAATCTGTCATTTCTGCGGTTCAGAACAGCATCGACATTTGAGATATTTTCATCTGAAAAGGTCGTTACTATGGGGGAGTTTTTTTAACCATGTAGTAATTTTATTGCAGCTTTCTAATCTATTTTCCTTCATAGTTATTGCCAACAAGTATTTTGGTGTTCGTGTGTAAGATTTTAACTTCAAATCATATTTTACTGCATTTCTAATGGTCTTACCTCAAGTTCAATTGCCATTTTTCTCATTGATTTGGTTGGATCCTTTATAATTTGGGATTTTTTGTTTATTCCTCCACTTCCAGACCTCGTCGTTATAGTTTTGCTTATAGTCATTATATTATTTAAATTATAAACAGTCTTTAACAGGGAGGCGCTCTAGAAAATGTTGTACCAAATTGGAATTCCCTCAAAATACGTTGCTATTATACAAAACTTATACGAGGACATAAAATGTGCACTTAATACTGGAGGGCAACTCATTGACTGTTTCTAATGAAGGTTGGAGTGGGGCAAGGCTGCATAATGTCACCAAGTCTATTCAACGTATTCCTGGAATACGTAATGAAGGATATTACAGGTTTGCACAAAAAGTTCCAATTGAGAGATGACATGTCAATTGGTGTCAATTGGTGTTAGATATGCAGATGATACCACACACATATCTGCTCTTTTTGAAAAACTTAAAATTTCAAACTTGGAGCTTGAAAAAGCCTGCCAAAAATAGGGCTTGAAAATTAATCCCCTTAAATGTGCAATTATATTACCAAAAGCTGATGAAGAAATCAAAATAGACGATTAATTAATTCCAAAAGTTGCAGAGTTCAAGTTTTTTAGCAGTCTAGTTCCCAACTGTGCTTCGCGTATCTTGCACAGGATATCCATGGCGTCACAGGCGTTTGGCCGTTTAAAAAAAAGCAATATGGATCTCTAGAGACATGTCCAGAACCCTTAAGGTTAGATTGTATAAGGCACTAATTATGCCAATAGCCATATACGGTTCAGAGACATGGACTGTTGGGAAACAAGAAGTCTGAGTCCTGTTTGTGTTTGAGGTGAAATGTTTTAGAACAATCCTCAACGTTACTGGGAATGACAGACTTAGTAATGCTTGCTTACGCGAAGCGTTGGGCATAAAGGAACCCATTGAAAGTGTGGTGTCGGCTAGGAGGCTTCGATGGTTCGGTCATGTTGCTAGGAGTAGTGGGATGATAGATACCAGCTACAGAAAAGACTTCTCAAACGCAAGACTAAAAGGACACCCACCAATAAGATAGTCCGACAGCATTAGGGAACAGTGTGGCGTTCCTCTTCAAACAGTCGAGAAATATGCAATTCGGAGACAGAATTTTGTGTTCAATACAGCGGGGGACGTTAAGTCCTGTGCGATTCAAGTAAAATGTAAATTCGTATGAATCAGAATGGTACAACTTTGTTGACCGGTTTGATTCTATTGTCGGCATTCTTACAGGAGGGGCCACGTAATGGTAGCCAACTTCCCTAAGTGAAAGTGGTATCATGAAATCAACTGGATTCGAACTTGGCACACCCAGGTCGTCAGTCCACGTCGTTATCCACTCAACCACCGTCAAAATAAAGTAAGTACAGTAAACAGTCTTTATGAACATTCTAATTACTCTTGAAATCTCTTTTGGTGTGACGAGCGTATTCAGCAAATCACACACTCTTTGATGTTTGTTTTAATCATTACTCATATATGCAACATTTTCTGAATATGTAAGGATAATACTGTTAGGTACTATTATTTCCTAAATATTCTAGGTTTCGAAACAATTGACTGAGTGGCTGCTGAAAAAGAACAACTTAATGTTCATTGTAAATTTTGCTTCTCCACCCTCTCTCTCTATATATATATATATATACATCAATTTTGTTTCTATGACCAGATTCTGCCAGTACTAAAACGTATTGAAGTTACTATGAAGTCTAAAATATAATATAAGACTAAAACTAAATCTGATATGAGCCCAAAGGAAGAAAAAGGGGGGGGGGCGACAAAAGTAATAGAAAACGTAGGGGATCTAATTTGTTGAAAAAATATAAATAGAAAGAAAAGAAAAACATACAGACGTCCACTTACACGTTAAGGCATTTAAAAAAACTAAAAACGTTATACTTTTATTGTAGTAAAGACACGTTTCTATAAATAAATAAATAAAAAATAAATAAATAATAATAATAATAATAATAATAATAATAATAATAATAATAATAATAATAATAATAATAATAATAATAATAATAATAATAATAATAATAATATACGCGCACATACTTTAGTATAATAGATAGAATAAAATGTTAGTATTAATTTGAAAAAAAATGAACAAAGTAGTTTTTTGCTGGCAAAAAAAATTAATTCAGAATAGGCCTTTTCTTACTTCTCTTGTTATTCCTTCTGTGGGGACGCTAAAAGTATCTCCCTTTCAAAGTCTGAGAGAATGGTGTGTTCGGGACAGAGTTGTGCTTCTTGGTAAAAAGAATCCATTCTCCTCCTGTCGATATAAGAGGTGTCCCCAAATCTCGTGACAATACAAGACCTCTTTGGTAATCTCGAGAGATTACACAGACTCTAAATCTTCCTCTATTTGCTCGCTGGTTGCTGAACTGAACAGACCTTTTTTATTGGGATTGGCCTCTAAAACCAATGTGGCTATTGTAAGTTTTGTTTGTGTTTTTCGTGCGACTTTTTTTTTACCCTATTAGGTATTTTCTAGTTCAAAGAGATAATACCAAGAGTATTAGTTTGTATAGTAGTCGATATATTTGGATTGTTAATAAATTGGAAGAACAGTGAAATAAAATGGTGAAATGGTTTGGGATCTTTTAATTTCTCTCTATGATAAGATTAAAATAAAAAATATATATAATCAATAAAATTGGATAAATATGATAAGGAGGTATGTTACATATCGGCCGACTTTTAACCCGTTCAGGGAGAGCCGTGGGTAAGGTCTGTCTGTGAGGGATCAAGGGGTCAGGTTCGACATGCGTGTGTACGAAGACGAAGAAAGCGAATGTAGAAAACCAGTGATAAGACATTGTTAGTGAAAATCCGATTGGAAGCGAGTCGGGATAGACAAATAAAATGAGATCTTAAAATGATTAGTAAATACGTTATCTCTCTTTCTTCCCACCGCGTTTTGACGACTACAAACAGAATATAGAACAGGAAGTTATTATTATTCGTTTTGGATAATAAATTAAAATTAAAAACAGACATTGACATTTATATATAGAGAGAGATAGCTGCGATACTTCTGTTTCTCTGTCCGGGGATGCAATTGGTATGGTCAAATACAACTTTTCTAAAGGAAAATGTTATGCGAAATCCAAGTGTGATATTAATTTAGTATTAGTTTATTTAGGTTTTTTTTTTTATAATATTGTGACGACTTCATTCGCGCTGGAGAGTAATAAACAGTTAAAACGATATTTTACTTTATGTTATTCACAACTTTAAATTTTTTAAGTATTGAATAAAAATGGTAATATTGGATTTAGGATCCTTAGCAGTTTTATAAGAAGAAAAGTGTAGTAACTGTTCTGATACTACGCTTTATCTTTTCTGTCGTCGGTCAGTGAAATACAAATCTTTCTAGACTTAAGAATTTTTTTTTAACGTAGTTCACCCCAAACAAGGCAGGCCGCCACTGTAGACGTAAGGGGCTACTGAGAAGAAAGAGAAGGGGAGAAGGTTGGGGGGGGTCAACCTAAACTGGGATCTGCGCAGCGAGATGTCTGTTTACATTAGTTTTAATTTTCTGCATGTCAGTACTGACGGGGAAACAGGGGGCAGTGATAGAGTTCCAGAGGCCAGCAGCACGAAGAAAGAAGCTATTTGAGTAGAAAGTTCTCCGGCATCTGGAGACCTCCAACGTGAATGGATGGGATTTAGTTGATTGTCGAGTTAGTCTAGTGAATTTACGCCGAGGGGGCACTAGAGTAGCCAATTCATCGGAGCCTAATCCATTGAAGTATTTGTAAAACAAGCACAAGGATGCTACATTGCGGCGATGGGACAGGGACTGGAGCTTGGTTGACAGTGAGGGACCTATTAGGTTTGCGACTCTTTTTGGGGCCTTGTCAAGAAGGGAGAGAGTAGTAGATGATGCACCAGCCCAGATGTGGCAACCATTTTACTTTTGTCCCAATCCAGAGTGCCTCTTTTGGGGAGCTAGATTCCCCCCCACAGTAAAAACCGACCGTGTGTCTAACTCTGCCTTCGTGGAGAGGCAAGTCAATATGGACTGCGGGCAACCCTGGGTTTGGAAACACGTTTTCATATCGATCTATTAGTTTTAAAATAGACCATCTTCTTATATTGTTATCTTATTTTTTTCTCTCAATAGATAACAAGCATTTTTGCTAAACTATGATGCTGCAGATGCTGCAGATGCTGCAGATGCTGCAGGTGCTGCACTTACAGTTGATTCTATTGAGGCGTATGTATTGGACTTTTTCAAAACATGTCGTTTTAGAAGAGTATAAATAAATATTTTTTCGGCGTCCATAATCAATAAATCCTATGCAATTTTCAATACTCCATTTACATATTTGCTATCCACAAAATATATTTTTACATTTTGTGCAAAACCTGAAATATCAATAACCAATAGGATACATTTTTAAGATACGTCCATTAAACTTGCGTGTTTAGCAATGAAAATGCTATTTTAACTTAAGCGTGACAGACCGACAAAAATGCTGTTTCAGACTTAAACGTGACAGGCCTACGAAAAGACTATTTCAAATGTAAACGTAACAGATATACGATAATATAATTGAGGAATTAAGCGTTATAGACGTACAGAAAATGCTATTTCAAACTTAATGTGACAGATCTACGAAAATGTTCTTTTAGACATAAGTGTGATAGACCGACGAAAATGCTATTTCATACTTAACCGTGACGGACTGAAGAAAATACTATTTCAACCTTAAACGTTACAAACCTATGAAAATGCTGATTGAACCTTAAACGTGACAGACCTACAAAAATACCATTACCATATTTAAGCGTGACAAACATATGCAAATGTGATTGCATACTTAAGCGTGATAGACGTACGAAACACCTACTTCAAACTTAATGTCACCGATATAGGAAAATACTATTTCAAATTTAAGCGTGACCAACCGACGAAAATTCTATTTCAAAATTAAGCGTGACAAACTGACGAAAATTCTATTTCAAAATTAAGTGTGACAAACTGACGAAAATTTTATTTCAAAATTAAGCGTGACCAACCGACGAAAATTCTATTTCAAAATTAAGCGTGACAAACTGACGAAAATTCTATTTCAAAATTAAGTGTGACAAACTGACGAAAATTTTATTTCAAAATTAAGCGTGACCAACCGACGAAAATTCTATTTCAAAAGTAAGCGTGACAAACTGACGAAAATTCTATTTCAAAATTAAGTGTGACAAACTGACGAAAATTCTATTTCAAAATTAAGCGTGACAAACTGACGAAAATTCTATTTCAAAATTAAGCGTGACCAACCGACGAAAATTCTATTTCAAAATTAAGCGTGACAAACTGACGAAAATTCTATTTCAAAATTAAGCATGACAAACTGACGAAAATTTTATTTCAGACATAAACGAGGGACTTACGAAAATTCTATGGCAAACTTAAGCGTGACAGATCTATGAAAATACTATTTCACATTTAAGAGTGACAGAGATAGGAAAATTCTATTTCAAGCTTAAGCGTGACAGATTGACGAAAATACTATTTCACATTTAAGAGTGACAGACATACGAAAATGCTATTTCATGCTTAAGCGTGACAGACCAAGCAAAATGATATTTAAAACTTAAACTTGACAGATCGACGAAAATGCTATTTCAAACTTAAACTTGACAGACCAAGCAAAATGCTATTTCAAACTTAAACTTGTCAGATCAAGCAAAATGCTATTTCAAACTTAAGCTTGACAGAACAAGCAAAATGCTATTTCAAACTTAAACTTGACAGATCAAGCAAAATGCTATTTCAAACTTAAGCTTGACAGACCAAGCAAAATGCTATTTCAAACTTAAACTTGACAGACCAAGCAAAATGCTATTTCAAACTTAAACTTGACAGATCGACGAAAATGCTATTTACAAACTTACACTTGACTGACCAAGCAAAATGCTATTTGAGACTTAAGCGTGACAGACCAAGCAAAATGCTATTTCAAACTTAAGCTTGACAGATCAAGCAAAATGCTATTTCAAACTTAAACTTGACAGATCGACGAAAATGCTATTTACAAACTTACACTTGACTGACCAAGCAAAATGCTATTTCAGACTTAAGCGTGACAGACCAAGCAAAATGCTATTTCAAACTTAAGCTTGACAGACCAAGCAAAATGCTATTTCAAACTTAAACTTGACAGATCGACGAAAATGCTATTTCAGACTTAAGCGTGACAGACCAAGCAAATGATATTTCAAACTTAAACTTGACAGACCAAGCAAAATGCTATTTCAAACTTAAGCTTGACAGATCTACCGACGGGCAAAAGCATCTTATAAATATTTGAAGGAGCGTTTTAAAATAAGCTGTCTTTTTTTCTTCCTTTAAAAGCTTTTCGCTGTAAAGTGGTTTCACTATACAATGTTGAGAAACATCCACGTGGCCCCTTCTGTGAGTACCCGATTCTAAAATAGAATCGGAGAAACGAATACAAAACACCTGAATGAAACAAGTCACAAAATTATATATATTTTTTAGAACCAGACACAAAAAAACCCTCGCGAATGAATGATGAACCGAGAGCATTTTTCCCCTTCTTGTGTCTGGTTATAAAAGCGTAGAAACGACATATAAAAAAAGAAATATACGTTAATCAATAAGTCATGTGAAATTTATAACATTTTCAGTTACATTTTTACATCAGAAAAAAAACGATCCACACAAAAACGAACACTTTTCATTTTGTATTTAACGAGAAATATCGACAATCAATAAAACACTGGAAGCCTTTATTACTCTCTTCTCCGGGAAACGTTTATGAATGCATATAAAAAAAGTTTTATGGACATGAAAGAAGATATGGTTGTGTCTGCTTGAATCTGTTTGGTCACAAACGACCATAACATTATGTACCCTAAGAAAGAGGGTACATATGTTGTTCGACTCTTTGATTCCAGGGTTGACGATGCTCTCCTAATATTTTCCTATCAGACAGTAACTAGAAGATATTCATGCAGGAAAAAGGAGACGACGCTTATTTTAATGTGACTTGTCTTTACTTATGTGCATACTCCACAGAGCTTCGCCACATACTTGAGAACAAAATTGTAGCACTTATCACCAATTATAGGCCGGTCTTTTAGCTGTCACGGGCGGTATACTAGTATCAATCTTTATCTGGTCGGCCCATCTCTTTCGTGGTTGTCCTTTTAATCCTTCTTCAATTAAGTCTTCTTTTATATGCTTTCTTTGCATAGCTGGAGTCTAGTGGCCGGGAAATATCTTCGAACCACATTAATTGCTTTTTTAACAATGTCGTTGATGTGTCTGTTAATATAAAGCCTATTTCTGATAGCTGCATTTCTTCGTCTGTCTCGTAGAGTTACCTCAATGATAGTTCTTAAATATTTCATTTCGAGGTCATTAAGCTTAATCGCATGCGCTGTCAGTATAGTTCATGTTTCACTTGCATATACGACAATAGTAACTATCAATGCATTGTAAAGTCTTAACTTCAGATGTGTTAATATGTCTCTTTGCTCCATACGGTTTCTTTTAATCGTCTAAATGCAGAAGTTTCTATTCCTATTCTTCTATTACTGTCAGATGAGGATTTTGAAACCACTGAGCTAAGACACACAAAATCTTCGGCTTTATTTTTTCAACTAGCCGAGGTTCGCCTTGAAATCATGCATGCAAGCTACGGTTTGTCCATAAACACCCACATCCTTCTTTGCTCGGGTAGGGTATGATCTAGCTGTATCTTAAAAGATTCACCTTCGCAGGAATTACCTCTTTAACTGGCGTAAGGGGGTATTTTATTTACCTCCTTTCTAGGAGGTTAGACACAAGGTCAAGTATGGGTTTTGATGAAAGTGTTTCTGTGGAACGAACTGGAACACCCAGGTCCTCAGTCCGCATCGTTAACCACATCGCCATCGTGCCATCCCCATAACTGGCGTAAGGGGGTATTATCTATCGGGAAATGACCCCCCCCCCCGCCCAGGTTCGTTGTCGACTACTTTGTACACGTCCAGAGTGCTTCCCTGATGGAGCTTGTTTTTTTTACCCATAGCATATTCTTAATTAGAACCGCCGTTATCAAGTGACCTTCCATACTCAGTTATACTTTAATCTTAAATGCGTGTAATAGATGCTTTTGATTCGGTAGCTGATTCGCCATTCACGATGGGTGGGTTTAGCTGGCTTTTTCCGAGACAAGAAGTTGATTAAATTCATAAGCGCTCTCTAGACGCACCTACATCAGTAGAGATGAGATATTATAGCCACAGAAGTAAATGAATTTGTATTTGCCTAGGTTCACTTTCCTCCCCCATTCTTTGCAAGAGGCTCAGAAATAGAGTGCTTCAACTTATTACAGTTGCAATGAGTGTGGTGTACCCAGCGTAACAAATGTTAGTACAGACAATTTTAACTTAAAATATATACTTTATTAACTTATTGATCGATCCATTTCCTTATCTACAAGTTATTTACGGCTATCGTCAAAGGGAACACAAGAGCTATAAAACACCCCTATCTATCCGGACTTTACATGGTGACCTTCTCTTCCCACCTCCAAAACGCTACTTTAAATCTACATAGAACTTTTTCTATTTATATAATATGAACATACTAATCAATCTGATGTCTACCTCTATAAATGGGGACAAGTTAGCCTGGGGTCAAACCTTGTCAAACATACCCGAAGAAACTTTATATCTGACAATAATCATTATCATCATAATCATGATAAGCATCATCATCAAAAGCATTGTTTTAACATCATCATTAAAGCATTATTATCATCGTAATCATGATTAACATTATCATCAAAAGCATAATTATCCTCACTATCATTATTAACATTATCATCAAATCAGCATTATCATCACCATCATTATTAAAATAATCAAAGACATTATTATCATCACTATCATTATTAACATCATCATCAAAAGCATTATTATCATCACCATCGTTATTAGCATCATCATCAAAGGCATTATTATCATCACTATCGTTATCAAAAGCATTATTCTCATCACAATCATTTTTCACGTCATAATCATCTAAAGCATCATGTTTTATTTATCTTTTTTTAACGATACTAGTTCTGTCAATGAAATAAGGGGATCTAACTTTACTTTATATATATATATATATATATATATATATATAATGGGAATTGAAACAGGAAAAACCAAGATATTTTTTTATATATTCATGAACGTTTCGTCTTTTTGTAAGACTTTCTCAGGATGATAATTTTAAGAAAAATGTCATGTAAGTACATCGAAATATTGGGTTGACATGATGGGTTGATAAGGAAAAGTTGTACTCGTGGCTACTAAGAGCGCTGGACGAGGGTCCAGGCTGCCAGAAGTCAGTCAGTAGCAAAGAGTGAAATGAATATGGAAAGCTTTGAGTGGGTACATTAAGGCAGTAGTGAAAAAGGGGAGGGTGAGAGTGTTAGTGAATTTGCCTTAGGGTGGGAGAGAGGATAGGTCTTTCCCCAGCCCCTCAAAATCCATGCTACACCTCACCACGACAAAAACCTCAGCCCCCTCTCCTCTCTCCCACCCTAAGGCAATTTTTTCAAGATAAGAGATTAACTTGTGACCAAGCGTTGTCAATCATACGTAAGTAAACTCGTGTTTTGCAATTATTTTACATGTAACTTGAACACTATATTGTTGCTATGTAATATGTAACACAAGATTGTCTGATGATTTTCTACTCATGTCTGTTTGACCACATGACACATTTTTCTGAAGCAGTTGCGCTTCTGTCCACTTCACTAGAAAGTGCACAACAGAAGCCGTACTGAGATGTAATCATCACAAATTCATCCTAAAATCAATGTTTTCAATTACCACAGACCTTCGCCATCAATTTTCATGAATTAGGTATCGTTTAAAAACTCGAGAAAGATGTAAACTTAGACTGTCTGCTCTATTTGAAAGTATAACTATAACGTGACCCCCTCCCCCAAACAAACAAATGTCACCTATGAAATCGCTAATAAAATGCACAATACATTCTGCAATCCATCCATATTTAGTACAAAAAAACTCAGTCTATGCCTGACTTATCCACCAAGTTTCACTCATGAATGCCCAACAGTGATCGTCACAGCAATAGGAAGGGTGATCCGTAACGGACTTTACACTCACCGAACCACAACCCCTTGTTACCTTATCTCAAGATAATATCTATCAAAACAATCCGAGACTATTTTTTGAACTAGAGAGAACCATTACAGCCCAAATCCATCGTATTCAAGTGTTCTTGCGAAACACATGCACATTTGTAGCAGATCACTGAACAGTGATAAAACAAATAATTTGTTTTATCACTGCTCCAAATGTGTGAAGCCCATTCAGGATCACACTTACTACTGATGAGACGGTCATTAAAGTGTCCCCCGTAGCCATTCCAACTAGTTATTTGAAATGACGAGTTGCAGCCCCTACCACAAGATTGTCTGCACGCCATCTAGTGCACTGCCTGTGTTGTCATATAACAACATGGGATCATTGGTCCTTGCTGGTTTAAAGATGAGAATGAGCGCTACTTTATGGTCGTTAATAAGTTTGGGAAATCTTGGACAGGCAAAGAGGTGTTGTGGGTGATAAAACAGTGGTTTCAACAAGATGGGTGAAGGGAGAAATGTGTTAGGGTTATTGAAGATTTTGCACCTCGTATGCAGGTGTGCTTGCAGCGCATAGATGCACATTTAGAACGTCATGTCATAAATACAACACCACATTAAATAATACTTGAGTAACCAGAAAAATATTTCACAAAACAGCTGCGAATTATAACCTGATCGCTGGACTGAAAATTGATAAAACATAGACTGGGGGTTATTTCTACCAAATTTGGTTTGGATTTTAAAAAAAGAATTGTGAATTTTATTCACGGTTCCATGGGTGGCGTTTGTCTTGGGGTGGAGGAGCACCCTATACTCAAGAATTTACATGGAAGCTCCTGTCATAACCTTCAGATTGCAGAGATTGAGACAAATTTTCTTTTTCGAACTTTTTACATGTTTCTCTACTTATCGCTTCCCTATGAGGACTGAACGTCATAAAATAATATATTTATAAGTGGGATATCTAGCTCTCCCCAAAAGGGTCTTATTCAAATCTTAACTCTTTAAAATGAATTTTTATCGAAAATATTCGCTTCCTTCGGATACAACAGTCCAACAAATGCAATTTCACCTCCTTACTGTCTCTAACTGTCAGCAGACCATTATAAGCAACTATTTGTACATGACTTTTCAGAATACGACTGTATATTTTTTCAAATCCAACCTCACTCATTACTTCGACCAATCAAACCCAGAGTAACCGCGCAGGCAGACCATTACACACGTATACACACATTGCCAGAGATTACAGCTATTCATCTCACCCTGTTTCCATTTATTATATGTATATAAATAAAACAATAAATTCCATATTACAAATCAATTAATTCAAAAGCCATACTTTTGACATTTATATTTTAAATTAGATATCACATTTATTCTGGTAAGCATTTATCTTCTTCCTCATATAATAAAAATTGCATATCCACTTGTACTATTACGTATTAACCCTTTTAATTTATTGACCGCTAAAATTACATACCTGTTGTAATCGGTTCATTTATATATGAGTTGAATGTCCAGAAAAAAACTCTGATGCACATCAAAAAGATTCACTGAACCAGTATCTCAAAAGTGCAGGTAAACTCAACACAAAATAATTAAGAAATTTTGAAAAATAATTCTTATATCGGGTCTGTATAACTGAAAATGCTTCCATTCGGCAGATTTTTCAAAATTAGAAATTGATTCGCATAAGAATCGATCTAAACTATATAAAATAATTGTTTTGTCGTTTTCTCTCTCTCTCTCTCCCTCTCTCTCTCTCTCTCTCTCTCTATATATATATATATATATATATATATATATATATAACGTTACAATAAGAATTGAAAAATAAATGATGTATCTTTAAATAATAATCTATCGTGATAATTGCTTTTGAACTTCATATGTTCTAATAAATATTGCATTTGTGCAAGTTTTACTTGCATCACTCATTGTCTGTATATATATATATATATATATATATATATATATATATATATATATATATATATATATAGAGAGAGAGAGAGAGAGAGAGAGAGAGAGAGACGGTCACATATTTTTGCGATCCTAAGAGGATGATATAATGGTAAGCGAACATATACTACACTTACCTCCAAAGAAGAAGATGATGACTGATAGTATAGTATCATGACCAATGAACACTATCGCCCCGTACCAAAAAGGAAGAGTTAATGAGTGATGATATCATGACAATAAAACAAATTTAATACTTCACACGGACACAAATAAAGAGTTGATAGTCTTGGGATGATGGTATCATGAGAAACGAACATCTATAATACTGCATTTTCGTCCAATAGAGGAGGTAACGCATGGGAGGAATGTATCATGACGAATAAAAATATACAACACTCAAAAAAGGAGGTAAAGCCTTTGAGGATTCCCTCACAAAAAGGAATTGTATCATACTGAACGAACATATACTACAATACTTACAAAAGGAGGAGATACTGCTTGGTTAGATGGTATCATGACAACAGTACAAATACTAACTTAGCCGTCCAAAAATAGAAGATGTAATACCTGGGATGTTTCTCCCATAAAAGGAGAAAGTAATGTCTGCAAGTAACAGAAAGATACTACACTACCTCCCCATGCCAAAAAGAAGATGGTTACATGACAACAGAAAGATACTACACTACCTCCCCATGCCAAAAAGAAGATGGTTACATGACAACAGAACAGATACTACACTACCTCCCCATGCCAAAAAGAAGATGGTTACATGACAACAGAACAGATACTACACTACCTCCCCATGCCAAAAAGAAGATGGTTACATGACAACAGAACAGATACTACACTACCTCCCCATGCCAAAAAGAAGATGGTTACATGACAACAGAACAGATACTACACTACCTCCCCATGCCAAAAAGAAGATGGTTACATGACAACAGAACAGATACTACACTACCTCCCCATGCCAAAAAGAAGATGGTTACATGACAACAGAAAGATACTACACTACCTCCCCATGCCAAAAAGAAGATGGTTACATGACAACAGAAAGATACTACACTACCTCCCCATGCCCAAAGAAGATGGTTACATGACAACAGAAAGATACTACACTACCTCCCCATGCCAAAAAGAAGATGGTTACATGACAACAGAAAGATACTACACTACCTCCCCATGCCCAAAAGAAGATGGTTACATGACAACAGAAAGATACTACACTACCTCCCCATGCCAAAAAGAAGATGGTTACATGACAACAGAACAGATACTACACTACCTCCCCATGCCAAAAAGAAGATGGTTACATGACAACAGAAAGATACTACACTACCTCCCCATGCCAAAAAGAAGATGGTTACATGACAACAGAAAGATACTACACTACCTCCCCATGCCAAAAAGAAGATGGTTACATGACAACAGAAAGATACTACACTACCTCCCCATGCCAAAAAGAAGATGGTTACATGACAACAGAAAGATACTACACTACCTCCCCATGCCCAAAAGAAGATGGTTACATGACAACAGAAAGATACTACACTACCTCCCCATGCCAAAAAGAAGATGGTTACATGACAACAGAAAGATACTACACTACCTCCCCATGCCAAAAAGAAGATGGTTACATGACAACAGAAAGATACTACACTACCTCCCCATGCCAAAAAGAAGATGGTTACATGACAACAGAAAGATACTACACTACCTCCCCATGCCCAAAAGAAGATGGTTACATGACAACAGAAAGATACTACACTACCTCCCCATGCCAAAAAGAAGATGGTTACATGACAACAGAAAGATACTACACTACCTCCCCATGCCAAAAAGAAGATGGTTACATGACAACAGAAAGATACTACACTACCTCCCCATGCCCAAAAGAAGATGGTTACATGACAACAGAAAGATACTACACTACCTCCCCATGCCAAAAAGAAGATGGTTACATGACAACAGAAAGATACTACACTACCTCCCCATGCCAAAAAGAAGATGGTTACATGACAACAGAAAGATACTACACTACCTCCCCATGCCAAAAAGAAGATGGTTACATGACAACAGAAAGATACTACACTACCTCCCCATGCCAAAAAGAAGATGGTTACATGACAACAGAAAGATACTACACTACCTCCCCATGCCAAAAAGAAGATGGTTACATGACAACAGAAAGATACTACACTACCTCCCCATGCCAAAAAGAAGATGGTTACATGACAACAGAAAGATACTACACTACCTCCCCATGCCAAAAAGAAGATGGTTACATGACAACAGAAAGATACTACACTACCTCCCCATGCCAAAAAGAAGATGGTTACATGACAACAGAAAGATACTACACTACCTCTCCATGCCAAAAAGAAGATGGTTACATGACAACAGAACAGATACTACATTACCCCTCCATCAAAGGAGGATGTAATACTTGCAAGGATTACCTTCATTACCTTAAAAAGGAGGAGGTAATTACTGATACGACGTTCTTATGACAACAGAACCGATACTACACTATAAACCCCTATTAAAAAATAATTAAAAAATAATGCAGTAATAGATTTTTTTCATTCATTTAAAAATGCCTAGTCATAAATATATTATTTTTATAGTTTCTTGGCACTTTTTGCTAAGATCAAAGTGTAATATCTGTTCGCCGCATCCCAGAAACATCAGACGTTTTTTACTATAGATGAAACTATTACGTATATATATATAAGAATTTTGACAATGCAGATTAAAAATGCATGTAACACAATATTAATTTATTAGAAACTGTTTAAAAATAAATATGAAAAATTAAGAACACCTAAAGGGGTTTATGAGTATTTGCAGTTCACTAGATATACAGTATTACTATAAATGTTATGTTGTATTATAGAATGAAATAAGTATAAAAAAACTTTCGCATTTATTCATTTATATATATATATATATATATAAATCAATAAATGCGAAAGTTCTTTTCTACCTATTCTAACTATATTAACATCAAAAGTAGTATTAATAAAGCCGTCAAAATCATAGCTTTAATGCATATTCCTCCAAAAGTTGAACACTGTTAACATCGGCTGCCTATTGCACCAGCTCGGTATGTTTAAAAAGCTACCCGATTAAGGTAGTTGTTTATGGTGGGCGCGTGGATTAGGACTTCGGAATTTGAGTTTAAAACATGACTCTTGTTCCTGGGTTTAGAATCGTGCGACCGGTTTGAATAATTATCTCTACACTGACGATTCCGGAAGGATGAAACGTATACATATTTAAATAAACAGATATTTATAATCTTATACATATATATATATATATATATATATATATATATATATATATATATATATATTACTGAAACTCTGTGGATTAGTGTTGGCATGCTTGCTTACTTGTGTACCCCGTACACAATAGATGGCGTCATCGTCTTATGATTAAAACAGACATGGTGATAACCATATACAGTGAATTACGTCACTAAAGGATGACGTCATCAATTAAATTAAGGAGATGGGGATAATCATGCACAGTGGGTGACGTCCAAAATGATAATGCTATTTATCAAATCAGAGAGAGAGAGAGGGAGGAGGAAGAGTTGTCTAATAGAGGAACCATATATTAATATATATATATATATACGGTTCGTCTATTAGACAACTCCTGACGAATCGTCTAGATAAAACGTCTTAAAGGATCTCTTCCTCCTCCCTCTCTCTGTCTCTAAATTGATGAATAGCATTATCATTTTGGACGTCACCCACTGTGCATGATTATCCCTCATCTCACTATTTAAATTGATGACGTCATCCTTTAGTGACATAATTCACTATATATATATATATATATATATATATATATATATATATATATATATATATTTCATGTTTTTTGGAGGAGTACAAAACTTTAATATTGAAACATATAACGCTATTTTATTTTCTGTACTCTCTCTTTTCACCCCGTTTTTTTTTTAATACCCTTGTTTTTTTTTTAAATCCCTCGATACAGCCTTTGTTAAGAGAGGGCGAAACCGGTCGGCTGGCATTTTTTTTTTTCTTACTTTTTTTTTCCTCTTGATTAACTTTTAATTATGAACGATAGAATTCGTCTTCCCTTTATGCTTGCAATAATATATATATATATATATATATATATATATATATATATATATATATATATATATATATATATACGTCAAATATGTTTCACTGATGTATACATTGGCTAACACCATTCATCATAATATACCCTGATGAAGACCTCACTTTAAGAAACGCTGGTTATATGAGCCAATAATAGACATTTGTAAATGAAAATGTACAGGTTTGGATACATATATAGAATTGTATCGATGGCGGATCAGGTGTTTTTGTAAAATGTTTACGGAGAATTACGGAAATTAAAGATATCAAAATTTGGTAGAACGAGACGGTGTTTTTGATTTTTAACGATTTTTTTTTTTTTGCAATTACAACATGAATTTCGGTTATGCCGACGTCAAATTTGTATCGATCGAAGGATGCATAGATGCATAGACTACTGAAAAAAAACCCATAATATTTTGGCAAAAGAAATGATATGCCAAAAATCTAGTACAGAATGTTATTAGACTAAAAAAAGAAACAGATACGTTTGGACGTGCCGTGAAAGGTCGAATAATAAGGAACGAGAGTGTGTTCTTATTTTGAAGAAATCGAAGCTGGAATTATACCAAATCTTAAAATTGATTTATACGTGGGCCTGTAGCGCCTTAGAGAAACACACACAGAGAATGCGAAATAATATCCTGCAATACAATCGCCGGCTGGAAACGTTTTCTAAAAGATGCCCACATGCATGGAATGGAATGTTTCATAAAGAATCCCCGCAAAATCTGAGACGTGAAGCATACGGTTGAAAACAAAATAGACGATCACTTGTTCATTTTTATTATTTAGACTACTATTCTCACCTTGAATGTTATTCTCACAACGTTTCGGCCGATGTAACTTACGAACAACTTCAGGTACATCTTGTTAGACTCGAGAATCGTCAAACTCAGGAATCTGTACGGAATCTCGAACCGAACCTTTTCTTTAATCCACCGGAGTAGACTGCTTTTGTTTCCTCCGCCATTGTCGGTTAGAAGTCTTAAGTAATTCTTAATTCTATCCTTAGTTTGGCCTGTACTGAGGATTGAACCTTCAACATCCAGAAGACGATCACTTAGAACTGATTATTACTTAACACTTTATCCATTGTGCCACGGGTCCATACGAGCAATTCTAGTATTAGGAGCCGTAAAACAATTTTTGTTTTATATATAAAGTCTTACTACTTATTACTGTTTATTACTATATTTAGAGAGGTAAAAGGGAAACAATCTACCCATGTGAGACGAAGTGAAAATTATAAACAACGTTGGAGAGTAAGACGTCTCAAAGAAGCAGCACGTATGTTGGGCGACAATGCCCTCCTAAGTAGATATAGTATAGAGTATTATACAATATGGGTACCATAAATTATAAATTATAATATTAGATCAGAACAGCTGTAAAATAACAAAATATACCGTTTCATAATCGACGATTTTCAATCTATCTGTGTTTAAAAAAATAAAACGAGATAATCATCTCCCTTTGTTTAGAGCAGGAAATCGAGGCGAAATAACTTTTATAATTTCGCATTTGTTATATGAAGAATCCCTCTCCAATTTATAGTATTAGTAAATCCATTAAGCTTATATGTTAGAGATATAGCAACACTTTTAGTTTTATAACTAAACTTTTCTTATATATATGCAATATTTTTTCGATAGTAAATCGCGCAAGTCAAACCCGATCTCCAACAGACACGTCCATTCCCATAGGGCCATTATCTAACATTCATCCCCTCCCTATACAAAAAAACAATCCTAAGATTGTTATTTTAACACACCCCTCCGCCGGGTCTGGTCAGAACCAGGGGTCAGTACGGCTGGACCTCCATCGTCCAACCCCTTCAACCGGCCGCTCCATTCGGCCCATGACGTAATCTCCGGGATGTAACGAAATCTCTCTTACGATCAATATCGGCTTTCGTGGCCACCCCCGTCAAAAACATTATCGGGAGACATCGCCCCATCACCTGCCCAGTTCACCACTG
Organism: Sepiola atlantica; assembly: GCA_963556195.1. NCBI lineage: Eukaryota > Metazoa > Mollusca > Cephalopoda > Sepiida > Sepiolidae > Sepiola > Sepiola atlantica. Next base: position 82,813,438 of record OY744528.1, read on the forward strand.
AGCCAACAACGGTCTGACCTCCGACCCCGGGGCATTTACACCACACATAGGCATACTCTCATCTTACACTCATACTCCATAGAATCAATTTACAACCGATGGTCATTTTCTAACTGGCGGACATTTCCGCGAACTACGGGGAACAACAGAACCCCGTATTTCAAAACATATAACCTGATGGTCAGCACACGATTTTAATTTTAGGTGACGTTCTATCCTTAAGCACTATATCTGCACTCGGTTCAAGACCCTCTGTGGAAACGGTGTGTCTTTTGGAGTGGTATCTCCGATACTCACATCAGGCCTCAATCCGATCACATTTCTAAAATACGGCACCTTGTCGACCCATCTATGATCATAGCTGCCCTCGACACGCACACGAAGTGCCCCGTCACCCCAAAATTAACTCGGACTCGCTTGCATCGCTTTGCTAACTGTACCCTTCCAGTGATTCTAACTATGTTATGGGGGTGAAAGATCCCTCCGTGCCGGATCAGTCACATCCAAAACCCAGAACGGACCCGTTCCTAAACTTAGAATTATCACCATTCATGCTTGATTGACCAATGCAAAATGCGGCAAACACCGAGGTCCCCAAAGATTATCCATAATCCACTATTCATTTCATAGGCACAAAATCGCTTGTTTTCACGCGTGTGCACCGAAACAACTCTTTGTCCGTATCATCGCAAGCTCACCGGTTACCTCAACGGGTCAGGCGTAGCGAACATAACTCAATCCTAGCCCGTTTATACTATAAACGGCAATTGGAGAGAACGGCCCCTTAGAGGCCTCAACACCGGACCTCCGCTAAAATTTCATCGCATCCCAAAGATCAATCCTCTCATTCTAACTCCCTTTAATTGGCTGACCCCAACTTAATTTTTAATTAGTTACTGATTTTTTTGTTTTTTTTATATATACTAAAATTTTAACGCACGTAAAACCAACAACTTCTTTTTTTTCTGGTTACGTAAGAAAACACTGGGAAAAACATAACGTGCCCCTCTCTCAATAGATATACATAACAAAAAATGTTTTTAACAACAACAAAGAAAACAGACATCCTCAACTATCGACAACAACAAAACAAACAAAAAAAATATCTCCCTTTCCTCCCCCTACAAGAACAAACACGCATCAAATTTTCAGAAACAAGAGTCAATAAAAGGTTTTCTTCCAAAGTCTCAACGTCTCTTTTCTTCTATAAAAAGTTTACGTTTTGCGCGCGTGTGTGTGTGTGTGTGTGTGTATTGTAAGTTCACTGTTTTTTTTTTGTTTTTTTTCCTGCTAATAACATCTTTTTTCTTTTCAAACAATTATTTGTTTTTGTGTGTGTATGTGTGTGTGTATGTGTGTGTGTGCAACTAAGTTCATTGTTTTTTTTCTTTGTTTGTTTCTTATAAAATGTTCGCTCTGAATCCATCAACATAAACGAAACCTCTACTTACAGATTCCCTGGACTCTTTGTTGTGTTCGAAGTTTTCTTTTTCTCGTGGTAACCCCGGTTCGCATCTTTCCTCCCAATGACGGGGGGCTGGCCAACTTGTATCAAATCGCCAATGTTAAATAACATGAAATCCCCTAGCTTGTAATCGCTACATGGCTAAAGCGTGCTGACTCGTTGGCTTCCAGTCAAGAACTCAAATCTCCACTTAGTTTTCCCACCGGGAAAACTGTGACGTCACGAAACCTCGTGATCGACGCACAGCTGTGACCTAACCCCCCGACCCCGAGGTCTCGTCAACTGTCCCTGCAAATCGTGAGAACACATCGCACCAACTTGCACGAGGTGACTCCGCTACAAATCGCGCAAGTCAAACCCAATCTCAAACAGACCCGTCCATTCCCATAGGGCCATTATCTAACATGTATATATATATATATATATATATATATATATATATATATATATATATATATATATATATATATATCCTCCACTCTTTAATGAAAACAAATGTGTATCTATTTGTATGTCAATATATATAAATTCGTCCCATCACACACATATAAGCAGATAATGAACGTGCATTTTTCTAGCCCTCGGAAGAAACCATTTCAGTGGTGAGCGAAAGCAAATCGTAATAACACAACCATCGTTGTCTCAAATCAATTCCGAAAAAATCATCCACGCTAAAAAAAATGTTTCCTTAGATTATCAGAAATGATAAGAACAATAATTTATATATGAAAAATTAAATTACTGACGTAATTCTGTGAATTTATATGAATATTAGAGCGAATATTGGCTAAGCATAACTTTGTCCGTGATTTGTTAGGAAAGATGTTCAGTAGTACACAACACACACACGCAAATATATATATATATATATATATATATATATATATATATATATATATATATATATATATACATATATATATATATATATATATACATACATATATATATATATATATATATATATATATATATATATATATATATATATATATATATATATATATTAGTAGTAAGTTTTTGAAAGGCTGTGGGCAATGCAATTCCGGGTAAGATGCAAGTTGATTGAAAGGAAAGGAACAAAAACAATAAAAATAAATCGAATACGATATAAGACTTACTATTTATTTTTCCTTTTTTTTCCTTTTTTTTTTTTCTTACATAACAGCAAGAGTGTTTTAGCTGTTCGTGTGATGTCCGGGTGATTAAAAATCACTATTTGATATTTCGGGAAAAGACATCCCTTTTTCAAAAATAATTAGACCAGAAGAAGAATAATATTTTATTCTTCTCCGACTGTGTAGAGAATAATACAAAACAAAATGGCTGCCAGATATAGACCGCAGCAAAAAAAAAACAAAAAAAAAAAACAGTTTCACAGGGAATATAAATTAAGTTAAGTTTTATTTTAATATTATGTTAAATATATGATTGGTGTTTAGAATATTAGTGTAATGTTGGTTAACCAACATTACACTAATATTCTAAACACCAATCATATATTTAACATAATATTAAAATAAAACTTAACTTAATTTATATTCCCTGTGAAACTGTTTTTTTTTTTTGTTTTTTTTTTTGCTGCGGTCTATATCTGGCAGCCATTTTGTTTTGTATTATTCTCTACACAGTCGGAGAAGAATAAAATATTATTCTTCTTCTGGTCTAATTATTTTTGAAAAAGGGATGTCTTTTCCCGAAATATCAACCAGTGATTTTTAATCACCCGGACATCACACGAACAGCTAAAACACTCTTGCTGTTATGTAAGAAAAAAAAAAAGGAAAAAAAAGGAAAAATAAATAGTAAGTCTTATATCGTATTCGATTTATTTTTATTGTTTTTGTTCCTTTCCTTTCAACTTGCATCTTACCCGGAATTGCATTGCCCACAGCCTTTCAAAAACTTACTACTACTATACCCAGCAATGCTTCAAGCAAACTACCATTCTCTAATATATATATATATATATATATATATATATATATATATATATATATATATCATTAAAAATAACGGACATCTTGTGTCTGGATATTTTTTCTATGATCCTTTCCGTTTTTCTGATTAGGTTCTTAGTTTCAGACGGAAACTGGCTGATAAAATTGCCTAAGCTTCCCAAAGCGCTTTCGGACCCTTTCAGGTCCATCGTCAGTGGAGTAATGTTAACCAGGCATAGACCTAGGAGTGAATATATATTCTATTTAGGCGGGAAAAATAAAGGATTGTGTCTAATCTAAATTTATATTTATAGACATTTGAGTATATTAGTACTAATAGTATAGTTAATCTTGTTAATAGCTGTTTTTTCTGTTTTAATGTATAGGGCTTCGAGTATGTGAAGTTTAAGTGTATTAGTATTTTGTGCGATGATTTTTGTGTTATCTACTAGAAGTTTACGGATATGCGAACGGGGGCAGGAATGCTTTTTATAGAGGTGCTGGGTTATGGCGGAGTCGTTAGATAAATGCATAGTTAATCTTCTGGATAGCGTCGTAACAGTCGACCCAATGTATACATTTTCATGATTGTTGGAGACACATTCTCCCAAAGGGCATTTAAACTTGTATACGAGGCCGGTCCTATCAAGAACTCTAATCCGGGGTGAAGAATTATTATTAACAACCAGATTGTTAGTTTTAGTTTTATTATAATAGATAATTAGTTTTACTTTTGTTTGGGAAGCTTTGGCAATTTTATCAGCCAGTTTCCGTCTGAAACTAAGAACCTAATCAGAAAAATGGAAAGGATCATAGAAAAAATATCCAGACACAAGATGTCCGTTATTTTTAATGATACTTGTATAAAAGAAAAGATGTTGCCAAGATACACACACACACACATATATATATATATATATATATATATATATATATATATATATATATATATATATATATATATATATATATATATATATATATAGGGTGATTCATAAGTCACTTCACTTAGCTATTTAAAATGATTACCATATGAAACACAAACATACTATAAACTTTTGATAATTGTTATCTTACTCTCTAATTACTGCTATTTGTTATTTTAAATTTGTTCGTTTATATATTTGTTTCTATATATCTATCTAGGTGCTCCGAAACGTAATGATGCAAAAGAAGAAGAAATCCAAAATTTGTTTAAAACAAAACCTTGTCATTTTAAACTCCCATAATTTGATGTAATTTTAAACTACCATAAATGAATTTGTTGAATAAACTTTCTGTTTTATATTACCGTATTTTTTAACTTTAGAATTTCAAAAATAAATAGCTAAGTGACTTATGAATCAGCCTGTATATATATATATATATATATATATATATATATATATATATATATATATATATATATCGCTAAAAGTCTTCTCATATGGTCCAATCGGATAATCTTTTCCTTCTCTCGTGTGTGTGCTTTCAAAATAAAATTGTTTCCAAATCTTTTCTTTTTCTGAAGACGTTTGTTAATACGAACGAAACCGGTCAAATTTCTTGTTTTTATTTTTCTCCTGTATTTTAACCTGTTTTCCGCTTGTCTTTTTCCACACATTTAGTCTACCACGGCATTTCATTTTCATGACTTATAGTGTACCTTACCCCATATTTATATATATATATATATATATAAATATATATATATATATATATATATATATATATATATATATATATATATATATATATATATATATTTATATATTGTATATGTGTGTGTGAGTGTATATATATATATATATACAGGGTGTTTCAAAAGTCTTGGGAACATTACAAATGCGTATAT
>OY744528.1:82823676-82828676 GCA_963556195.1 Sepiola atlantica
ATTTTCTCAAAACGCTCTCTAAGACCATAACTTTCGCCCATCCACCAAAATCACAGCCCCCCTCCCTCTCTACCCATCCTCCTTTCCCTGCATACACCCCCATACACAAACATTCCAACTTACTTTTCCCCTTCAATCTTGAACCGCAGCCATCTGGTCAAACACCTCCCTCCCCCCTCTTCCTCACCTCCCTCTCTGCCATCCACTTTACCCCTGCTCATCCCCCACCTCTTTCTCTTACCACCAGCCACAGTAGTCCTGGCTCACCCCATCCTTCCATTTTTCCCCACTCATTCTTTTCAACATTCATTTCTATTTCTCCAACAAATACGGACGTCCACCCAGCAGTGGCCACTATTTCATTCTATTTTTTCTCCCAATATGTCTACCCTACATGTATCTGTACTTGCATGACATTTTTTCTCTATTTTATCATCCTGATGAAGTCTTATAAATAAAGACGAAACGTTGATGTACACATAAAAAACATCCATTTTTTGGTTTTCCTTTTTCATTTTCTATATATATATATATATATATATATATATATATATATATATATATATATATATATATATATATATATTTATTTCATTTGAATCATTTTTGGTCATTTACCTATGGGATTAAATTTCATTTGAATCAAAGGGAAAACAGTTTTCAGTGGGAGGGGTGATACCCTCTGAATATTATAAAAATCTGTTAAAACTTTTTGAATCATTTTTGGTCATTTACCTATATTTTAAATTTCATTTGAATCTATAGGAAAAAAACAGTTTTCAGTGGAGGGGACCTCCAGTTTTGAAGTGATATTTTTCTTATATAGCCTATGATCTTCATTGAGAGGTCAATAGTCCACATGCCAATTTTCAAGCAATTCTGTCCAGCGGTTTAGGTGGACATAAGACACAAAGATCAGGCGGACACACACACTGACAGAGTTACTATTTTATATATATATATAGATAGATATTATTTATTTTTATAGAAATTAGAAACCAAAAACAATTTTCTTAAATTGTTTTAATGAATAAAATTCATTTATTTAGGAGACTTGCGGAAAAGAGACTTGCCTTCAACAGGACTAGAATTTTTTCTCATTTCGTTGGTATTAGCCCCAGCTCTGTGATAACGGAAAATATATGTCAGATTTTGTTGACACGAGGTTTTAAATGAAGTCTCTTTTGGAATTGTACGCGCATGATGGCGCCAGTATGAAAAACGAGAGCTGGTCACATATTTGAAAATCGTTTCGTAAAGTGTAATATTTCTTTTCTTTATAGAAATTAGACACCACAAACAATTAAAAAAGGAGTTTAAGATGATCATCAAGATAACAGTTAATCTTTAAATAATATCATCTCTTGATAATTAAATGTTCGATATACAAGATAGAGCAGTAATATAATAGAATGAAAGATGATAATAAAATTGTATGAAATACAATATTTATTAAATGATCAGTTAGTTCAAACATGGGATATAAAAAAAAACGTTTTCTTTCCGTAATCCATAGATTTTCAAAAATTATGCTCTCATCATCAGAGGAACACTTTGATGGAGAAAATTATGGTTTTCACTTAGCGTAACGCAATATTTTTCCGTAAAACGAATTTTGTCCTCTCAGTTATCAGTATCGTAGAATGTAAAAAAATGAATAAAATTCTATTTAAAAACCATGCAATTTATTTCGTTGGTTTAATTAGTAGAGAATCGAACGTCAGTTGTCACGGTTGGTTGTGACTTGCAACTGGGTTTGGGGTCTGGGGTGCATACGCTCTTGACACACTAATGGGTAGTGAAATGATGTAGCAGCTGTCTGTGGATGACTATATATAATATATATATATATATATATATATCAAAATATTTTCGAAAAGGCTTCATCAGTATACATTTTTATCCGCCATAATCAAGCCAAATAAAAAATTTAAAAATACAACCGTCAACATTTAAAAGTTATTCATTAAACTAAACTAATCCATTCTTATTCTGTTTTCCTTATACCAAAGGAAAATTCTTTCTTATTTCCGTTTGTAGGTAAAAGTTCAAAAGAAATATATTAAAACTCTTTTCACTTTTTTCTTTCATAATGCCCATCATTAATAAAAAAAAATATTACATATCAACTGTATATATAAAGGAAGGAAAATTTAACACCCATCACAAATCCTAACTGTGTCTACTTTTCTCTCCATTTCTTCTTTTTCTTCATTTTTATCTATTTTCCTTCTTTTTTAAACATTACATTACATTATTTTAATCATGTCGTTTTAATTATCTATTAACTTCGGTATTAAGCTCGTATAAAACAACTCCCAGTTATAATATAAATTACCTATGCTTCATTCTAATGATTCATTTTTCTTTTCACATTTCTATTATTACTATAATAATAATAATTATTATTATTATTATTATTATTATTATTATTATTATTATTATTATTATTATTACGTTATACATAATTATTATAATCTGAAACCCCCAAAAACAATTATCTGTATTTAAGTATATTTTAATCAAATCCTTAGATGTCTACATTTTGGGTGGTGCATATATATGAATTTTTTTAATTAAAAAAATTTCATCAACCGATAAGTATGAATTTTGGAAAATATATTCTCAGCAACCAGGTGAGTAACATGGGCACATTATTTTTTAAACACTTTACTATCTAGGCAGGGGGAGAAGGTAACCCAAACTCGCACTCGCCCCTTAAAATCTTTTAAAGTAAGTTAGATACTAAAATGTAATACTGAAAATAATTGCTCTACATCAACTTTTGATTTATATTAAGTAATACATTTTAAAAGGATCGATGCGCGCATGTGAGCGTCAATAATATGTTATTATCCTAACAATTGAACATATCACTATGAATTATGGAATATGTATTTTAGGCAACAGTGGGAGTAATGTAGCCACATAATTATATTTATTTCGTAAAACATTACCATTTAGGAAGGTGCCACCAAAACCGTACCATACCCTTGGAACAAAAATCATGAATAATATAAACAAATTCTATATTTATTGCTTATACTCGTCATAGGGCGATTATTCTACTAGTATATATATATATATATATATATATATATATATATATATATATATATATATAAGTACTTATTTTAAGGCCAGGTACACGAACCACAAATTCTTATTTAACAACCCAAATAACAAGAAAATACGAACCTCACTATCCAACTACATTAAATGCCTTAAATATGAAAATATCGTGCCTGTAGTGAAATGGAGTATTTTTTTAAAGTCCACGATACCTACACTACACAACCCGACGTGCTTGCTATGCCTTAGAAAAAAATAGCTATGGTTATTTTCTTTGATAAAAGTAAGTTACTAACTAAACGAGACGAAATAGGTTTTAACTGTAGGCAATAGATACGTATATAGAGTGTGTACTGGCGCGGCGATAGGTACGTATATAGTATGTGCACCGGGGTGGCGATAGATACGTACATAGTATGAACACCGGGATGGAGATAAGTACTTATATAGAAGGCGCAGACAGAGGTGGTACTTTTTATAGAAATATGTCATACTATTGCCATGGGCAACGTAGGATGAAATGGTGGGGAAGAAACAGCTTTCGCAAAAGGCAAAATTAGAAAGTAGCGGTGAAATGAAGCGACCAGGGAAGAAAAAGGTAGAAAGATAAAGAGACGGCTATAGAGAGGGGGAGAGAAATAGAAGTTTTAATATAAAGATGTTACACACGCGATTGTTCTTCAATTATATGTTTTTATGACCCCGAGCAACGCCGGGTAGCCCCGCTAGTACAATAATAATGGTAATGATAATAGGGGGATAATGATGGCGGCTGTAGTGAAAACAGTAATAATAGAAGTAATACAAATAACGTAAACGGCTATATTTAAAAACAGATATGAAAAATATTACAATTATAGTAATAATGCAAATAGGAACGATAATGAAAATAATAGTAATAATACTTATAATAATAATAAAAGATAATAATGACGTTAATAATAATAATAATAGTATTTATAGTTTGAATAATAATTACAGTAATAGTGACGATAATAACAATAATAGCAACAGCGATGATAATAATTATAATTATCAAATTAATAACAACAATAATAGGAATAGTTAAATGTAATAAGAATAAAAAAGAATTGACAGCGATAAAAAAAATAGCAAAAATAACAATAGTAACAATAATAACTATAATAATGGTAAAAATAATATTAATTGGAATAGCTATAGTAATAATAATAGTGTTAATAATAGTAGTACTTATAACAAAAATAACAGCAATAGTAAGAATAATAGCTGCAATGTTTATTATAATCATAGCAATAATAATAATAATAATAATAATAATAGCAATAATAATAATAATAATAATAATAATAGCAATAATAATAATAATAATAATAATAATAATAATAATAATAATAATAATAATAATAATAATAATAATAATAATAATAATAATAATAGCAATAATAATAATAATAATAATAATAATAATAATAATAATGATGATGATGATGATGATGATGATGATGATGATGATGATGATGATGATGATGATGATGATGATGATGATGATGATGATGATGATGATGATGATGATGATGATGATGATGATGATGATGATGATGATGGTGATGGTGATGGTGATGATGATGATGATGATGATGATGATGATGATGATGATGATGATGATGATGATGATGATGATGATGATGATGATAATAATAATAAAATAAAAAAAAAAAAAAAAAAAAAAAAACAACGGTGGGGGAAGAAATGGTAAGTGGAGGTTGCATAGAAATAATAATTAATAATTAATAATTAATAATCAATAAACATAGTAATGGACAATACAGCTATTTATCTAATAGACCCACACTTATCCAGAATACAAGAACGACAATTTTAAATATCGGGGTCTTAAACTTGTCTCTGTTCTCCGTAGCGTTCTTTCATAGAAAAAAATATATATA